>CM029013.1:22575245-22895245 GCA_016801055.1 Panax notoginseng | reverse complement strand
TTGTGAAAAATAAATTATATTTAAAAATTAATATTTAATTAAAACTAAATTCCCTTCCAAGAATTTCCTGTTGACGACAACGATAGTACTCAGCAAGATGAGGATGTATTTCATTTGTATCCAATAATATGATTCTTTCATCTTCTCTCTTCTTGTCGACTTCAATTTTTTTGTCATAATTAACGTGATTATCCAAAGGGTAATCAAAATAATATTTTATCCAATATGATAAATAAATAAATAAAAAGGAATGTTTTTAGTCTTTTTTATATGATTTTGATTATCCCAAAACAAAATAAATATTTTGAATAGTTAAAGTCAACTTATCAGTTTTGAAGAGAGAAAATAAAGTTGTAAATTTGATAATAGAAACTATTGAAATAATTTTTTTAAAGTAACTCACCTATTTAAGTATTTCAACCGAGATGCTCTTAAATCAACCGGTAACTGTCTATTTTCATGTCCAAGGTCCTACTCTGCTGATTATGTCCTTTGATTCGATTAAATGTCTAAAAGGGCGTGCTAAGGCCAATATTAGTGTGTGGGGGGGTGGGCGTGAGAGGGGGGGGGGGGGGGAAGTTCTCCATCACAAATTCTCGTATTTCTCAAACAGATTTAATATGCATGGAGCATGGTTACCATTTTAATCTTTTGACACTCTGTTCTAAAATTATAAATATAATTTGATTTTTGAGATTCAACATTAATATATTAAATTTTAAATTAATATAAATTTATTTAATTTTTGTTAATACATTTATTATAATTGTATAGTATATAATAAAAATCATTAATCAAAAAATTTATTTTACTTTAAACTTTTATAAGTTATACTAAAGTTTAATATGTCGTCGTTTGACTTCATAACTCAAAAGTCAAATTATATTTTTAATTTTAAAATATTAAGAGTATTATTTTATACCAAATTTTGAAAACGTGAAATTTATATTATTTATGATTATATTGATTAAAATTTTAAAAAAATCATATTATTTTTAAGTTGTGTCATAAGTATATTAAATTCAAAACGACAGAAATAAGGCTCATTAGTTTTTGGAAGAAAAGAAGTACAAGTGTTCATAGTACATAACATCATGCAACCAAAGAAAATTAATAATATTAAAAGGGCTTATAATGGGCTAGTTCGTGCATACTGTTGCTTTTAAAACTGGTAACAAATATTGGGCTCGTTCGTGCCTTGTTGGATCGGCCGCAATCCGATCCATTTGTAACCCCAATTTAATTGGGATCCTTACCACTAATATATACTCCCTTCATTCCTAAATAAGTGTTATTTAAGCTTTTTGTATATAGATTAAAAAAGTCATTTAATACTATCATTTAATAGTCAAAATATGTGTAAAATTTCATCACTACCTCTTTATGGGAAGTTGAAAACCATTAATACGAATGATAAGAATTTATTGAGACAATGAGAGAAGATAAGGTTGATATAGGAAAGTAAATAATTTATTATCCTAAAAAGTTGTAAACGACAGATAATTTGAAACAATTTTTTCTTCCAAAAGAATGGAGGGAGTAACAATTAGAAAGTATTTACAAAAATAATACATACACAAAATAATTACAAAAATAACACAATTCACATTAATAAGGAAATCTAAAATTAAAGATAAATTGTAAGACCCCAACTTTTATAAATAAAGATGAATTTTCTATAAATATCATTTTTGAATATTATGGAGTTAATTTGATATAATGTTATAGTTGTGGATAATATTTATAAATTTTGCAAAGTACGCAAGTTGTTATATAATATTCGATTGGTCGGGGAATATTCGTTTTAACAGGGAATATTCGTACAACGGCACAATCATTGGTGGACCCCACAACGGAATTATTGTCGGATTGAGAAAACGACAAAAATATTTTATTAAAAAATAACGGCGGAAGTTTTACCATTGATACTATTGAACTACTCGGTAGTAAAAGTACAGTAATACGTGTGGTTGCATAGTAGCACACGGTATTGATTATTAATATTTATGTTAGAAGTCACTCAGTTTGATTCAATTATTGTCAGTTAATAATATGAATTATTTAGCGATAATGAAGTTTTGTTTTATTAGTATTATTAACGTAATAAAACAGAAACATCTTTTTATATAAAGCAGAATACTTTATTAAAGTTATTTTATAAATAGAATATATTATATTTTATTTAAAAAAAATTTCTTTAAATATGGACCGTCAGATTAAAGTAATCAATCTGAACTGTTCATGGATTAGTTACTATGCATTCTATTTTTTTATAAATAGCAGCTCATTCCTTCATTATTTCTTACGAATTCACTGAACTCTAGAGAGAGAAACTATAGAGAGAAACTATAGAGAGAGAGAAGAAAAGTATTCTGCTACTTAACTACTTCCTTATTTCAGTTCTTCTTTAAAACGGTAAGGGGTGTTATTCTTTCTTATTCATGAAGAGAACTTTTGTTATTCCATTTCTTATTATTCTGTTGGAATAACCTGTATACGCGGTCACCCCTATACTTGGTGACATTCTTCTATTATTCTGTTGGAACATCCTGTCTGTGTGTTTTACACCTGACCTAGTTTCGTTTTTATTATTATTCTGTTGGAACATCCTGTTTGTGTGTTTTACACCGGACCTGGTTTCGTCTTGTTATTATTCTATTGGAACATCCTGTCTGTGTGTTTTACACCGGACCTGGTTCCATTATTTATTATTCTGTCGAAATATCATGTCTGTGCGTTTACGCCGGACCTGGTTCCATTATTTATTATTCTGTCGGAATATTCTGTCTGTGCGTTTACGCCGGACTTGGTTCCATTATTTATTATTCTGTTAGAATAACCTGTCTCTGCGGTCTATCGAATGTCGGGTGATTTTTTTGTTATTCCATTATTTATTATACTCAGTTGGTTAAGTTTTGACTTCTATACTCCATGAAATTTGTAGAATATTCTTGATAATTGTGTTTCATCCAGTATCTTTTCATGAAAATATTCTTCTAAGCATTCTTGAATTTTACTCCACAAAGCAGTATCATGTTGACAATTTGGACGTTGTTAATTATTGGATAAATTAATTCTTGAACTTGTTTTATTGAATTCTTATATCATTGTCATCATCCTCATGTTAATAAAATATTCAAAGTCATCTGTGGCCTGTAGTGCATAGAAGGACTTGGTATGATTATGACCAGGGATTATTCGGTATAATCATAACCGTAATGTTACAAATGATGTGATAAAAGTTCTCATTGGCCCGTAGTGCATTGATGGACAGTTGTTGGCATGATCATGACCATTAATGAATACACGAATATCCTTGGCCGTAGTGCAGGGGTGATTCGATGATGTGGATTATTTTATTAAGCTGAGTCCCAGCGATAACAGTGTTGAAAAACCTTTTAAATCATAGAAGATAGTAGATTTTATTTTCTACTTGACTCTTTTAATGGATTGTTTGTTCCGCTGCAGTTAAACTTGATGTTCGTTATATTTTATTAGTTTAACACTGTTAAAGGCTAATGATAATTTATTCTGCATTATCTTAGTCATAATATTTCTTACTGGGCTAGTTGAGCTCATCCTTTCTTTCACTATTCTCTTCAGGAAATGAGAATATAGCTGGGAAGAGTCGGGAAACGGAGTGATGGACCAGATGATAGTATTAGTAGTCCTCACTATTATGTTAAATAGTGTGACAATAATTGTAATGAGGACTCCTTTTGAGTTTGTATAGTCGCTAGTAGACAATAATTGTATTCAAACTCACACTTATGTTTTGTCGTTGTATTAGTAAGTTGTATTTGTATTCTGTACCATGTATCTGACGAACCAAGATGGATGATGTATACCTAATTTTGGGGCCGTCACAGTTGGTATCAGAGCTTAGGGATATGATCCCTGGCTAATATGTGAGAATAGAACTAGGAGGGGAGAGACGGGGAATTTCTTCGCTAGTATGACCTACCTAAGTTTATTTGCATGGTATTTAATTGGTCGGTCAGAATATAAGGATAATATATGACATATCAATTAACTTTTGTTTTGTGACAGTATCTGAAAATGGCATCCGAGAATGTTGAGAATAGCAATGGAGCACAGGCGACTGTTGATTCACCACATATCAATAATCGGGATAATGTGCATCAGGAAGGCGACAATCCTCATGCAAACAACAATACTGACCAAATGATGAATGATGGAATGTTCAGAAGCTTTATACAGTTCATGCAACAGCAGGCGAGAGCGGCTCCTGTTCAAAATGTAGGTGGAAACACTGAAAACTCTCGGACAGTCACCGCTAAACAGTTCAAGGAGCTGGGACCACCGGAGTTTAAAGGAGAACCAAAATCACTTATAGCGGAAACATGGATAAAGCAGATCACCAAGATATTTGATGTCTTGGGATGCTCCGAGGAACAAAAGGTTCCCTTTGCCGCCTTTATGTTGCGAGAAGAGGCAGATTACTGGTGGGAATTGTAAGACCCCAACTTATTAATGAATAAAATCAAATTTTCTCTAAATATTATTGTGAATAATAAGGGGTTAATTTGATATAATACTTTGGTTATGGGTGAAATGTGCAAATTTTGCAAAATAAGCAAGTGGTTATAAAATATTTATTTTTGGTCGGTGAATATTCGGTTGGTCGTGGAATATTCTTGCTGTCGGGGAATATTCGTACGACGACGCAGCCTTGTGTGGGCCCCATAACGGAAAGCGATTGGATGAAGAAAACGACAAGTATAAGTTGTTTATAAATAACGGCGTAGTTGTTACCGTTAATACTGTTGGAATACCCGGTGGTTAAAATACAGTAGCACACGGTATTGCACCAATTATTGATTCTTACGTAAGAAGGCACTACTCAATAATTGTTACAGTAGTTATTATTCAATATTTTATTTTATTGATTCAATAATTGCTGCGTTGATATTTTATATTATTGTTGTTTCAATAATTGTTGCTGCACAGTATTTTCATTTATCAGATCAATAATTCATATTATTTGAATAATATTATTAGATAACATTATTGGCAATGTCTAGAAAGTTCTGTCTAAGGAGAGGTTTGGTCATCTAATTGCGCGCCAGTAAGGAGAAATCCTTATTGGAAAGCCCCCTCTTTCCTGGGAACGGCCTGGTTGTCATAAATGTGATTCTGTAATATTATTTGTGAATAATTAATTATTAATTCATATGATAAGGAAATATTTATTTTATGTGGATATAAATGAGGGATATATTTTTGTGGTTAAAAATGAAGGAGTTAATGTTGAGGTTTTTGTCAGTATTTTTGTCGGAATGGAGGTATTAAAAATCAGGGTTTTTGAGATATTTTACGGGGGTTATAATTTTTAATCCGACCGTTGGATCGTGGTAATTTTTAGATATGTTATACATATATAAGTTGAGTATATGCCCACAAATTTTGAACCGTTAAAAATGAACGTATGATTTATTATGAATTTTACAAGATGACTGGTTCAGAAATTGTTGAATTTTCGGAGTTTATCATTTTGATGGAAAATTCTAGAATTGGTGGGCCCCACTTGTGGTTGGTGAAGAAATGTGCTGAATTATATTTCAAATGTGGTAGGTGGGAATAGTAGCAGGTAAAGCCATCAGGTTGCAGGTCAAACCTACCAAAATTTTCCTATAAATAGAGGGCTAAGTTAGAATTGAAAATTACACCAGAAACAAGTTTTCTCTCTTTCTCTCTCTAGATTATTGAGTGTATTTTGTGAGTATTTAGATACTTTGAGAGTTTCTATTCATCAGAGCAAGTTTCTTTCAGCCTTATACCGGTATTCCGACCAGAAGTACTGATATTTTGAGGTAAGGGATATTATTTTCTTCTTAATGATATTATTTTCTTCAATATCATTATGCTGAAATATTGATATGAGTTTTTATCAAATTTGGAACTTTTTGTGTCGGGGGTTACTATTCACGTATACGGCACTATTCACGTATACGGCACTATTCACGTATACGGCACTATTCACGAATACGACACTATTCACCGAAAAATAAAATTTTTCCTTTTTGTCCAAGATGTCTATTATGGTTACTATCTTTGATTGTATCCATGTTTTGATCTTTATTTTTGAATTCTGCTTCACAATTGATTATTATGAAGTATTATTGATCTTGGATAAACTGTTATACGAATCCCTACTATTTGTCCTTCTGTCTCATTGGATTCGTTCTCTTTAAGATATTTTTCATCATCCTCAGTCCTAAATGATGATATTACTGAATATCTTTGGCCTGTAGTGCAAAGATGTATAATTACTTGATGAATATCTTTGGCCTGTAGTGCAAAGATGAACAGGTGTTGAGATGAACATGACCGACTGATGATACAAATGAATATCTTTGGCCTGTAGTGCAAAGATGAATATTTGGTTAAAGATGATTATTAATTGATGTTACAGGGATAAAATATTGATGATGGACTTTTAAATCTTAGAAGATAGTAGAATTCTTTCTCTACTTGACTCTTCTAATGGTTTGCTGTTTCCGCTGCAGTTGTTGATCTAAAACTTGTTGTCGATTATATTTTATCAGATTTTTCCCTGTTGAAGACTAACGATAATTTGTTGTATATTATTTTGGTCATAATATTCTTTACTGGGCTAGTTGAGCTCACCCTTTTCCTTTTTGTTCCATTTTTCTTCTCAGGAGGTGAGAACATAGCAGGATCTAGTCGGGGTATGGAGTAATGGTTCTAGAAAGATGTATTAGCAGTCCTCACTATTTCTGTAAAATAGTGTTTGAATAATTGTAATGAGGATTTATTTGAGTGTGGATATTGTCTAGAAGACAATATTTGTATTTAAACTCACAGTATGTGTTGTCGTATTTTGCACGACAATTGTATTATTGAAGTTGTAGTTTGCTTTCTGTACCATGTATTTGGCGACTCAGAATGGGTGTTGTATACCTATTCTGGGGGCGTCACAGGAATCGATTAAGCGTACTCAACTTGCCGCACTGAAGATGTCTTGGGAGAAGTTCCAAGAGCTATTCAATGACAAATACTTTCCCGAAAGTGTTCGACATATGAAGGAGGTGGAGTTCATCAAATTGGAGCAGAATAATATGACCGTGTCGCAGTATGAGGCTAAATTTGTTGAGTTGTCCCGGTTTGCGTCCCACTTAGTGGATAATGAAGAGCTAATGATGCGAATGTTTTTGCGAGGCTTGAAACCTGAGATACGTCAACATCTTATTTCTCATAAACTGTGTTTGTATTCAGATGTTGTGAATATGGCTCAGTTAGTGGAGCGCGATAACGAGTCAACGCAACCAAAAGAAAGTAGTCGACAAAATAATAATACCAGTGAGAGCAGTCATCGAAGCGGTGACAACAAGCGTGGTGGGAATCAACAGGCCAGAAATGGTAACCACTTCGGTGGTAATCAGGGCTAAAAAAATAAGAATGGTCATTTCAAGAAGAGGAGATTCAACAATGATGGAAAGACGTCAGCACCAGCACCCGTTGTTAAAGAAGGAGAACGACCACCTATAATATGTTTCAAATGCAGAGGGGAGGGGCACATCAGTCCAAACTGCGTGATGCCATCTAAAGCATGTTATAATTGTGGAAGAGAAGGTCATTTAGCTCGATTTTGTCGTTTACCACAAACAAGTTCAACCAGGATGGAGGCACCAAAGGCCGTTCCAGAAAAGTCAAAACCGGTAGTGCAAGGGAGAGCGTTTGTTGTGACCTCCCAGAAAGTAAGGAACCCGAATGAGGTCATCACGAGTAAACTTATCATAAACTCTAACGAAGTCTATACTTTATTTGATGCCGGTTCTATCCATTCTTTTATTTCTCCTACTTGCGCTCATCGATTAAATTTGACTTCGGAGAAATTAGACTTTGACTTATCTGTTGAAACTCCATTGGGAAAAACCTTCATTATATCCACGGTTTATAAGTCTTGTTTGGTTCAAGTTGGTACCCACACATTACCTGTCGATCTGATTTCATTAAAAATACTTGCATTTGACGCGATTCTAGGGATTGATTGGTTAACTACTCATCATGCAAAAATTGATTACTTTCGTAAGGCTGTTAGCTTTCATATTCCTAATCGACCTATTATGCGAATTCAAGCAACCAAACCATTAAAATCAATCGCTGTCATCTCAAGCCATAAAGCTATTCGTTTATTGAAAAACGGATGTCAAGCTTTCTTAGCTCATGTCAAGGATCTAAACAAAAATACGTCAGTTTTGAATGATATTTCTATTGTTAATAAATTCCCTGACGTATTCCCTGAAGAACTTCCTGGCCTACCCCCAGAGCGTGAAATTAAATTTTGTATCGACCTTGAACTCGGTACAAAACCCATTTCCAAAGCCTCATATCGAATGTCTCCTATTGAACTTCAGGAGTTAAAGATCCAACTGCAGGAATTGTTAGACATTGGCTTTATTCGTCCTAGTACTTCTCCTTGGGGTGCTCCTGTTCTATTAGTGAAGAAGAAAGATGGAAGTATGCGACTTTGTATTGATTATCGGGAGTTGAATCATGTCACCATCAAAAACAGGTACCCATTGCCAAGTATTGATGACCTGTTTGACCAATTGCAAGGAGCACAATTCTTTTCAAAGATCGATCTTCGTTCTGGATATCATCAGCTGAAGGTTAGAACTGAGGATATTCTAAAGACGGCTTTCAGAACTCGGTACGGGCATTATGAATTCCTAGTCATGTCCTTTGGATTGACTAGTGCTCCTGCTGCCTTCATGGATATGATGAACCGAGTATTCAAGAAATATTTGGACCACTTTGTGGTCGTCTTTATTGATGACATCCTTATTTATTCCAAAAGTCGTGAAGATCATGAGCAACACTTGAGGCTGGTACTCCAAAAGCTTCGTGAATACAAGCTTTATGCTAAGTTGAAGAAATGCGAGTTCTAGCTGGAGGAGGTAGCATTCGTTGGGCACGTAGTATCAAGTCGTGGAATATCGGTTGACCCGACAAAGATTGAAGCTATTCAAAGCTGGGAGCAACCTAAATCAGTGACCGAAGTACGTAGCTTTCTTGGTTTAGCTGGTTATTATCGGAGATTCGTGGAAGGATTTTCTCGAATTGCTACTCCATTAACTCAGCTAACTCGGAAAGATACAAAGTTCGGTTGGAGCAAAGAATGTGAGAAGAGTTTTCAAGAACTCAAGAGGAGACTCATTTCAGCACCTATTCTAACAATACCATCTGACTCGGAGGGATTTGTCATCTACAGTGATGCTTTGAGAAAAGGGTTGGGATGCGTTCTCATGCAACATGGAAAAGTCATAGCCTATGCATCAAGACAACTCAAGGAATATGAGAGGAATTATCCTACTCATGATCTAGAGTTGGCAGCTGTTGTCTTTGCACTTAAAATTTGGAGGCATTACTTGTATGGGGAGAAGGTGGAGATCTTTACGGATCATAAAAGCCTTAAATATTTCTTCACTCAAAAGGAACTCAACATGCGACAACGACGTTGGCTTGAACTGTTGAAAGATTATGATCATACCATTAAATACCATCCTAGAAAAGCGAACGTGGTAGCGGACGCATTGAGTAGAAGATCATATGCAAGTACGAGTGCGATATTGTCAACACAAAGACCCATTTTGTGTGATTTACAAAGGATAGAGATAGAGTTAAAGACTCCAGGGACCCATGTGATGATGGCGAATATACGAGTAGAACCAACTTTAATCGATAAAGTTAAAGTTGCTCAAGCTACAGACCTAGAGCTGATGCGTATGAGGAAGAAAGTGCAAGAAGGTGCTATGCCGGAAGCAAGAATCGATGAAGAAGAAATACTTCGAGTCAACTCCAGACTTTGTGTTCCTAACAACCCTGATTTAAAGTATGAAATCATGATGGAGGCGCACAACACACCGTTTGCAATCTATCCTGGGAGTACCAAAATGTATCATGATCTTCGTCATACATTTTGGTGGAGCAATATGAAGCGAGAGATAGCGCTGTTTATCTCAAGGTGTCTAACTTGTCAACGAGTTAAGGCGGAGCATCAAGTACCAAAAGGTCCATTGCAACCACTTGAAATTCCAGAATGGAAGTGGGAGCACATTACCATGGATTTCGTTACCGGTCTTCCTAAGGTTTCTCAAGGTATAGATGCGATTTGGGTCATTGTTGATAGATTGACCAAGTCTGCTCATTTCTTACCGATACGAGAAACTTTTACACTTGAACGTCTTGCTCGTATGTACATAAACGAGATTGTAAGACTGCATGGTATGCCATTATCCATAGTTTCTGACCGAGACCCAAGATTCACTTCACGATTTTGGGTTAGCTTACAAATAGCTATGGGCACGGATTTACGATTTAGTTCGGCATATCATCCTCAGACGGACGGACAATCAGAGAGGACTATTCAAACTCTGGAAGATTTATTAAGACTCTGTGTCCTTGACTTCAAGGTAAGTTGGGACAAGTTCTTATCATTGGTGGAGTTTTCCTACAACAACAGTTATCAAGCAAGTATTGGCATGGCTCCATTCGAAGCGTTGTATGGAAGAAAGTGTCGTTCTCCAGTATGCTGGGATGAGGTGAGTGAAGCAACGTTGTTGGGACCGGAGTTCGTACGTATGACTACAGAAAAGATTCAAGCGATCCGACAACGTATAAAAACCTCACAAAATCGACAAAAGAGTTATGCTGATCTTCATCGAAAGGACGTGAAATTTGATATAGGAGATCATGTGTTCTTGCGTGTTACTCCATGGAAAGGAGTTACGAGATTTGAAAAAAGAAGAAAGCTCAATCCTCGATTCATCGATCCATTTTTAATCCTCGATCGAGTAAGAACTGTGACTTATAGACTCACTTTTCCGCCAAGTATGTCTCGTGTTCATAACGTTTTTCACATATCCATGTTACGTAAATATGTGGAAGACCCGAACCACATTATTGAGTTAGAACCGGACAAAATAGCGGAGGATTTGACGTATGAAGAAGTTCTTGTTCAAATCTTGGATAAGAAGGAACATATTCTACGCTTCAAGGTTATACCTCAAGTCAAAGTTTTGTGGAGAAATCACGATGTTGAGAAAATGACTTGGGAGTTAGAATCTGAAATGAAGTCAAGGTATCCCTACCTCTTCGACATACCAGGTATGTACCCTAATTTCGAGGGCGAAATTTCATAAGAAGGGGAGGTTGTAAGACCCCAACTTTTATAAATAAAGATGAATTTTCTATAAATATCATTTTTGAATATTATGGAGTTAATTTGATATAATGTTATAGTTGTGGGTAATATTTATAAATTTTGCAAAGTACGCAAGTTGTTATATAATATTCGATTGGTCGGAGAATATTCGTTTTAACAGGGAATATTCGTACAACGGCACAATCATTGGTGGACCCCACAACAGAATTATTGTCGGATTGAGAAAATGACAAAAATATTTTATTAAAAAATAACGGCGAAAGTTTTACCATTGATACTGTTGAACTACTCGGTAGTAAAAGTACAGTAATACGTGTGGTTGCATAGTAGCACACGGTATTGATTATTAATGCTTATGTGAGAAGTCACTCAGTTTGATTTAATTATTGTCAGTTAATAATATGAATTATTTAGCGATAATGAAGTTTTGTTTTATTCGTATTATTAACATAATAAAACAGAAACATCTTTTTATATAAAACAAAATACTTTATTAAAGTTATTCTATAAATAGAATATATTATATTTTATTTAAAAGATTTTTCTTTAAATATGGACCGTCAGATTAAAGTAATCAATCTGAACCGTTCATGGATTAGTTACTATGCATTCCATTTTTCTATAAATAGCAGCTCATTCCTTCATTATTTCTTACGAATTCACTGAACTCTAGAGAGAGAAACTATAGAGAGAAACTATAGAGAGAGAGAGAAGAAAAGTATTCTGCTACTTAACTACTTCCTTATTTCAGTTTTTCTTTAAAACGGTAAGGGGTGTTATTCTTTCTTATTCATGAAGAGAACTTTTGTTATTCCATTTCTTATTATTCTGTTGGAATAACCTGTATACGCGGTCTACCCTATACTTGGTGACATTCTTCTATTATTCTGTTGGAACATCCTGTCTGTGTGTTTTACACCTGACCTGGTTCCGTTTTTATTATTATTCTGTTGGAACATCCTGTCTGTGTGTTTTACACCGGACCTGGTTCCGTCTTGTTATTATTCTGTTGGAACATCCTGTCTGTGTGTTTTACACCGGACCTGGTTCCATTATTTATTATTCTGTCGGAATATCCTGTCTGTGCGTTTACGCCGAACCTGGTTCAATTATTTATTATTCTGTCGGAATATCCTGTCTGTGCGTTTACGCCGGACCTGGTTCCATTATTTATTATTCTGTTAGAATAATCTGTCTCTGCGGTCTATCGAATGTCGGGTGATTTTTTTGTTATTCCATTATTTATTATACTCAGTTGGTTAAGTTTTGACTTCTATACTCCATAAAATTTGTAGAATATCCTTGATAATTGCGTTTCAACCAGTATCTTTTCATGAAAATATTCTTCTAAGCATTCTTGAATTTTACTCCACAAAGCAGTATCATGTTGACAATTTGGACGTTGTTAATTCTTGGATAAATTAATTCTTGAACTTGTTTTATTGAATTCTTATATCATTGTCATCATCCTCATGTTTATAAAATGGTCAAAGTCATCTGTGGCCTGTAGTGCATAGATGGACTTGGTATGATTATGACCAGGGATTATTCGGTATAATCATGACCGTAATGTTACAAATGATGTGGTAAAAGTCCTCATTGGCCCGTAGTGCATTGATGGACAGTTGTTGGCATGATCATGACCATTAATGAATACACGAATATCCTTGGCCGTAGTGCAGGGGTGATTCGATGATGTGGATTATTTTATTAAGCTGAGTCCCAATGATAACAGTGTTAAAAAACCTTTTAAATCATAGAAGATAGTAGATTTTATTTTCTACTTGACTCTTTTAATGGATTGCTTGTTCCGCTGCATTTAAACTTGATGTTCGTTATATTTTATCAGTTTAACATTGTTGAAGGCTAATGATAATTTATTCTGCATTATCTTAGTCATAATATTTCTTACTGGGCTAGTTGAGCTCACCCTTTCTTTCACTGTTTTCTTCAGGAAATGAAAATATAGCTGGGACGAGTCGGGGAACGGAGTGATGGACCAGATGATAGTATTAGTAGTCCTCACTATTCTGTTAAATAGTGTGACAATAATTATAATGAGGACTCCTTTTGAGTTTGTATAGTCTCTAGTAGACAATAATTGTATTCAAACTCACAGTTATATTTTGTCGTTGTATTAGTAAGTTGTATTTGTATTCTGTACCATGTATCTGACGAACCAAGATGGGTGATGTATACCTAATTTTGGGGGCGTCACATAAATAACTGTCATAATTAATAATTTAAATTTAAATATATGGAATCTAACAACAAAAACAAATTCAAATTCAAAAATTCAAATTCAATAGCATTTCCAATCTGAAAACAATTGAAATTTGTAATTTATCTGCTTCTGCAAAGTGATTAATCATTCCACCTTCTATCTCACTATCGCTTCGTGATTCATCCCAATCAAAGTGTTTCTTGATGGCATCCCTCATGCCTGAAACATCTTGAAGAGAAAAGCAATGGTTCATAATCCATTCCAAAGTAGAAGTTAATTCTTCGACAAAATTTTCAAGACCTACTTTTTCCATTTAATACGCCATTACAAATTTGAACAAATATTTAAATTCAGAGAATTTATTCATGTTTGGAAAATTTCAATTCCAATTTCATGTCCAAAATAAAATAAGAACACTACGTAGAAAAGAAAGAGATAAGAGAGTAATGTGTAATGTAATGTTGATAACCAAACCTTCATACAAGGGTAACCAAACTTTTATACCAAGGTAACCAAACTTTTATACCAAGGTAACCAATTTACTTCCACACCTGCAGTATGAATTGGTTATCTTGGTCTGAAAGTTTGGCAACCAACTACATGAAGGTTTGGCTACCAACTGCATTACATTCAAAATAAATTGGTAACTTAATAAAACTGAATTGGTTACCTTGATATAAAGGTTTGGCTACCCACTACATGAATGTTTGACTACCAACTGCATCACATTCAAAATATATTGGTAACCTAATAACACTGAATTGGTTACCTTGGTATGAATGTTTGGCTACCAACTGCACTATGAAAAAACTGCAGGTATGGATGTGAATTGGTTACCTTGGTATGAGGGTTTTGTTACCGTGGTATGAAGGTTTGGTTACCTTTGTGTGAAGGTTTGGTTACCAATTGCACTATGAAAAAATTGAAGATGTGGAGGTGGATTGATTACCTTGGTATGACAGTTTGGTTACCTTGGTATAAAGGTTTAATTACCAACTGCACTATAAAAAAACTCAGGTGTGGAGGTGGATTGGTAACCTTCGTATGAAGGTTTGGTTACCTTGGTATGAATGTTTGGTTACCAATCTCTTCTATCAGTTGCTGATTTTGGATCAAATCCAATAATTAAGATAAATCATCTGGGTCGTCTAAAATTTTGGATAAATTTTATTATCCATATAGTGTCGGAGTCACGAGACAAAGCTAACACTGCTCGAGTAGAGTTGTGTGCTTGTGCCTCGTATTACTAGCTACTAGAAGCTACTACTAATGATATTCAGACAACACATTTTTCAATCACTCATTTTCTCAATTTGATTCTCTCTCTCTCTCTGTTTCTCTTTGCCTGCGAAATTCGAAAGACGCTAAAACCATATAAAAAACAAAGCAAAGAAAGATAAGATGCTTATGACATTTTCTCTCTCCTCTTACCCCCAAACTTTCTCTATCTACAATAAACACTTTCTCTCCTTAAAAACTAATAATCCGCCTCATCACTTGAATAAGCAGTAACTCCTTCCCTCTACAAACTCCTCAACGTACTTTGGGTTCAATCCTTTGAGGTGAGTTTGACTGAATTCCCAGCGAAATTTGGGGATAAAAGGTTTACACGAGTAGAAAGTTTCTTTTTTTTATACAAGTTTCTGTATGTGGTTTTGCAGGGTAGGTTTAATTGAATATAGAGGAGTGATGAATATAAATAAGCAGCGAGGATTTGGCGCTGTTTGTTACTCTGCGCCTCTTTCCCCTCCTAATCTCCAGTGGATTTTCACAATCGCGTATTATTAACGGGAAGAGATAAGGGACATAATCGTGGGTCACGATTAAAAGAAAATCAAATGTATTAACTTTGTAAATAAATATAAAAAAATATATTATTTTTTTAATTATTTTATATATACATTATTATTATAATTATTTTTAAAAATATACTAAAATATGTAATTAACCTTTTTAATTGGCTTCTAATTTCGATCGTACAAGAAAAAATCCCAAAAATAAGAAAAACAAACGGAGAAGGATAAGGGATAAGGGATAAGGGATAAGGAAAAAATAAGTTATATTGTCGTAAGCTCACTCCTTTACGAATCAGTGCCACTGCAAGGTACCCCATTTGATGATCGTGTCGTGTTCTGTAATCTAAGTCTGGAAAAGTTTGATGTAGTAGTAATTTAGTACAGCTAATTAATATCCCATTTGATTTGACTAGTTTATCTACCCAAAAATTCGAAGCTCTAGCTCTCTCTATCTTCAAGCGTCAACAGGTAAAAGAATATAACCCTAATCTTTTTGTAAACACTTGTTAATCAATAGTCAGATCTTTCATATTCTGTTTTTCTTTTTGGATTTTATTACACATTTTATATTCTTTTTTATTTATTTTTTGCTTTTATCGAATTCATCTTCAGATTCTCGTATCACCCACAAATGGCTTTTACAATCACAAGTCTCACTCTTCCACCACTGTTTGTCTATGAAAAACAAACCTTTTTGAGGCCTCTTCGTAAATTCCAACTCTCTGCCATTGGAGGAGGTAAAGCAATTTCCTCCCCCCTATTACTAGTCTCAAGTTGCAATGCAGTAATCCTGTTGTTTAATTGGTGTTTATTATTTAGGTTTATTTTTGAAGCTCATACATAGCTACTGTTACTTGATGGAAGTTTCATGTGCTTTTCTTTGGCCATGTTATAATGGTGATAATTTCTTCATTGAAGGAAGTTACAATATGAATGAATGAAGCTTAAGACACTGACTTTGGATTAACTTTAGTTACAACTGTAGTTGATTAAATTAGTGCAAGTAATTTTTTAGATTTTGAATCTTTATTCTAATTGTCTAACTTCCAAATGGTTGAAAAAGTTAAAAATTACCTTGTAAATTGTATGGACTACCAACTACAATATGTGAATATGAGTGTGGAAGTCATTATATTTCTAACGACAGTATTTGTCTGTCTATATTTTCAGAAAAGATAAAATGTTGGAATAAGAATGTGGAGGTAAATTCAACATTTTGGTTCTAGCTTACATTTTTAGGTGGTAAGGCACTTTTGGTGTTTGGTTGTCTCTCTGTTGGTGTCACTTGGGTGATGCCAGGCTCAATCATTGACCTTTTATTTTTGTGTGGGTAAGTAGGCTCAGTTATTGACTTTTTAAAGGCATGGAAAGATATTGAGGTTGATAATTGTAAGCAGAATAGATGAGAATTAATTCCAAATACTTGTGGAGGGATCTATGCAGGGAGAGAATATTACTTTTTTGAAAACAGAAAAATCTACCACATTAGATTTTTGTTTTTCAGTTTGTTGGTGATCTGATAAAAATATGTAACTACAAGTGCACAGTGTCAAAATTGAAGAACTGACAAGCACATGTTGAATTCACAGAGATTATATCAATTCTTTAATATATCTTTAATTAATATTTTTAGGCAAATTAGAATTAAAAATGGTGGAGAAGATTTATTAACAAAATTATGCAAACTATTAATTAATACGAAAACTATTAATGAGAAAAGATACCTAGGAATCAGAATCCACCAAATATTGACATAATAAATAATTTCTTATTTCCTAAATTAATTCCCAAAGTATTTTCCCTTCCCTTTAAAAATAATGATTCATATAATTAATATGGCCAAGCATAAGTTATGAAAAATTCACAGATTAACTATAATTTATCAAAACTTTGCAATCAATATAAAAATCATATGCAATTTATGCTGAGTAAAATATGAAGGTGAAAATAAATAGGCATTAATTTTGGAACTGAAAGAAAATATTATTATGAAATACATAGTTTCATCATAATCCTAAGTATTAGAAATTTAACTAGCCATGAAATTAAAAACAAAAACAAATAATATTAGTACTACTATTTGCATGAAATAAGAACAATAATTAAAAGAGAATTTTTATTATATCAATAAAAGAAAGTTACAAATACTTCTTGACAGTAGTATCACACATTATTGGAAGAAGAGAAAAGACAAACTCTAAATATCTTACTCCCTTCTACACCAATGAAAAACTAAAAAAAGAAAATAACAAGTGGTGCCTTTCTCTCTAAAACAAGAGACCTATTTATAAGAAAAATAACTTTGAACCCTAATTTAGATTCATTGAATTTGGACACTTTTGTTCCCTTTTCATGTAAGTTTCTAAGAACATTAAATATCGCTTGATCACAAAGATTTTAACTTTATTGCAACAAATATTAAATCCTACAAAATAAAATAAAACATATTAATTTAATAAACTAATATAATTAAAAGGACAAAATTAGGGATAATAAAATATTTGAATTATGTGTTATCAAATACCCCTATACCTAGCTTTTGTTCGTCCTCGAGTAAAATAAAAATAAAATAAAACAAAAATTATACTATCCCATTTTTGTAGGAAACACGATTGCACTTAGTATGTACAACAAGCCTTTAAACCCCAAGTGGACGAGTTGTGTCTCGTGAGGGTTTGTAGTGAATATACCCACAAAATTAAAAAATATTTTTGGGTTCAACAAATTATGAAATTGAAAGAAAACTTTTAAATATCCATAGACATTATACATAAGCAAGATTAAATTCATAATCACACTTTCACCTTATCAAAAATACTCGATCTTCATTTTAAACACCATCCTTTATTAAATAAATTTCGCGTGATGCATGCATTGTGTATATGATGTAATTCTTAGTAGGGATTTTTACCATGAAAATCAAGGAAGCTCATTTTTTCTTGTTCTTTCTTTTTTTCATTTTTTTTTCAATTTTGACTCTTGACTTGTGCAATGTCTCATTTTCTTAGGCTTTTCAGAGTTACCCATGTAGAGCGTTGGACCAATGACTCCCAAATCAATTGGCTTTAGGGCACTAGGTGTAGAGACACCCCTAAGGGCTTACTTACTCGAGTAACAAAGGCCACAAAACTAGACTAGTCAAGCTACTTTTATCCATCATACTTTTTAGCGTGAATATCGATGCTTCTTGAGGCTTGGATATCCTGTTATTTCGTTCAATGAATATTGAAGCAGTTATTTATTTCTTTTTTCAACTTTTTTTTTCAATTTTTTTTATTTATTAATTACTCGAATCATGGTTTATACTCCACAACTAAGAATTAGTGCAAACGTGAAATGCAAAAATGCTCGTGAAATCAATTTTAATCCAGATAGTGTTTAGAACTAAGATTTTGTATCTTATAAAAAATTTAAGAGTTCTAAATCTTTCATTCTTACTCTTGAGTTTTGCTCTACAAACACTTATTAAAATTAATTCAATCCATAAAAAGTCAAACAAAATATATAATTTTTTAATTTTTTTTGTGTTTTTTACTATTTTTTTCCTAAAAAGAAAAAAAAATCTAATACAATAATACATACTCCCCTTATACCTAAATCATGCATTGTCCTTAATGTATGCAAATGAAGAAAAGAGAACAAAGATTTAAAAAAATTGTACCTTGTATGTTGGACATTTGTTCTGCAAGAAAATGTGGTGAGAAAGAAAACAAATGTACATATCTACAAATTTTATGCATCCTAAAAACTATGTGACTGTAAATGATAAGTGATACAAACAGACAACCTAGATTGGATTTCGTATGATTTTTAGGAGGTCTGGGTAATTGGAAATAGTTAGAATTTGCAACAGAAGAACAATTGTGAGTTTACCCGACTGATTCATTTAAAATTGAGTTAAGGAATGATAACGAAAAATGATAATTCCTTTTGAAAAATTCTAACTTCATAAAATCTAACCAAACTTGCCATCCATATTCGTTACTAAGGGGCACTAAAACATTTTCATCATTTTGAATAACTGTTATACCAAGATGTTTAGGCACCACTGGATTAACACATGCATTATCTGAAATGGGAGATATGATCTCATTATCTAAACATGGAAGATTATCATTGTCCACAATCTTTGGTTCATTTGTTAAATCAAATTTAGTGTTTCTGGAAGGCGCTTCGGATGGACCCAAGGTAGACTTAAAGTGATCACAAGAGGATTTAATTTCAATTTGATTCTCTTGAAAATGCTCAAAATGTGTCAAACTTGATTCAATTATAGGTTTCAATTTAGAGTAAGATTTTTGGGCTGTGGAGTCCAACATCTCATTGACCTCATTCAAGTATTCAGTTTCATCCCAATTTTGACCAAAATGATTTAGACAAAAGTTAATAATTTCATCTTCCCCCGTAAGTTCATTTCCCGACATTTTCTGAATCATATTCACTTCAACGGATTGGTCAAACAAATCACTAGGTTGCTCTCCCACATTAAACACATTTAAGTTAATTGTCATGTTTTCAAATGTCAATTTCATTAGCCCATTTCTACAATTAATTAACGCATTAGAGGTTGCTAGAAATGGTTTACCTAAAATGATAGGAATTTGACCCTTGAGATTGACAACAGGCTGGGTTTCAAGGACAACAAAGTCAACAGGGCAGACAAAATCACCCATCTTAATGAGTACATCTTCAACTATTCCCTTTGGCACTTTAATAGAGCGATCAGCTAGTTGGAGTGTGACACTTGTCTTTGTCAACTCCCCTAAGCCTAAGGTTTGGTACACAGAAAATGGTAACAGGTTCACACTAGCTCCTAAATCATGCAAAGTTTTTTCAATTAACGTGTCACCTATGATGCATGAAATAGTAGGACAATCGGGGTCCTTATACTTCACATGGACTTGACATGACAAGATAGAACTAACATGAGCCGTTAGAAAAGCTTTCTTAGGAACATGAGTGGTTCTTTTATGTGTGCACAAATCTTTTAGACATTTAGTATATGAGGGAACTTGTTGAATGACATCTAGAAGAGGAATGTTAATTTTCACTTGTTTGAACACTTCTAGAATTTTGTCCAACTGGGATGACTGCTTGTTTGAAATAAGTCTTTGAGGGAATGGGGCTTTTGGTTTAAAGACTTTTTCATTTGATTCAGAAGATGTGGTTTGATTATTTTTTGACACAAGCTTAGTAGATGGACCTACTGATTCAGAGTTTGTGGGCTTTTCAGGCTGGGCTGACTTTGAAGATGGATTGTTAGATTCAACATTAAAATTTTTCTCTTCATTATCAATGCCAACATGATTATTAAAATAATTTTCAGACTTTAAAGAAATTATAGAATTAACATGATTGACTTGGTTGTTTTCAAGTGAATTAGCATGATAAGGTTTTTGATTAGAGACTGGAAATTTTGGATTGGTCTTGGTTTGACTAGGAAGCTTACCATTCTCTCTTTCACTAACTATAGTGGCCAATTGACTCATTTGGATCTCTAGACGAGATAATGCTTGGTTAGTGTTTTGCATGAAATTATTATGAGATTTCATTAAAGTTTCTATGCTCTTCTCTAAAGTGTTAAGTCTCTTCTCACTTTCATTAGAAAAACCTGATGGATATTGGGTTGTTGAACTTGAATTTTGGTACGGACCAGGATTTGGCTTTTGGTAAGGTTGAAAAGATTGATTTAGAGACTGACTGACCTGATTTGAAGAATTATTTGGGTAGGATCATTGGTTCCATGCAAAATTAGGATGATTTTTCCAACCTGGATTATAAGTGGGTGCAAATGGGTCATTCCTAGGTCTTTGAAACATTGTGACTTGTTTATATTCTTCAAGTTGGGGCATGACTCTAGGACATTCCTCAATCACATGGTTTGGTGAATTACTTAGACACAAAGGTGTTGGTGTTGAGACTCGGTTCACGTGTGATAGTCCCTTAGTTTCTAAAACTTCAAGTCTTTTAAGTACACCAGCCAAACTTAGCTTTGGTAGCAATTGAATTGTCAATTATATGGACACCCCTAGATGAACTAGGTTTATCGGTCTCTCGGGTGGTTTCCCATTGCATGGTTTTTCCGCTAAGTCTTCTAAAAACTCCCAAGCTTTTTCCTCATCATTATTCAAAAAATTCCCTCGACACATTGACTCTAATATTATTTTAGTGGGATAGTCTAAACCTTCGTAAACAATTTGACACAATCTCCATTTCTCAATTCCGTGGTGTGGGCACCGGGATAACAAATTTTTAAATCTATCAAAATATTTTCAAAAGGACTCTTTTTTAAGTTGGCAAAATTGATGAATTGCAGTCCTAATTTTAGCAGGTTTATGATTTGAAAAATATTTTTTTAGAAATGTAACAACAAATCCCTCCCAGGTTGATATGGAATTATTTGGTAGGCTATATAACCACTTTTTAGCATTATCTTTTAAAGCAAACGTTATAAATCTTAGCCTAATTGAGTCATCAGACAATTGTTGAATTTTCATTAAGGAACAAACTTCCGCAAATTCTTGTATAAATAAATATGCATCTTCTATCCCCGTAAACCTAAGTAACATTTATAAAATGTGTCTTAAGTTCAAAATTGTTGCCATTTATCGGTGGTAGACTGATACATGAATGTTGGACAGAGCGGGAAGGATAACATCGATCCCTTAAAGAAACAGTTTGTGCGCCCTCCATTTTTCTCAAAGTGGGATTTTTTAAAGTGAAATTCGAAAAATCAAGTTTTCTCACTAATCGGGATGTTTCGTCCCTAATCCACACTTTTTGCATACACTAAGCAAAATAGCAGATAAGCACAAAAAAACAAAAACAAAAACAAAAAAGAAAAAAAAAATTTACTTCTAAGGTCGACCTAAATAAAATCTAGACAGCTCTTAACTGTTCCAAGTTACACCGTAAGGTCAACCAAATTCGAAATTAATCATACCACTAGCCAGGTAAGTGTAAGAAAGGTGGGAGTCTCTTCGTAGATACGGTGACTAATTGAATAACCACACAATCTTTAGGCGTTTATCTTTTGAACCACTTGCCTAGACACCAGTAGTTTGATTAATTTAACATTCAATCTCTTCTTGGACTTTCTTGTCCTAATTGAGCTCGGGAGTCCTAGGGGCTAACGTGTACTTGATTTTATTAGGTCATGGTCATGCAAAATGCAAATTGGGTTGTTTGTGGGCCAAGAAAGGGTGATGAAATCCCACCTTATCTTGTTACAGGTTGTGCCCTTAATATTAGATTAAAGATGAAAATGCACAAATAAAAAAAATTTATAAACAAATAAAATGTCCTAAAACTATGTGAATTACGAAAGAAGGAGAAATTTTGACGTACCTCAATCCTCCAGCAATCACCACAGTTTATATTTGACAAAAAATAAAAAACCTAACAAGATGTGCTCTACGTGAGTGAATGCATGAATGCGACAAATTAAAAAAATTAAAAAAAAAACTAAACTATTATTTTATTTTATTTTAAAAAAAATATGGAGATACGAAGTACCGAAGAAAGCGCAACAACAAAATTTTTATCTTTTCGCTCCTTCAATCCGCTTCAATAATCCTGAAAAAAAAAATTAGAGTTAAAACTAATTCGAATAAGTAAAAATTAGGGAATAAATAAAAATTAATTCTAGTCCCCGGCAACGGCGTCAAAAACTTGATGTGATAAAAATATGTAAGTGCAAGTGCAAGTGCAAGTGCACAGTGTCAAAATTGAAGAACTGACAAGTACATGTCGAACCCACAGAGGCTAGATCAATTCTTTAATATATCCTTAATTAATATTTTAGGCAAATTAGAAACAAAAATGGTGGAGAAGATTTATTAACTAAATTATGCAAACTATTAATTAATACGAAAACTATTAATGAGAAAAGATACCTAGGAATCAGAATCCACCAAATATTGACATAATAAATAATTTCTTATTTCCTAAATTAATTCCCAAAGTATTTTCCCTTTCCTTTAAAAATAATGATTCATATAATTAATATGGGCAAACATAAGTTATGAAAAATTCACAGATTAACTATAACTTATCAAAACCTTGCAATCAATATAAAAATAATATGCAATTTATGAGGAGGAAAATATGAAGGTGAAAATAATTAGGCATTAATTTTGGAACGAAAAGAAAATATTATTATGAAATACTTAGTTTCATCATAATCCTAGGTATTAGAAATTTAACTAGCCATGAAATTAAAAACAAAAATAAATAATATTAGTACTACTATTTGCATGAAATAAGAACAATAATTATAAGAGAATTTCTATTATATCAATAAAAGAAAGTGACAAATATTATTTGACAGTAGTATCACACGTGATTGGAATAAGAGAAAAGACAAACTCTAAATATCTTACTCTCTTCTACACCAATGAAAAACTAAGAAAAAGAAAATAAGAAGTGGAGTAAGAGAAAAGACAAACTCTAAATATCTTACTCCCTTCTACACCAATGAAAAACTAAGAAAAAGAAAATAAGAAGTGGTGCCTTTCTCTCTAAAACAAGAGGCCTATTTATAGGGAAAATAATTTTGAACCTTAATTTAGATTCATTGAACTTGGACACTTTTGTTCTCTTTCCATGTAAGTTTCAACTTCCTAGTGGCAATCAACTTCTCAAAGAGATCTTCTAGATATATTTTCGTTTCTTTTGTTGGATTTAACTTGCACACCAAGATTGTTCAACCTCTTTCCTACTCCTTGTAGTCTTCTTGGATATTCATTACATGAATAAGAGCATTAAGTATCGCTTGATTACTAAGATTTTAACTTTATTGCAACAAATATTAAATCCTACAAAATAAAATAAAACATATTAATTTAATAAACTAATATAATTAAAAGGACAAAATTAAGGATAATAAAATGTATGAATTATGTGTCTATCGGTTAGTTTTTGGGAAAATCGAGGTGCTTCCCTGGTCTATCATTTGTAGGGTTTTTGGTAGTGTTTGCATTGTGGGGGTTTGTCTAGCTACTCTTTGGGTGCTTTTAGAGCTATAAGTTTTTCGTAATAGGGGGCGTGTCTCGATTAATTGGTATGCTTGGTGGATATGTCTTTTTGTACATAGCTGATGTTTCCCTTTGGCATTCTTTTGATATATTATACGATAAATAAGTATATGTTGTATATTTCAGGGTTATAGGTTTCAATTCACATTTTTGTGTTCCTTATTCTTGTTGTTATAGAGAGACAAGGTCGTATTGCTGTTGTTGCAAAGGCTACAGGTGAAAGCTCTGAATCTTCAACTTCCTTGAGCATTGTTGAGTCTGTCCAAAATATTGTAAGCCCTCTCTCTATCTATCTCTTCCCCATTTCCCTTTTTCTTTATTAATAGCTGAAATGGAATTGCATATTGAAGGATTTTTTCATAACTTGGGCGTGTTTGTAATTCTGAAATTCTTCTTCATTTCTTCTCTCTCTCTCTCTCTCAATATATATATATATATATGTATATATATATATATATTGATATTATTTATTAAGTGTATCACAGTTTTTTCTTCAGTGTTGTTATATTCTGCTAGCAACATTAATCTCCTTTATCTAACTGTTTACTTGCATGTTCCTCTTTATTGTATTTTCAACACTTTCATTATTCCATGAAAAATATCAAGTTATACTCCAAGTTATACAGATGATACTAGTTTCTGATTTGGTTGCAATTTGTTTTAACAGTGGGATAAATCTGAAGATAGGGTTGCTATTATTGGGTTGGGATTTGCAGCAGTTGTGGCTCTTTGGGCATCTGCAAACCTTGTTACAGTAATTTCCACAACCCATAGTCTGTAATTGTTGTAGAAGATTATAAAAGCACAGTACTAGCAACATGGTTGATGTCAATACGGAGATATTTTAGGAGAACAAACTCTAAATATATGAAGGCATTGTTATAGATTTTTTATTTTATTTTCTTTATTACAGAGTAGACAACAATTGCCAATGCCTTTACTTATCCTAAGAAACTTCAGTTTTCTGTTTCTAATTCCTGTGCAAGTGTTTAGTCTACGTTTCTAAACACTGAATTTCAACAAATTCTTAATGCCTACTAATCGAGTCAGCTTAGTAAAAATTCCATCTGTCCTGTATTAATTTTGAATGATTAGTAATTGCAAGATCTTTCTGTGAATTTCTGTTTTATATAATCAACCATTTATTCTGGAGATATCTGGCCCAAAATGGGATCATTAGAGTGGTATTTCTTCTCCCATTCAATAAAAAGTTGCCACAGTTTTTGGCATGTTGCCATTATGCTATTCCAATTAAGCCTTGTTGTTTATAATGATGGTTTCCCTTTATATGCATGTATTCAACAAGTCATTTTTTGGACATTCTTCTCTCTATTTTTTATGTGCAGGCCATTGACAAACTTCCTCTTATCCCAAGTGTACTTGAATTCGTTGGCATATTATTTTCTTCGGTAAGTTTTGTGATTTATGTAGGCTCTAGTGGATCGCAGGAAAACAAGATCTTCAATATCTATAACAGTTCATCCCCTATAATCCTTCTTCTTCTTTTTTTTTGTCATCTCAGCATCAGAAATGAGAGCATCTTAGAGAAGACTGTGTTCATTGCAAATAATAACTTTGTTTCTCTGTATTTCAGTGGTTCGTATATCGCTATCTGTTATTCAAACCTGACAGGTAAAAAAAATTTAGGGAATAATTTACTTGTTTGTAATCGTTGAAAAATAATTAGTTATGCATAAATCATTCATAATTACAACAAAACATTTAGTTTGTAAATGTAACTCTAGTATAGCAAAGTGTCCTAATGGGACGATAAATAAGCCAGTGACAATCTGTTCACTGTATACCAGGGATCAAACCCTTAGCTGACCCAGCACTGTTGCTGCTGGCTGCTAGGTTTTAGATATTACTGCTAATTTTCCTGTAACCAAGTTAAGCTAATGTAATGGTAATACGAAGGGAAGAAATTATTGGGTGAGTTGTCAGCTAACCTTGACTAGTATATATTTATCCGAGGAGACTTGTAGCTCTCGCATGCCACGACAATAGTTATCATAATTGCACATGTAATCGATATGGTTTCTCAGAAAACTTTTAACAGCACCCACAAGTACATGTATTCATCTTTTCTCTTCTTTGCAGGGAAGAGCTGGGGCAAACCATCAACAAGTCAATATCAGATATCTTGGGCCAGTAGTGTCCACTGCGACAACAAATGTATCTGAGAGGGCATGCTCTCTGGATAATAACCGTATGGTGTTAGCTCCATGTATATTGCTGTACCAATTACAAATATGCACAATCTTGTGCTTGTGAGATTTGCAGAGATCAAATAAATACCTTTTCATGAGTGGTTTTATCACAAGGAGGTTATTTTGGAATTTTTTTCCTTACCCTCCAAGGTATTCATATTGAATACTGCGAGCAGTTTTAGATCGAGGAGGGAGGAGGGAGGAGGGGGGAGGGGGGGGGGGTGTGCAATCTCCTACTCTACCTCCAATGATGAAAAGATTTTAAATTAAATTTGAGTTCTATATATTATCATAATTTGTTTTGAATATTAAAGTTTTCATTTGACAGATTTTAGACTATTTTTTTTCCCTAATAATATTAAACTTCAAATAATTAACTTAAATCATTAAAATTTTATTTAAAAAGTCATGTAATGTATCAAATGTAAATCTTAAAATTTGCTAATAAACTAATTTAAAAAGTAGGACTCCAGTTTCAAGAAAAAATACTAGTGTAGAATCTTCAAGAAAATAGGTAATAATAATATAAATATATCATATTTATAATATGTATTAACTTAACTATATAAGTTTATTGGCAATTGAAAGGATAACTTAGAGACTCGAATAAGCTAATTTCATTATTACGAGTCTACCAAAAAGACAAGTAGTAGTGTCTCGATTTCGTTGCTCAATAGTTTAAAAAAAATAATAATTTCTTTTATGACTTGACAACCTAAAAGTATTTTTTATTTTTAAGTGTCATATATTTATTTACAATACCTTCTGAAATTCATAATATATGACTTATGAATATGAACCCTGAACCAAGTGCATTGTTTCCCTTTTTTTTTTTTTTTTTTATTCTAATTAAATAGATCATTACTATTACTATTATAAATATTACTATCGTTGAAAAATGACACATTTGAAAATTTTCTGATAAGCTTACAGTTACAGGGATTTCTCAACGACGTCGTTACATATTTCGTATATTTTTCAGGTGGTAATAAAATATTAGCGCTTCATCTACTTGGACTATCAAATGATCGAGGTGAGATCGATCCTGCTGCATCGTCTTTTCCCACCGTCTAAAATTTAATCTAATTCGACCCACCGCCACCGCCACCGCCACTGCTCCGATCCGTCTGTTTTTCTCGTTCGCTCGCTCGCTCAATGAACAAGCACGCAAATTGATTCACAGTTCCCGTCCATTCTCTGCACTTTAGTGCCCTCAATCCGATCATCCGCAAGGTTCGATTACCAAATTCATTCATAAATTCACACGTGTATACGTTTACGTTCATACATATATATCACTTAATATCTCTTTCTTCATTCATCGATTGTCCATCACTATTCAGATCTTCGGATTTCGTTTAAGTTATGACATTGCTGGTTCTTTTTCGAGAATTAAGACACAAATGTTGCTTTGTTTACGTATATGAAATATTTTTTCATGTGCAATTTTTATATAAGCTAATCTGTTGTTAAATTTCAGGGTTCTTAATGTTTGTGATCTGGGAAGTTTGAGTTTGGATTGAATTGTTTGGAATAGATTACAATATGGCGTGGTTTAGTGGGAAAGTTTCTTTAGGGAACTTCCCTGATTTTGCTGGGGCAGTCAATAAGCTCAGTGAGAGCGTGAAGAACATTGAGAAAAATTTTGACAATGCTCTTGGTTTTGAGGAGAAGTCTGATGCTGTTAGTGGTGAAGGTACTTCTGTACTTTATCTGTTATATTCCTCTCAGTTTTCATATTTAAATACATGTGTATGTTTGTGCTTCAATGAGAACTCAATGTGATGGTGACCTGTTTACCAAGTTTTCATAATCAGCTACAAGCCATGTTAAATTCAGAAAATAAATTTACTTAATCTATTATTGGATTCAGCCTGTCACTATTTGACGACCTGCTGCTTAAAAATAGTATATGTTTAACCTGAGTCATCTGGAGGCCCATGCAGAGAGCAAGTTTTGGGTGGGTGGGTGGGTGGGTGGGTGGGGTGGCGTGGGGGAGTGGCTAAATGAAGTACTGTCAGAAAACTCTAAAAGTATACAGGGGTAAGCACTTTACATATTCGTGTTCAGTCTCTATTGGTGGTAGTTCCCTAGCTTGATTTAGTATGAATTTGATTGGATTGTATTGGCGATATTGAAGCACAAGTGTTTTCCTTGCTATATCTTTTATTTCAGTAATTTGTGTTGTACATGTAGTATGGTTTGCCTGCTACACTTGTGAGGCAATATCTAATTTTAATAGATAATTCAAATGCACCCTTTGAAGTTTTTGCATCTGCAGGCGGCATGGAAATCTTATTGACATGACTTACATACTCAAAATTTCAAAAGTTCATTGCCCTCCTTTGAAGTTTTTGCATCTCTTAGGAATGAACCCTGTATTAGCTAAACATATTACTGCCAAGTACCTAGGGACTATGTTGCTCTTGTGTCTCTTTAATTTCATGAAAATTTGTCAAAATTTGAATCATATCCATTATTCTTTGTTTTTTAGAAATCTTTCTTAAAAATTTGATTATGAATCTGTTTACTTGTCCAAAAAGTAAAAGAAAAATGGGAAATATCTTTACGAAGGTTCAAAGTAATGATTTTGGACTAATTGCTCTTAAAAACCTCCCCATGGATGTCAGCTTCAGGGATGTGGCCTTCATCTACAGACAAGATAGCACTACTTGATCCTGTCAGGGCCTTTATGGGGAATAAAAGTGAGGAAAGTACAGACGAAGCATTGGAAAACCCTGAACCTGAATTATCAAAGCCTCATTCTCCTTCTGATGAAAAAACTGAGGTTGAGACTGATAGCTCAGCTGTTCCTGCCATTGAGCAAACCGCTTCTAACGAAGAAGCACTTGGAGAAAAAATAAGGCCTGACATGCATCCAGATCCTGAAGAGGGAACAAATATTGCATCTGCAGAGGGAACACAAACCAATGCTTCTGAATCTTCTGAAGATGAAGTTGATTCACAATCGGTGCCTATTGAATTATCTAAACCCAATGTTGAGCATGCTGAGAGATCGGATTCTTCAAACCGTTTCCAACAGAAGGAGAGCTCAGAAACAGTATTTTATGAAGATTCAGGGTCACCGGAAGCCAAGTCCAGTATTCATGTGGATGAAGCTGATAGTAATATCACTGTGCCACATGAATTAAATAATGTTATTCATCAGGGTGAGATCACAGATGCACAAAAGACGCAAGAAAAAGAAACTATAGAGAAAGTTTCTCCTATTCAAGCTGAGGATGCACCAATTGATGGCCAAACTGCAAGTGGGGTAGAGCCTCCTGGTTCAAATTCTCCCACTTCAGATGAGACTGAAGGTGCCGAGGAAAATTCTAAAAGCCCCTTTCCTGTTCAAGAACCTTCAAATGAGGTTTCCGAGGTGGTTCCTGAAACGTTATCATGTGAAGGTGATGCAAATGCTAGATCGGTTGAAGTCAACCAGCATGGAAGTGATCATGAAACTAACATAAAAGAACGCACAAGTTTAGGAAGCAATTTGTCTGACTCTCCAGATTCTGTGATTGAACTGGAGAAGGTGAAGAAGGAGATGAAAATGATGGAAACTGCACTGCAAGGTGCTGCTAGACAAGCCCAGGTAGTTAAGTATTTAAATGACTTGCATCCAACTCTCAGGCATGATTCTTGGTCTCTCCACTTCCGGTACTTTAACATGTAGAATGGTGCAACATCAACATGTATTCAAGTGATTGTAATTGTTGTAAGCTATGTTAATATAATCATATATGATTTTAGAAAATCTTTTCTGAAATTTGGAACTTTAAGGTAAAAGTAAGTGATATATCATCCAACTTTGCTTTACTAAATATAGGTTATCGATATCAGTTCTTGGGTTATGAGTTTGTGCATGCAATTCATGAAAAAAAATATAGAGTTTTTTGTACATCCCTATGTAATGCTAGAATTCTCTTTGAAAAACCAAGCACTTCAGCTTTGTTATAGTTTGTTGGACAATAGAATTACCAGGATTGCTCATTTTACTAATCATTATTTGCTTAACACTTGTCAAAGTAAAAATAACTCTTGATTGTTTGTTGGGATATTTGACTTTCTTTTTTTACGTTAAATATGTTTCTTCTAATTATTTATTTATTTTTGTAATGTTTTCCAGGCAAAAGCTGATGAAATTGCAAAGTTGATGAATGAAAATGAGCAGCTTAAGGCCATGATTGAGGATGCAAGGGTAAGTTTGGTTCTATTATGGGGTTATGGGTTAGTAATTGGCTAAAGTCTAACTCCAAATGATAATATATTCAACACAGTATGCGCACAGCGCTTGTTAACTCTTCGAGGTCGCTGGTTCCAGTCCCCATTCTTGGACCAAAATCGCCTATCAAAATAAATAAATTAATAATAACTCTTCTATGTTAATTATTTGAGTAATCTTTATCTTTCATTTTTAGTTAGAATCTTATTTAAACTATTTATACACTACGGCTTTAAAGAATGTGAATAAAAAAGAATTTTAATTCATCATTGCTTATATTAGCTTATCATTTTGATGATTACAAAGTCCTTTTAAGCATCTTCCATTTCTGCCCTGGTGTCTTTAGGGATCTTCGTAGAGATTGGAAAGCTGTTTTTTCTTGAGTTTTGTATTTTATTTCTAATTCTTATTTTTCTTGTTTTTCTTTTATTTCCACTTGTTATAGTGGAGGCCAAGTCCTTGTATAAATTTCCTTTTCTATCTAAAAAAAAGTTAAATTTCAATTTCATAGAAAAAAATCAAGACCTATCAAACTCTTAAAGGATTATCAAATGCAAAAAGAGGCCCAGGACAATAAATACAAGGTTTAACTTTGATAACCTTTAAAAGAGCCTTATTTTTCTCTCTTCATCCCCAAAAGTTATTGATATTCATAAATATGGGTTTATGTCTGTTTCCCTCTCTTTAATGAGAAATTGATAACATTATTAAACTATCTGAATCATTGTACAGAGAAAATCTAATGAAGCAGAAATTGAGTCTCTTCGAGAGGAGTACCATCAAAGAGTATCGGCTCTTGAAAGAAAGGTAAATAGATATCTTCATAACTTCTATATATGCTTAAATTTTGATTCTATAAGGTTAGTAAAGTATTGCAGAATACTTTTTGACGTTCTGTTGTACCATCGTGAGGGGTCTAAATAAACCGAGTCGAGTATTGAGTTGTCAAATTTGATTTTTAAAATTTATTATGTAATAAGATTTGATTTATGCTCGTTTAGCTACCGTGTCGAACACGATCTCGAATCAAGCAGAATATGATTTGAGTATCAATAGAAAATTGTAATTTGAAGAGGTTGGAGTAATTTAAAATTTGCTCATATTTGAATCGTTTATATTGCGAGTCGAGCTCGAATCGAACTTTTAGTCGAGCGAGTACGAATCAAGCGTTTGGTTCATTTTACAACTTAAATTTTTGAGACATGCTTCACTGGCATAATTTCCCCATCTTTCTTGTGGAAAGGATAGAAATATGTGATCTGTTGAAAATTCTTTTGATTGGTGTAGCCTCGTCCTTTGTGTTCTCTCACATAATCGGCATTTAAAGTAAGATCTTTTACTTGAGTTAACTCGAGCATAACTACGCATTCGAAAATTTATACAATCATATAAAAATAATTTACAGAAAAAGATTGTCCATATGTACAACTACTTAAAAAAATTGAGTTAGGTGTACCTTGGGATGAAAATACCTACAACACAATCTAAAATTTGTGAATGGTGGATTATCTCGAGCAACTACTATAAGTCTAAGTTTGTGAAGGGGTAAAAAGAAGAAAACATGCTAACGTAATATGTAGCTTGGGTCCCTAGGATTATTTTTTGACTTCTCAATGCTTTTCTGGGATTTTCATGTTTCAAACTAATGCTTTAACGTACAGTTAAGACGCGTTCATTAATAAATGACATACTAATCAACTAAAACTTTAGCAAGTTAACTTTATACACACCAATTGTCCAAATGTATCGAACTCACCTCCTTCCTCTCAACCAGTGATATATTAATAGAGTTTGAGCCAGACAGAGTATTAGATTGTTCAATTTGGGCTTAGCTCAAATACAGCCATGTATTCAGATCGACCTTGACCAAGCTTGGCCCGTTTCCCACTCAAACGGTTTAAACATTTTTTGATGAGTGAAGAAGTATGAAGTTGGAGTTATTTACACTTTCATCTTTTTAGTGGACTTAAGCCCTACTTGGTGTGACATGTGTGGTAATACCATTTTGTTGTCATCTATATATAATATGGAAGTCAACCTTTGACGTTCCCATTTGTCTATCATTCTTAGACATTGATTCTGATAGCTCTGAAGTTTTGAGCTCGATGATATATAAAGAATCTATAAAAGTTACCTTAAACCTTTAAAAATCTACTAAATAGTCCAGGTGACTAGGTGAGTCGAGCTAGGCCTGTTTATGACTGCTTGTTAGGAAACTCTCTCTTAAATTCAGCTTGAGCTTAGTCACGAAGGCAACTAGACGAGCTCAAAGTTTCTCTTATGAGAGCCAAGGTGCAACTTTTCATGATCATCTAGCTATGTTACACCCTAGAATATAGTCTCCTTTTCTAATTTTGTTGTCTTGTGTGAGCTTCAGCATTGTTTACCTTTTGTGAACCAAATTCATCAAGAATATGTATCATATGCGGGTGTGTTGTTGTTGCCTTTTTTTGGGGGGGCAGTATTGACTGTTTAGTTTAAATTTTTTTTAGGTGCATATGCCTTTATTTTCAAGACGATCTTCATGTTATTTCTAATGAGATACTGTCAGTACTTCTTAATTGCATTTTGGCATATATAATTTTAGGTTTATGCTCTCACCAAGGAAAGGGATACTCTACGTAGAGAGCAGAACAAGAAAAGTGATGCTGCTGCTCTTCTGAAGGAAAAAGATGAAATAATCAACCAGGTTATGGCCGAAGGTGTGAAATTTCTTTCCTGTGTGTTCTGCATGTTTGAGTAGTGGTTCCTTTTATAGATTGTATCCATGTGTTTTTCATCTTGCGTAAAAACTTACTCTGTTTATGCAACACTTGCAAATTTAAATTCCCACGATATACCTGTGGTGGAGTAACATCCATAATTTAGCTCCCATGATATACCCAAGGTAGAATAAATTTAATAAAACTTCTCCATGTGTAAAGCTTTATCTTTATTCTTGAGTTTCTGTTACTTTTATAATAACATGTCAAATTCAATAAATAAAACAAGCAAGAAAATATTGAGGATTAAGGGACGATTGAATTGATTTTTTTTTGAAGAACTTGCAGCAATACAACAATACAACGTTAAAAAATAAAAGTCAATGACATTAGTCAAATGTTGACAGCGCTTGTGTCATCACGGGATTATGCTGGATATGGTCTTCATTAGCTCCACATTACATGGCTTTGATTTTATAAGTTACTAAGTTAGCAGTATAGGGCTTTTAATACAACAAATAACCAGGAATTATATGCCTTGAACATGCTTTATTTGCAAAGTGTGGATCTGGCTTGATGTTGTTGGTGGTCAGCAGGGTAAAGACAAGGGCTTAGATTTTGAAAATAGTGATGGCGCAAGAGTTTCATGCTAATAGGTTCGTGTGTTAGCGATCTGCTTACTGTATCTTAAAAACACAATGCAAACTAGGTATTGACACGCTGGGATCTAGTGTAGAACCATGATTTTGGCTGGGTTTTCCTGGAGTTGATGTCTTTGTACATGGTTAATGTTTAAACTGACAAAATTTTAGTAGAGCGTCTGTTATGTAGGTCAAGCCAGAGCTTGTCTCTATTAAGTAAGTGGAAATGTTTGTCTCTTACGTGCATGTGAATTCAGGGGAGGGGTGGGAATGGCTGGGGATATTACTTTATTAGGACGATGTTTCCTCTCTTTTCCATGTAGATGTGAAAATCAGACTACATAACATGAAGTTTTGGTGACTAGTCACGAAACATTTGCTACAGATTCTAGACTTGGTAAAGCAAGGGAATATTAAGTAACCAAGACAATTTGTTTCAAAATAATATTTAGTTAGTTAATATAAAGCATGGTATCCAACTGGTCATGTTTAGCTTCTTGATCTCCTGAAAGATTTTGGATTTGGTATGCTTATCCAAAAAGAAAAACAGAAAAGTCAAAGCCTGCATGTTGTTCTCATTCAGTTATGTCAGGAGAGGGCAGCAAATGTACGGACTGATTGGTAAATTATGACTGTCAAGCCCTCTTTGCCTTATTGAACTAGATTACCCTCATGGGGTTTGAGTTGTCTATTACATAAGAGATATATATCTGGTTTAAAACTTTCAACTTTTAGAAATAGTTGTGTCAAATCTCACTGGGAGTAATAGAGCTCTTGTATACAAGCTGATCATGTTGCCATTCATTCCAGGTGAAGAGCTTTCAAAAAAGCAAGCTGCTCAAGAATCTAAGATTAGGAAATTAAGGGCACAGGTACTGTAAGGCAGTGTGTGCAGTCTTTTCATTAAGAAATTAATTCTGCTGCTATTCCACCTCGATAACTTAACAAGTATTTCTTCTTTTTCATTTTCTCTCCTTTTTTCTTATTTGGTTTTCTGTGAAATCTAGATAAGAGAATTCGAAGAAGAGAAGAAAGGATTGAATACCAAGCTACAGGTAATGAAATTGTCTTTATTTTGTGATTGCCACATTGGACAAAAAAGTTTCTTTCTGTCAATTATTGGTGCTATGGACTTTAGAGTATATAGTCTTTTGTTTTTCAACTTGATCCAATTAGAAAAAGAATCCATGGCGACATTATCTTTTATGTGGTTTGCTTCAATGTTTTGTTTTTATCTTTACTGTAGAAGTCAATTGCTTTTTAGTTGTCAAATTTTATCCACCTCTCCGTCATCATCTTTTTACTTTTATTTAGAAGGAGCTACATTATCTTTTAATTTGTTGAGGGATATAGTTTTTTTTTGTATCCCTTTAGTTTCTGCATTTTTTCTTTATCAGAGGGCTACATTTTATAAGTGCTCTTTTTGTCTATTTTTCCACTAGTTGTCTAGTTCGATGAGGGTGAACTTCTTGTCCCCCTATTTTGTTGTATATTTTTCTTTTCTATTAAGAAAACTTATTTGGTTATACAAAAAATATATTATCCAAAGATGGGGTTTGCGTGCATTGTCGAGATCGACAATATTCTTTATTGGTATATGGTTTGCCGTTTATCTGTTCTTGTCTGGTTTTAGGATGATAATCCTTCTTGGTGAAACTTATGGATAGGTATTAGAGGTATCAATTTCTTTGTTTAGCAATTGGTCATTAATTTTTATCAGAAGTTTGAATGACTTTGTCAAGAGGTTGCATATGTTAAATTGAATTAACTTAGTCAGTCGATGGAAAAATCTTGGGTGGGAATTTCTATAGTTTGTTGTTTTGTAACAGTATTTAAGGTTTTGTTCCTCTTGCAAAATTTCTCTCTTTACAAAAGAAGACCTCAGAGCACTGGAAGCGCATTGGCTAAGCTAACGGGAGAGGAACTTCCTTTTAGTAATTGAGCAGAGCAATATATCTAGTTCAAGATTTTGAAAATCAGCCGATTCAACAAGTTAAATCGGGAATTGGTCTCTAAAACGGTCCGATTGACTCCTAAAACCCAGAGTGGGCAAAGCTCGTTTAGAACTGATTGACTACCGGTTGAATAAAATCGGTGGTTTTACATGTCAAACCAATTCCTTTGAATCTCTCAAACCAGTTGCATCTCTCCCTTCTTCTTTTTTCCATTTTTCTTTATATCTTAACGCTTAAAGTTGTGGGTGAACTTGGAGGACGAAAATGGTGTGTGAAACCCAGCCATGGATAACGATGGAACTCTGTTGCAGAGAAATTTGATCCGGAAAGATTAAGAGTAGTAGGAGATATGAAAGAAAGAGAAGATATGGTGAAAGTAAAGAAGATAAGGATGAATGAATGGTAAAGGTAAAGACATGTGGTGATTTTTTGGTGGATAACATTACTTAGCACATTTTCTTGTCCCCATGTGGTGACTTTGGGAGCTAAAGAATTTTCTTCATATATTTTGTATAAAGTTTGTGTAGTATGCAAGTGTATACAAGTTTTTATTTTCCTCTTTTTTCTTGTTATTTTCTTAACGCGTATTGAACATGTGTTCTTTTTGAGTATATTTGTGTCCCAAATTATGAGTCTTCCCTCTTATTATATTTAAGTTAATTAATTATATATTTAATTTTTTAATATTTAATTATGATATTACCGATTCAATAACGGTTCGACCACTCATCCACCCAATAATCTTTCCGGTTTAATGACCAGTTCGAGTATGAAAACATTAATCTAGGTTCTTTAGTGGGAATCGGGCCACTTGTATTGTTCTCACTTTGTGGCCTTACATAGTTAGAGGACTATATAACAAACCACATGCCTTGCAATATTTTGTTAATTAAAGTAAAAGTTTAATTCTTTCACGAGTTAGATTTGTAAGTTTTGTTTAAAGCACTTGTTTGTGGCCTTGTATTGATTACTTCATCATATTGTAACCCTAGCATCAGTTAGATTTAGAGAACGAAAATGTTTCTTCTTACCTCACCTGTGTGTTTCTTGAGACATAAGGTTTTTCTGCATCAGAAATTGCTATAAAAGTCTAAGAAAAAGATGGGGAGGAGAAACTGTAGCCAAGTGGATCAAGGCAATGGAGTGTGAATCCACCATGCGCAGATTCAATTCCCGTTGTTCGCTCAAAATACAGACAGCGTACTCCTATTTTTTAATTTCTTATTGTAAAGACGAAGAGATAAATTCTATTTCTCATCTTGGAAAATAATTTGCTGGAGGCCTAGAGAAAGCATTTATTATTGATCATGTTGTCCATGTGGTAAGGCATTCTTGGAGAGTGGAAGTAACCTGAAGCAATAAAGTCGCTGTTTTCCTTGAACCATAACCAAAGTTCTTTGATGTCCTTTAAAATTTAATATTGTCGTCATGTATTTACTATATTTTTGGGAGACTACATTGCATATTATTTATTCCTTATTAGTAATTTTTGTTTGAATATGTTTCTACCAATTTCCAGGTTGAAGAGAATAAAGTAGAGAGCATAAGGAGGGACAAGGCAGCAACTGAGAAGTTGCTGCAGGAAACTATAGAAAAACACCAAGTGGAACTTGCAACTCAAAAAGAATACTACACAAATGCGTTGAATGCGGCCAAAGAAGCTGAAGCTTTAGCTGAGGCACGAGCCAACAATGAAGCCAGAACTGCAATAGAGAGTCGGCTCAGGGAGGCTGAGGAACGTGAAATTATGCTAGTTCAGGAACTTGAAGAATTAAGGCAAACTCTGAGCAGAAAGGAGCAGCAGGTTTTTGTTAAGAACATTTGAGAGTGCAGTTTTAATCTATTTGATATGTGAAGAACTATAACATCATCTTAATGTTGCAGGCAGTTTTTAGAGAAGATATGTTACGCAGAGAAATTGAGGATCTTCAAAAACGATACCAGGTTTTTAAACCTTTTTTGGATTGAACACATAAAAGTTTTACTAGTTTGAATATTTAGTGCATCATTCTCAATAATATTAGAGATAACATAGTGACAAATTTTGGTATCCAGGCTAGTGAACGTCGGTGTGAGGAGTTGGTTATGCAAGTTCCTGAATCTACTAGGCCACTTTTGAGGCAGATTGAAGCTATGCAGGTTCATTTTATGTTGCATCTACATATTTTTTTGAACAAGGTTTTCTTGATGTAAACTTTTTCAGTTACTTGGTCTCATGTTCTTTATTCAACTGTTTTCTCCTATTGGTAATAGGAAACAACTGCCAGAAGAGCAGATGCTTGGGCTGCTGTTGAAAGATCCCTCAACTCTCGTCTTCAGGTTTGTCAAACGAGTGTTTAATTTTTGTTTCTCATGTTTTAGAATCTTTCTAAATTTGATTCTGCAGGAAGCGGAAGGCAAAGCTGCTGCTGCAGAGGAAAGAGAGCGATCTGTGAATGAGCGCTTATCTCAGACCTTATCTCGGATAAATGTTCTTGAAGCTCAGGTTCTTTCTATTCTTGCAATATTGATCAATACTGATGCAGGTCCACTGCCGCTATTAACTTATGATAGTGAGATGTTGCAGATATCATGCCTGAGGACTGAGCAGACACAACTAACTAGATCCCTTGAAAAGGAAAGACAGAGAGCAGCAGAAAGTAGGCAGGAGTACCTTGCCTTAAAAGAGGAAGCTGACACACATGAAGGTCATGTGAACCAAATTGAGGAAGAAATTAAGGAGCTCAAGAGGAAACACAAGCAGGAGTTAAGTGAAGCATTGACACACCGGGAACTTCTCCAGCAGGTAGCACTTATGGTATCTATGCTAATTGAAAGATGTTTTAAAAGTCTAACTGCTCAATCTCAGCACACTTGTACGTTTTAGTTTTTGGGCTATGTAAACATTGAACCTATGCAGTATCCATACCTACTTGTTAAAAAGAAAGAAAAAAAAACTATTCCTACCTGTATTTTTTGGCAGTTAATTGGTCTTCTGATTAATCCCTATACCTTCAAACTATCTAGCCCATTAAGTGAAGAGAGCTCTTAATTGTGTACTTATCTCAAAATGTGTATCACCAATCTCTTAATCTCTTTCTAGGTTTACTTATTGATTGGATAACAACTGAGATGGTTGGTTGTGGCCCGCATACTTCTTAATTGAACGTTCAACAGTGGTTGTGCTTGATGAAAATGATTTATGGAGCAACACATTCAACTTAAGCTATCTGTAATCAACAACAAAGATTAACTTGTCTAGTTGTCTAACATAGGGATGGCAATGATGATGGTACCTGGAAAATTACAGCTACCTGTACCGTTCTGATTGCTATCTACCCAAATTCCCACGAGTTCCTGTTTACTTATTATTATTGTTATTTTTGAATGTTCTTTCTTTTTCATTTGTCAGCATCTTTTTATCATTTCTTATAAAGCTCGCATATTAGTACTAATAGTGCTCCTTTTTCTTTTCTACATAAATTTGGTGAAGCACTATGCAGTATGCACCCATCTTGAAGTTTCAATTAATAGTATAATATCATGCAATTTTATTTTAAAGCTTAGACAATTTAGACTACCTCGGGATCAAGTTCCAAAAAAAAAGGTCAAGTTCAGACTCTTCATGTTACAATATCATAAGAAAACTAATGATAAGAAACTATATTCCATGTATTATATTTTATTCAAGGATATATATATATATATATATATATATATATATATATATTTATATGATTCAATGTTTTATATATAAGAGAATATATAGAATACTACCTCCTTTCTGCGGAAAGAATCTCATATTGACTTTTAAAGTCAGTTTGTGACATTTTTGAATTTAAATGGAGTATATTATGTGTTATTATCAGGATAGCAGGTTGCTTATATGCGGTTACCCTGCTTATCGGAAGCAGGTAATGGATATCCAAGGGATAAGTTCCATTACCCATCGGTTGTGTACTTACCTTAAATCCCATTAGTCATTACTCAACCCAAACCCTATTATAGTAATTTTAATGGGTCTCATTAGGGTTTGGACGGGTCAGGTATCCTCTTGAACCAATGTAATTGCCGTCCCTAGTCTAATATTATCGTTGTGTAATTAGAGAGTATCATTTATGCTTTAGCTTCATTCCTTTTCATTAGAGGACCCTTGTGTAAAATGGATTTGAAAAGTTTTCTGACATTGTCAATGTAGTTATATATGAAATTATAAGTATATTTTGAACAGTATAAACCATTTTTTTTAGTCTGGTTTCTTGGTAACAGGTTTTACTTTTATATCATCTAAATTATCATTTATCGCACATAGAAAAGTTTGCTGAACCAAGCTTCCCTATGATTAACAGGAGATAGAACGGGAGAAAGCTGCTCGTTCAGAACTGGAAAGGACAGCTCGCCTTCGATCTTCTGCTGCATCTGATCGGAGTCCCTTAGCAAAGCACAAATCTGCTTTCGATAATGGTAACCGGTCCTCGTTTTATTGTTGTTGACGAGCTTTCTCTTCCTTATTGTTTCCTATATTTAAAAGTTACTTTGCAGGAAACTTGACTCGCAGACTCTCAAGTGCCAGTAGCTTGAGCAGCATGGAGGAAAGTTACTTTCTGCAGGCATCTCTAGACTCATCTGACGGCTTCTCTGAACGGAGAAATCCTGCAGAGACTACCATGAGTCCTTACTATATTAGAAGCATGACACCAAATGCTTTTGAAGCTGCCCTTCGTCAAAAGGAGGGTGAACTTGCATCGTATATGTCCCGATTGGTATGGCATATTCCCAAGTTGTTTCGTCATATTTAACCGCTATTGGCCACAGCTTAAATTCATATACGCAGTAGTGTTTCCCCATTGCACACTGTATTGCATATTGCTGCAAATCTCCTTTTTTCATTCTGGCAGGAAACTCTTCTCCCCCCCCCCCAACACCTTGAGTCCTTGACCTTCAAGAAAATATTAGTACATATACCTGCTCACAAGGAGTTGCAGTCTTGCACAGCCTGAAAATTCACATATAACAAATCGATAGCTGACACAGCCAAGTGAAGTTGATGTTCAGTATTTTCATTTTGTAAAGGGTCTTAATTACTTCATTGTTGTCATATCTGACCATTATTGCAGTTTATAATCACGTGCAGTATCATTATTCTGTTTCTCTCTATGCATCTTTATAAGTATTGAATGATGTCACTTCAGGCATCCATGGAATCCATCCGTGACTCACTTGCTGAGGAGCTGGTTAAATTGACAGAGCAGGTGAACTTTGAAGCAATAATAAGTTCAATTTGTATGTCTCATAATATTTCTCTTTAGATTAATTATATTGCCTGCAGTGCGAGAAATTAAGGGGAGAAGCTTCCATGCTGCCTGGAGTACGGGCAGAACTCGAAGCATTAAGGCGGAGGCACTCTGCGGCTTTGGAATTAATGGGGGAGCGTGATGAGGAGGTGAGTTCTGTTTGTTTTTTAAAAGAGTTTTTGGAATTAAAAGAGGTATAATAATATGAACTATAATGCTTTGATCTCAAGGTACTTATCATATATAATTAAATGAGCTTTATATATCCTCAAAAGCAGCTGAATAAGGAGTTAATATGTTTTGGAGTTTTACACAAATTGTCAATGAAAAATCTTTTAGTCAAACATACACACATGGTAGCTCTGAATCTTCTACATGTTCTCGATCTATGTTTCCAAACTTTGGACCATACTTGATTGCAGGTCCACCGATAATCATTTTAAGAAAGTATCCATCACAGTACCTTTCCTTTTTCTAATTAATGGTGTAAAAGAGGGCAATTAAATCCTAAAGAGATTGTTTTATGTAGCTTGAAGAACTTCGTGCTGATATTGTGGACTTGAAGGAGATGTACAGAGAACAAGTAAACTTGCTTGTAAATAAGGTATTCTTTGCTACAGCTGTTCTCTGTATCTTGTGTGTTATTGACTGAATCTTTTTGATATTATATTCACATCTCTCTCTCTCTCTCTCTAATCTGCAGATCCAGGTAATGAGTTTATAAATGTGTGCTCCTTGATAAAGTAACTTAACTTCTCTCAGGGAAGCAGCCTCCTCCAGCTGAATGTCGTCGGATTGGTGATATAGATTTTTAGTAAATGTGAATTGTTTTTATTTTAATATTTATGCTATAGCGAGTGTTGTCTTTTGGTTTGACTGTTGATTTAATTCTGTATCTTAATTGTAATGCAATGTTGTATAGGAATCCGTGTGGCAGTTTTGATTTTTACGCTCGAGTATTAACCTTCTACATTCCAAATTTTTTACTAGAGTTTTTAACCTTGAGCACAAAACGCTGCCTTCTTTTAGCCATTAGTACTAGTGCTACCTGCCTGCACATATTGTCCGCTTTTTCCAATTAACTCCATGTTTTGTCAATGATCATATTATAATTCATGTTCCCCAACCAACACCTTTTATAAATATTTGTCTCCGTCTCAAAAGTAAATTTAAAATCCACGTCGCATCTCCATTTCAGGTTTTTTTATTTTCACGGGGATTTGTTGGCATAAACGGATATTAATATAAAATAAAGGAGAAACAAAACATTAATGTTAGTAATTCCAAAGTGTATCATCAATTATATGATTTTGAAATTTTGAAATTAAAATGACCAGAGTTATTATAACTATAATTATCTAAAAATAAATAATTTTATAATTTTTAAAAATTTATTGAAATTATATTTAAAAATATCTTATATTGTCTTTATAAACAAATTATAAAATATTAAATCTCTTAATGTTGAATGAGTTTTTGTAGTTTAAACTTATAAAAATTCACTACTATTTGGATTTAACTAACAACATATACATATTAATATAATTGAAAACAATGACAAATCTCAATTAATAGGTATTTTTCAGTGTAATGATATAATTAAATGACAAATCAAGTAAATGATATTTTTTTTAATATTTAAAAAAAATAGAATTACAGGAATTATTGTGGAAATGAGCTGAACAAATAGTACTAGATTATTAACACTTTCTTTTCACAACAGTAATGTAACACGTCAATCGCAATATAAAGAAAGAATACTACTACCTCCATCCCATAATAACTGTCGTTTTAGAAGGAAATTTTTTTCCCAATTTATTAGTCGTTTCCAACTTTCTAGGAGAAACAATTATTTACTTTCCTATATCACCCCTACCTTCTCTCATTGTCCCAAGAAATTTTTCCAACTTCCCATAAAGGGGTAGTGATGAAATTTCACACCAATTTTAATTAATAAATGATAGCACTAAATGATTTTCTTAATTCATGTGCATCAAGCTAAAGCGACAGTTATTATGGGATGGAGGGAGTACTATTGTTCTTACTACTTGGTATCTGTTCACAATACACATCAAGGTAATTTCTTCTACCTTGGTTAGCATGAATTTCATTTTTAGGTAAGTTGGTCAATTGATAAATAGAGTACTAACACGCGGGCGGTGATCTATGTGTGTCAGTATTCTATTGGTCAATTAAATGCTTCGTACTAATCAGATCCCTCCATTTTCATTATATATTTGTTGTTTTGCTCTGTCAAAAAGGAACCCGAATTTTTTATAATTAGCTTCCATCACTGCTGATACCATGATCCCAAACATATCAACAACTTATACTCAGTATCAATAGTCTTGGTTTATCAGCGTAGAGATGACATTTCATAGGGCCGAGTAACTGTTTGATAAAATGCTTCATCGAGGGTTAGGAGGTTATTATGTTATTGAAGATTAAAGTCTTGCTTTAATTATTTACTTTTTTGTATAATTGCAACAAAATTAGAGTGTTGACATTGTTGTTATTGGGATGGGGAGTGAAGTGAATGAGAGAGAATTCGCAAGTGGTGGATGCGCGAGCAAGAAACATTAGCCATAATGTTCGGCGCACAGAATGTGGCAGTCAGTCCATTGAAGACTCTCAAGCTGATGTTGCCATTCTCCTAAGGAAGGTAACCCTTTTTTTTATAAACCTAATCTTATTTATTGTTATTGTATGCGTATAGGTGCAGACGAAAACAATGACATTGGACGCTTTGATCTGAAGCTTGACATTGTATTTGTTATTTGATACCCTGTTTAACATATACTAAATACATTCTTAGCTTTGGAAATCTTGAAATATTTGGATAATGTCCTCCCCCCCCACCCCCCCACCCCCCACCCACTTTTTCCCCTAAAATAACTCAAAAGGAGTGTTATTCGAGTATAAAATGGTCAGAATTGCTACGTCAGATTTGGATTATTTGATTGTTTGTAGGCTTTGATGGCCTTTCATATTGTTATGTTCATGACTTCCCTGAATTCCCACTTGATCATCTTTACCCTCCTTACTCACCATGTAGAAGCACCATCTTTTTCTTATGAATCGTGTGAAAGGGGATTTTCGGCCGCGCCAAATCAGTTCTGCTACCTTCATATCAACAATTTTGAGTATATTCTTGGAATGACAATACATGTTCTTAAGTTCGAGTCAAAATGACTTTAGAAGTGAAGCTGAAACTATCCCCGGCTGCTTACTACTGTGTGAAAGATTGTCTTGGCAAGTTGGTTAAGACATTCGAATAGAACCAAAGTTGATTGCAAAAATTTTATTTTGGATGCTACAAATGTTAAGGAATGACTAAATAATGAACAATTACTGATAGTTTGTTTAAACTCTATTTAGTTCCTGCCGGCTTTGTTTTCGTATTTTACTTGTTTTTCAAATGAATTTTGATTATCAGTTCATCTTCTTCTCTCATTTCATATCATATGTTTCCCTTGTTTGTCCTTCTTGTAATTAATCAGCCTATATGCTGATTATGCTTGCATTGTTGCTGAAGTTAATTCGTGATGAAATTCGCTCTGGTAAAAGTGACAAAGAGATTTATAAAAAGCTCGAGGAAGATTATGGGGAGACTGTACTTTATGCCCCAAAGTTCGATTTGCAGACTGCAGCATTGCGGCTATCACCGGTCAGTTTAAAAAGACCAATAATCTCCTCTTTGTTAAGTTGTTCCAATTTCTATTGTCAAAAAAGGTTTTGGTACTTGTATGAAATATATTGGATCTCTGTAACAGATTCTAGTTGCTGGTGCAGCTGGAGGAATCTGGGCTTACAACAAGCGCAGGCAAAGAACTAACGTGCACATAATGGCCTTGAACCTTGTTAGAGGAGTCTCATTGACCCCAAAAGAGAAGCAAACCATGCTTGAGCTCCTTGCACCTTCGGCCCTTGAAGAAACTTCTTCTTCCTCCTCTTGGTGGAGAACGTGGCTACGTCAATGACGTGTCATCCTTCATAATTCATTTTCGCTACAAACTCTGATGTCAGAGCCTAAATTACTAAAATTTCAAAGTTGGTGTGTAAAGACTAAAGAGTGTATTCTACTTGTTAAAAGAAGACATTGACTAATGACTACTGTATTCTAGCCGAAAGAAAAAGAAGACATATTTGGGAAGCACTATTTCCATGAGTTTTTGATATTTCCATATGATTCCCTCTCACGTGAAGGTGAAACTCACTTTTTTTGTTCCTATTATTTTATTTGAGAGTATCGATCCTCCAGTGAAGCGTTGACCTTATTACTGTGTAAATCTTCTAGTCAAAACTTATTTATATACTCTCTCCGTCTCATGATAAAAGTCATTATTACTATTTTGGGTAGTCACATGTTAAATGTCCATTTTCCTTTAATAACCAAACTTTTACACATATTTTCCTATTATACCCGTAACATTAAATATCTCGTACTTTTCTTATTCTAATTCTCTCTCTATATTTAATGACATTATTATGGGTAATTTTGTCATTTCATTCATCTTCTTAATATGCCTGAAAAGTCCACCGGGACATTTATCCTGGGATGGAGGGAGTATAAAGTACTCCCCCTGCCCCAAAAAGAGACTAAATGTACATTTTTTTTTGTTCTTAAAAGGATGAGAGAAGTGCATAAAGTGAAGGCCAAAGGCTAATCAAATCATTTAATGGGTCCATTAATATAAAAAATGAAAGTATTTATTACTTTATATAAGTGTGAGACCACTGTGGATAAATTTGAAAAAAAATATTCTATTTTTACTTTTCTTAACATGTGGCCAAATTGTATTTTGCTCTTGTTCTTTTTTGGGATGGAGGGAGTAATAACTACCTACCTAGCTGTTCAATATGGTTTGACTAGAAGATTTTTAATTGCGGACAATTACTGTCTACTATGATAAACACAGGATGACTCAGTGCAGTGTTGGGTCCAACTAAACATGTTAAATTAGCCACTGCTCGTCTGATACTGATCATTATATATAATGATCGATCTGTAAGCACTAAGCAGTATTATAAATTTATATCTGTATCTCTGTACAGAATTCTGATCAATCAATCAGCATGGTTGCGACTTCATGGTAGGTGTAAAACCAAGTACAAAGCTGAAATATTCAACACCACCAAAAGTCTTCCCACTAGCCTAGCAAGCTAATTTTTTTATTTATTTTTGAATCAGTTGACAACGTGGAGATTACATTACTATTTTGTGTAAGACTTGAGCAACCATTATTGGTTTGTCCTCCAGCTTGAATTTCCATGAAGGCTCATGCCGTTGACTTTGTAATGTCTGTGAGGTTTTTTTTTTTTTTTGTTCTTCAATCCCGATCCTTATTTTTCACGTCATCTAGACCCCAAGAGGGTTGGTACAAGTACAATAGTACAATATAAGGGTACTAGGAAGCCTTTGTAGTAGCATATACAACTTGATCGTCTTCAGAGAAATTAAAGTCGATCTGATCAAAATGGCTAGAATTGACGGCACAGAGGATGTGGAGGTACCAGTTTCTGGCCTACCTATGGGCTCATTTCCTTCTTCACCATATCAACCACCAAATGGAAACCAGTTTCCAGCACCAAATAATAGCAACTTTCCTGCGCCAATTGGAAACCCCTGGTCGACCGGATTATTTGACTGCAATGTAGATCAAACAAATGGTAAACAAACTTCATCTCCTTACAAATTGTGTTTCTTGTTCTATTAACTTGTTTGAATCTTTTTTTTAGATTAATTATTCATTACAAAAAAATGTTGTTTAATAATCCAAGGCCTTGTTGGTGTATATTTGCAGCTATAACGACAACAATTTTGCCTTGTATGACGTTCGGTCAGATAGCAGAGGTACTTGATGAAGGAGAGATGAGTAAGGCCGCCTTGAGTTAATTTGTGCATGCATGCATGTTCCGTTCGTACATTCCTTAAATAAGGAAGGATAGATAGACAGACTGAGGTAATTGAATTGATTTGATTGCAGGTTGTCCGTTGGGAAGTTTTATATACATGTTGATGATGCCAGCTTTGTGCTCAAGCTGGATAATGGGGTCAAAGTACAGAGCAAAGCTGAGGAAGAAATATAATTTGGTAGAAGCTCCTTATGAAGATGCCATCTCTCATATCTTGTGTCCATGCTGTTCACTTTGTCAGGAGTTTAGAGAGCTTAGGAGCAGAGGACTTGATCCTGCTCTAGGACGGAATGGAATCCTTGCCCAACAACAATCGGGAATGAGGCATTCGTATTCAGATGATCAACAACAAGTACATAATCCTCCTCCACATCAAGCCATGTCCATCTGAAAAAATTTCAACACAGTTGTTTTACTTCATGCTTGAAAGCCTGTTTTAGAGTTGTTTCTCAGATCAAAATCATGTACTAACGTTTTTGCTACTTAAACTCCCTATTACTATTATGTATGTATGTATGTATGTGGCCCAACAGGCAATAGGTAATCGTTCCGGAATTGCAATTAAATAGGTTATGTTATTTACTATGTTGATATTTTTTTTTTAATGAATTTCACACTTGTGATGTGAGTGCGTGTTTAGTGCTGCTGATCGAGTGCGTTGGATAAAATATTACTTCCTTTAAAAATTATATATATATATATATTGGAAAAATGTATGTACATATCTATGAAAAAAATTATTTGTAGTCTCTTTGTTCCATATTATTTTAGTAGGAGCATTTGATAAAACCAGTGTAAATCTCTATACAATTATAATATAAAAACAATGACTCTATTTTTGGGAATCCAAAATATTTTAGTATTAAAAATAAATATTTAAAAGGTTATGTCTAAATGTATTTATGATAGTAATAAAAAAAATTCAAAAAAGTAGAGACTTTCAACTATATTATGGAAGAATAATTTTTTTATTTTTCTTTTAGGGTTGGCCGTGACGAGGGAGGCTGTAGCAACAGGGGTATTAAATATTGAAGAGGGACAATTATATAAATGGCCGGTTGATTTGGATTTAATGGACTGCCACATATGGTTCAATTTTTTTAATCTGGGCGCCTTATAATGTATGGATCAATAAATTTATTGCTGAATAGTGTCCAAGAAAGACAACCAGTTGTCGATGATTAATTTTCATATATATATATATAAAAGAATAAGAAGTAGTCAAACGGTGAAAAATAGAGCATTGAAAATCGGCCACTTGTTATAATGATTACTCTATTTGAATTTATTGATCGAAACAGAGACGTAGTAGAAGTATTGGTTCGTTGGTTGGGTCGGCTTCAATCAATAAATAAAAACAGCACACATGAACACCGAAAAAAATGAGGTCATTTAATGCGATTAACCACTTTGCAACACCTCTCTGCCGATGCCTTAAAGTTCCTTCAACCTCCCAATTTTTCTGTAATTTTAGAGCTACAACAAACCCTAGCTACTTGTATTCTCACCCTCGTCTGCTTTCCTGTAAGTTCAACTTCACCGTAATTATCTTCTTTACATTACCCAAATCTTGTGTTGAATTGAACTTGTTTGTTATAATGTTTTGGAATGCTCGTTGTTTCAAATATATCCTATCTTAAACTTATTGTGCACTTTTCAATACTTTATTTCTTGTTTAGATTTTATTTTTCTATGTAGCCAGTACAATGCACGGGCCAGTTCGAATAACGGATTGCACCTGTCTAAAATCAAGACATTATAATGATGGCTAGATATACAAATTTTCTGCACTACAACTCACACACAGGGTCATTCAACATGCAAACATCTATATCAATCTTAATCGAATTTATGAACTGTGTACCCATCTTTAGTAAAATATTGCTTATAGATATTATACCAAATTTCACCCACTTTTTAGAGGAAGCTATCAGAAGTTTAGAAATTTATACCCATCAGTAAATCAAGGTAGGATGAAAGAGAGATTCTCCGAATTTAATAACTTGTACTCATTCAAATTAAACATTATATGACCATCCAACATGTATACATATACACACACACATATTACAGTTTTGAGAGCAACCAAACACTTTTGAAGAAAACCATCCAAAACTATATATACTACCTCATTCCCATAATGAGGGTCCTAATTCGAAAGACAAAGATTTAACCGTATTCACCTTGAAGAACATGATTCCCTGCCTTCAGCAGCTTTAGAGACGTATCCACTTGCACAATTTGGTTCTCGTGTTAACAATAACTTTGATCAAACAATAAAACAATTGAAGATATTATTCCGATAAAAAAATTAAAGTTTTAAACCTTTGTGTTACTATTTTTGCTAACTTTATAATACATGTTTATTTTCTAAGATGCTGAGTATACTGTTTATTCGGAAACAGGCATGAGGTGGATAATTAAACCCTTTCTCAAGTGAATATTCAAATGCTTTATCAATACCACCAGATGTGTATCTCACATTATCTGAACTCAAGGACTGATCTGAATCAACATGAAGTCCCTAAGAATTCCCAACAGTATTGTCTACATTTTTAAAACACACCTGTTCAAACAGGCCATCCTCCACAACCTTGTTCACATTTCCAACCCCTTGCAAATTAACATTATTACCTACATAATCTGAGCTATGTCCACTAATATCAACATGTTCTATATTCAATGTTCCTACTCTATCATCCAAATTTATTCCTTATTACAAAATTTCTGAATCTTTCCCTAAAATTTCTTTACTCTTTTGTGTTTCTTCTCCTTCCATTACTAACCTAATAAATCCTCCTGCAAATATATACAGTACATTACCCTATCAAAAAATTGAATTACATTTAAAACTTAACTACTGCTGTTTACCATGGTAATTGATCAAGAAGTCTCTTTTATGCGAGTGTATTTATGATTTTGTTCTCTCAAATAGCATCAATAAAGCAGGATCAAGTTGCATTATATTTTTAACCATGATATGGTTGCAACTCCAGCTAACTGGCATAATTCAAAGTAAGAGTTTTACCATGTAAAAGAAACACAAACATAGCCCTATAGCCATGAATGCTACATAAACAGGGAAATGTAATGCAAGTAAGGTTATGCTACATAAACAGGGAAATAACAACATCAAAGAACTGAAACTAAGTTATGCTTTGTTTGTGCCAAAGCCACAATTCAAGTTATAGGATTTTATCCAAAAGAGTGGGGAAGAATAGGACAATTAGGAAATAGAACCTGCTAACCACAAAGTATACAGAGTCTGGCTTAGCCTGAATGGCAGTTTTTGTAAATCCCAGCTTGTCAGCAGGCCAAAGCTCATCTCCAAAAAAGCTGCTAGTGTAAACTACCTGGTCCCCAACCTTAAGCCTGCTTTTGCAGCATTTCCATCTCCCTCTATACCCTATAACTTTCATACATATATTAAAATTTCCCTCGTAAAAAAATTTAACAAAATAAAAACTGATTCAACAACTTATTGAGATAGAATGCAAAACTCACAGTGATGACGACTCCACCAACATGCTTTGGGCCCAAAGTGAGGCCCAACGACTTATCAACTTCAACTTCAATGTTCTTTGAAGCCCCAACAGTTCTTGTTGTAATCTCAAGCCCACATCTCCTTACAGCACAAAACTAATAAATGGCATTGGAAACTCCATAATTCCAGCAAAATTAACAAAACCCACATGTCAAATAGCCAATAAGTCCAACACAGTCAACTAAATAAATTAAGTGAACTCCTTAGTGCAAACAACAATTCCACACGAAATAACATAAATAAATTAGCATTAAAAAATCAGGCATCATATTAGGATGGAAAGAATGGATTCTTGGCACATACCTAAAGAAAAATGAATACTTTACAATGTTCTATTTTGTTTCCCAATAGCAAAGTAGATTATGGTTGTAGGAAAGGGTTGAACAGATGAGATAAAAATCACAACACTACTGGTTTGGCTTTGTAACTCTATGAATTCGTGAAGTTGAATCAAAGAATTGAAAATAAGTTATGCTTTGTTTGTGCCAAAGCCACAATTCAAGTTATAGAATTTTATCCAAAAGAGTGGGGAAGAATAGGACAATTAGGAAATAGAACTTGCTAACCACAAAGTATACGCTTAGCCTGAATGGCAGTTTTTGTAAATCCCAGCTTGTCAGCAGGCCAAAGCTCATCTCTAAAGAAGCTGCTAGTGTAAACTACCTGGTCCCCAACCTTAAGCCTGCTTTTGTAGCATTTCCACCTCCCTCTATACCCTATAACTTTCATACATATATTAAAATTTCCCTCATAAAAAAATTAAACAAAATAAAAAATGATTCAACAACTTATTGAGATAGAATGCAGAACTCACAGTGATGACGACTCCACCAACTTGCTTTGGGCCCAAAGTGAGGCCCAACGGCTTATCAACTTCAATTTCAATTTCAATGCTCTTTGAAGCCCCAACAATTCTTGCTGTAATCTCAAGCCCACATCTCTTTACAGCACAACTAATAAATGGCATTGGAAACTCCATAATTCCAGCAAAATTAACAAAACCCACATGTCAAATAGCCAATAAGTCCAACACAGTCAACTAAATAAATTAAGTGAACTCTTTAGTGCAAACAACAATTCCACACGAAATAACATAAATAAATTAGCATTAAAAAATCAGGCATCATATTAGGATGGAAAGAATGGATTCTTGGCACATACCTAAAGAAAAATGAGTACTTTACAATGTTCTATTTTGTTTCCCAATAGCAAAGTAGATTATGGTTGCAGGGAAGGGTTGAACGGATGAGACAAAATCACAACACCACTGGTTTGGCTTTGTAACTCTATGAATTCATGAAGTTGAATCAAAGAACTGAAAATAAGTTATGCTTTGTTTGTGCCAAAGCCACAATTCAAGTTATAGAATTTTATTCAAAAGAGTGGGGAAGAATAGGACAATTAGGAAATAGAACCTGCTAACCACAAAGTATACAGAGTCTGGCTTGGCCTGAATGGCAGTTTTTGTAAATCCCAGCTTGTCAGCAGGCCAAAGCTCATCTCCAAAAAAGCTGCTAGTGTAAACTACCTGGTCCCCAACCTTAACCAACCTTAAGCCTGCTTTTGCAGCATTTCCATCTCCCTCTATACCCTATAACTTTCATACATATATTAAAATTTCCCTCATAAAAAAATTAAACAAAATAAAAACTGATTCAACAACTTATTGAGATAGAATGCAGAACTCACAGTGATGACGCCTTCACCAACTTCCTTTGGGCCCAAAGTGAGGCCCAACGGCTTATCAACTTCAACTTCAATGCTCTTTGAAGCTCCAACAGTTCTTGTTGTAATCTCAAGCCCACATCTCCTTACAACACAAAACTAATAAATGGCATTGGAAACTCCATAATTCCAGCAAAATTAACAAAACCCACATGTCAAATAGCCAATAAATCCAACACAGTCAGCTAAATAAATTAAGTGAACTCCTTAGTGCAAACAACAATTCCACACGATATAACATAAATAAATTAGCATTAAAAAATCAGGCATCATATTAGGATGGAAAGAATGGATTCTTGGCACATACCTAAAGAAAAATGAGTACTTTACAATGTTCTATTTTGTTTCCCAATAGCAAAGTAGATTATGGTTGCAGGGAAGGGTTGAACGAATGAGATAAAAATCACAACACCATTGGTTTGGCTTTGTAACTCTATGAATTCATGAAGTTGAATTAAGATTTACACAAATATGCATAAGAAACACATTTTAATAACAACCCACAAAAATATTAAATACCCACATAATTGAACTTGAAAATACTGTGAAAAATTGAAAAGTAGTATAAAAACGAAGAACACAGTCATACACTGTAGATGTGCTTCAGACTGAGATCTCTACCAAAATTTTATATCCAAATCAACATATGCGCCTCCGTCACATAATGAGTCCCCATTCAAAAGCCAAAGGTGGAAAGAATTTATGAATGTAAACTCAAAGCTAAATTTTTAAGTTAAACTATGAGTGTAACATCAATATTTAGAAGTACCAAAGCAACACTGTGAATAACTGGAGACCGATTGAAGAATTCCAGCAACATGAAACCATAACAATATAGTGAACTATTTCCTTTTTGAACAAACTGATGAAAATAAAATCCCATATCACAAACCCAATTTGTTATTTAGAACAAATTCATGAAGAAAGAACCCAAATCACATACCCAATTTTCATGAAGAAAATATCCCAAAACACAATACCCATTCATTTTTGAACAAATTCATAAAAAAAACTCCAAATCACATACCTAATTCATTTTTGAATAAATTCATGAAGAAAAAGTAAATCTCGGAGTGTGTGTATATATATATATATATATATATATATAGATAGATAGAGAAGCATGAAAAAAAGGACCCACCTCCATTCTATTGTTGATTTCGATTTCCAAATTATTGGGCACATGAAGTTTTCAAAAATCAAGTTGTAGAGATGTATATGCAGATTATAGAAGTAAAGATTTTTGATTGTAAATAAATGGGTTTAAAATCCCCATATCGACTTAGAAAGATTTATCAGGGATAAAAAAATTCATAAAATCCCATATCAAAAACACAATTTGTTATTTAGAACAAATTCTTGAAGAAAGAACCCAAATCACATACCCAATTTCCATGAAGAAAAAAACTCACCTCTACAGATTAATCGATCAAATTATCCATAAGGTCAATAGACTTTCCCTCTCTATTTTTGTTGGACTATAGAAGCCAGTCTCGCTGTCGGCGAGACATTATCGCGGGTCGAAGCGGTGGTGGGGGAGGTGGAGGAGTAGGAGGAAGAATAAGGGTCGGTGAGGCTTTGGACCAAGTTCATGAACTCGTTTTCGGTGGTGGGAGAATGAAAGGAGCGAGAGAAGGGGAACATGTATATGGAAGTGAAATAGGGGTGAGAGTAGTGAAGAAGAGAAGGAGGAAGAAGAAGAGGAAGAGGAAGAATTGGGAAATCTCAAGAGACGAACGGTTTTGTCGATTGAAGGCTCGATTTCAATCTCGCGCAAGTTTTTTCCAATTAAGCGAGTTAACTCCTAATTGATTTAAAATTGACTCAGTTTAGGATCGCCTTTGCTATGTTTATATACAAGGTATTGATTACTCACGGAATTAGTGTCTTGGGCTAGTTATTTGATTTGAACATGCTTTTGTTGAAATTCTAGAGGGCTGGTTTTAAGTTGCTTTGAGAATTGTGACTTTTCAATCCTTAGAAGTTAAGTTTACTCTATCAAGAAGAAACTTGGGAACACTCCACGGAATTGCCAAATGTGTGTTAAGTAGTTTAGTCTGGAGCTCTCTATTAGAAGCTCCACAAATTTTTCTACTGAATTCAGTGTTCAAGCGAAAACACTTAATTAATGATCCTGAATCGTATTACTATGTTACTATGTCCCTAAAAGTCTCTCCCTCTCTCTTGGTTACCATGTCCCTAAAAGTTAATCTCTTGCTCCTTTTTTCCTTTTTGTTATTTTAAGATACAGCATCAGATTGTGGTACATTTATGGAGGTGGTAAAAGCAGTTGGTAGTCAGGGTGATACGTCAAGCGAACGTGTTTGTATAAGAGCTGATCAGAAAAGCTACAGTTACTTCCAACTGATTTCTTCTGCTTGGAGTATATCGCGTCTATTATGCACTTCTTACGAAAAAACAGTGAGTTGTCTTATTTCTTATGGGTGTATGAAACTGTCCTTTTAACATGCTTAAGAGGTGAAACAATGTTGTGACAATTTTAGTGTAGCAATGTAGCTCTTTTGGAGTTGCAGCTACTGTTTTTTATTTTTCAGACATTACTCACTAGTATAACAACTATTGCTGATTTTTTTACCTAACTTGTTTGATTATTAGGCCGTCTTTAATTTTTGAGGTTTTCTAGTTATGTTCCATGCTAAATGCAAACCTATCCCTCCCTCCCTCCCTCTTTCTCTCTCTCTCTCTCACATACACACACACACACAAACACACATCCCAGCACTATTTCAACTGCAAAGAAAAATTACAAAATCCCTCAGGTTACAATCGCATCTGATGTCTAGTTTGTGGGTGGTTTGACTGGAAGGGGTTTATGGCTTTCTTACCTTGACTTTCATTCATATAGACATCTTCTTTCTTATTTTGTCATTTGAGGTAGCACACATAAATATAAGCTTGCAGGTTGACGGCATCACAGACCATGAACATCTTGGTGGAGCTAGAATAGGAATTGTGGCTAAACCTTGTGCCGAGTTTGTTGCTGGAGTACTTGGTACTTGGCTTAGTGGTGGTGTTGCAGTCCCCCTTGCACTCAGCTATCCAGAAGCTGAGCTCTTACATGTCATGAATGATTCGGTTCGCCCTTGACCATCCTTTATTTTCCTTTCTACTTCATAGTTTCAGTTTATTTGATTTTAAAGAACTTTTTGGCTGACTCTGCCAAAGTCCAAAAGCGCGTTAGCTGCTAAGGTTTATTGATAGCTGTGGATGACTCATTATCATTTTATGAACCCAATATCAGCTGCTGACATAAGCTCTAAACAATTTAGTGCACAATGGTGCAATTCCTTCAGGTTGTGCACTCCTGAATTGGTGGTTTCTTTTGAACAGCTTATTTTTATTGTTTTATAAAGGCATTTTTGGAAAAAGGAAATACTTAATGTCATCTTCTTAAAGTATATGGAATATATTTGGTAACTCTTTGAGTGCTGTAATTATTTGATGCTTTATTCTCCAGTTTCAATGCCTTATGGAACCTGATTTGTAGGATGTCTCCATGATTTTGAGTACTGAAGATCATGAAGAGCTTATGCGAAATATTGCAGCTAAAAATGCTGCTCAATTTTCACTTATTCCTCCTGTTCCAAGTACAACTTCACAGACAACTGGGAATGGCCAGTCACAAACTGGAGAAGATGGTGCCAAAGCAAGTTTCCAGAGAGTTGAAAAGTCAAATAAGATAGAAGGTAGTTTACCTCGACAATTTATATGATCGTAATCTATACTTATGTTATACAGAGAGTAAATGCTTACTTTATCTTTCCTTTCAATTTAGGGGAGGACCCAGCATTAATATTGTACACTAGCGGTACAACAGGTAAACCTAAAGGAGTTGTTCACACACATAAAAGCATCCTAGCGCAGGTACTTATTTGAACTTCGTGTTTGTCGTGAGCTTGCAACTTTCTACTATTGCAATAAAACAAGTAATTTTGTGGTATGTGCCATAAGTTACAGAGAAATCCTTCTGTTTCGTTTGTTTTCCCGAATGATTCCCTATGATCTGATTTGTTGTCTAAGCCAATTGTGTATTTCTTACTGAATTTCAGGTCCAAATCTTGTCAAATGCTTGGGAGTATACATCTAGTGATCAATTTCTGCATTGTCTACCGTTACATCATATCCTCAATTATGTATCATCTTATAACATCTGATTTCATAAATTATGCTTACTTTGTTGTCTATGTCCGCTCAAGATTTTGCATTAGTAGTTTTTCTATTGTGCTCTGGTATGATCAGAATGAAAAATGCTTTCGTGATTGATCCTTAACTTCCAGCTTACATGTTCATGGGCTTTTCAATGCTTTATTTGCCCCTCTGTATGCAGGTTCTGCAGTAAGTCTAATTATTATCTAGTTCCACCGAGTTGGCTTTCATATTTTGTCTTGTCTAAGGTTCTGTTCGATTAAGATTGTAACATATGTCTGTGTTCTTGAAGGTCGAGTTCATGCCAAAATTTAGTGTGAGTGGTATCTGGAATAGATGGCGTGAATCATATCCAAAAGATGGGACTAAGGCTGATAATGCTGTTACTGTATTTACAGGAGTAAGTGATGTATTCCTATCTGTTATGTTGTGCTTGGGTGCATGCTTTACAAAATTCTAAGCAAAACAAAGGTTTGTGCAGCTCAAAAAATTTGTAATGCATAGTTATTACATTAGTGGACTCTTTGTTTGACACCCAAATTTATCTTCTTTTTCTTGGTTTCGAGAGATTTTGTTCATAAACTTTTAACACCGAGGGTGAAGATAGTACTGCGAACCTGTTTTTTCTTTGATAACGTTAAGATGGAACAAAATTTTGATCAAACTATCGAGCATGAAAGGGCCAAATATATGCATATAATTATATAAAATTGTTTGAGCTTTGTACTTTCTGTGGTTTAATATTTGCACTGCTGTTTGAAATATAGGTTCCAACCATGTATACTAGACTGATACAAGGTTATGAAGCAATGGATCCACAATTACAAGATGCGTCTGCTTCAGCTGCAAGCCAGTTGCGTCTAATGGTAACTAGCTTGCAAAAAAGATTGTGTAATATTTGACTTTGAATCACGTACTTAATGATGTGGTATAACCTTCTTAAAGAGTCTTTGTATCATTATTAAAAGCTGCAACTTTTAAGTTGCTTTATGCTGTCCTTTACAAACTATTCTCTTCTTTAAAATAAATGCTGAATTCTTAAAGTTAATGAAGCATTATTTCTGTTTCTAGATGTGTGGCTCCTCTGCACTCCCTCTTCCCATCATGCAACAGTGGGAAACCATCACAGGACATCGCCTTTTGGAAAGATATGGCATGACTGAGGTATGTATACTAGTCAATGGTCATATATGAAGTCCATTCTGCTGCCTCTTTGCTTCCTTAATGAAGATTGATTATTTATATTAGCAATTCTTTTTGTGATTATGTCGATATTTTATTCTTTTTGCAGTTTGTAATGGGAATTTCTAATCCCTTAAGAGGCGTAAGAAAAGGAGGTACTGTTGGCAAACCATTTCCAGGTGTGCAGGTTAGCCAAATGTTTATGCATGAGGTGTTCCTATTTTTGAAAAAGCTTCATTCGAAGTGGAGTCAAACCAACAATGACTTTCTTTTGTCCCAAACTAGTTGGGGTAAGCTGAAAATGAATACACACACACATGAATAGGAATAGGAATAGGAATAGGAATAGGATGGTTGTGGTCATCACTACCATCTCCATGTAGCTCCTTTATATTTTACGGGTAGTTTTGTCAATTCACTAGTATCATTAATGGTATTTTTGTCATTTTATCATTTTACTAATCAAAACGCCGTCATTTTGGGATAGTCACCACATCCAAGCTAGTTATTTGCTTGTGTTGACCGCAATATATATAGAAACAAAAAAATTAAATGACAAAACGAATTAAAATAAGAAAGAATAAATACAATAATAGAAAAGAAATATAAAAAATGAAGCACACCCAAAAATGACAAAAAGGGGGAGTGAAAGGAAAGAAACAGAAGACAAAACCCACTCGGCATTTGATACGTGGATTGTACCCCTCCACTTTCTTCTATCGAAGGCCATGTCCTCAGTTATATTCCGCTTCTTCAAGTCTCTTTTTGTTACTTTCTCCCAAGTAATTTTTGGCCTACTCCCTCTTATGCACATGTTTCTAATTGGTCACTCTTAAAATCTCTCCTTTAACTTGGCCTGGGTACATTATTCGAATTCGGCCTGATAATTATATAATTAACTGGCCCACTAGGCTGGAAGTGACTGTTTATAGTTGCCACTATTTAAATTGATGAGGTTATATATATTTATGAAAATGTAACTTCGAACAACTGTTTACTCGTTAAAAAATAAAACAAGACGAAAAAATCTCTGAGCTGCTTGCAGTCTTTCTATTGAAGAGAACTACAAAAGGTTTAAAAAAGAAGGATAGGTGTATTATGTTTCACGAGTGCTCTAGTAATTTGGTAAACTTATTAAGAAGGTACATGTTCTTGTTTTGTGCTAGACCAAGATTCTTGAGGAAGATGAAGGCGCTGATAATCCAACTGGGGTGGGTGAGCTTTGCATTAAAAGCCCTTCATTGTTTAAGGAATACTGGAAACTTCCTGAGGTACTTCTTGATTTCATCCAGTATTACTCTTGCATTTTTACCTTATAGTATGTTTTTCTTTTCATTTGATATCTTAATAGTATGTTCTATCTCTCAGAGACTTATTTCTGTTTATGTAACTCATCATTTCTCTATGATGTACTATTCTTGATGATTACAATTACTTCCGAATGCAAGCCATAACCTACTAATTCTTCATCACTTTTTTCCATGTAATGGTCGTCCATTCGATATATCTGGCTTAAACATTAATCATTAATTTTTTTTAAATGTGCTAAATTGTAAGGCATTAATCTAAGGTCCAAAATTTGTAATGGTGTCGTCACAGGAGGCTACAGCTAAGATGTCATACTAATTGTTTACTGTCTAGATGTGTTGCAGAGACTTCTAGTCCTTTTATTATCTTTGAGTTTTGTTATCTTTTGGAGCTTTTCTGGGGATGCAAATGGTTGGTACTTGATGTATTTGAGGCCTTGATTGGTTTTAAGCTTATTATATGTTTTTTCTTCGTTTTTTTTAATCATAGATAGGAAAATTATTGAGCATTTTATTAAGGATTCAATAGCTTAAAGCTTTTGGTGGAGAGTATTCATCTTAATTGGTGATTTTTTATCACTTAGTAAACTGAATTATGGTGTCCCTGGTTTTGGTATTCTTTGTCTTCTACTATTAATACTACCTCCTCTGCTTTGACGCTATTATGATTTGTGGGAGCTAATTATTCAAAATAAACAGGATATATTATGCAGATTTTGTTGGCTTCTCATTCTAATCCCTATACTAATTAAATTAGGTAACCAAAGCATCATTTATTTATGATGGGTTTTTTAAGACTGGAGATTCTGTTACTGTGGATGAAGATGGATACTACATCATTTTGGGACGTAAGCATACAAACTTTGACAAGTTTTTTTGACTATTTCTGAAATAGTTGTTAGTCTTGTCAGAAATTTCTTCTATGCTTTTCCTATAATTTCCTTGCAAAAGATCCAGTTATGCCTACTTTGCAATTTATGGTGCTCTTGTCGAACATACTTGTTACTTTGGTGATTATTGCTGCTGCTAAAAATTTTTAGTATGAAATACTCTCAAGCTTGATGAGATTGAGGCATCAAATACAGCAACTTGAAATTTTGAATTGCCTAAAATTTTAAACCAGCAGCATCTGTTTAAATGGCTTCCACAAATTGTAAGGAGTTGCACCTTTTCTTTTCTATCATGGGGCTGGATTCTAATAGCTTCATTTTTTTATGGCTACTTGAATTAATATTTATTGGGGCATAGAACTTGTAACATTTGGTAACTAATGAATATGTTGTCAATTCCAGTTAAGTCAAGTGTATATCTCTTGAGTTATTTATAAATATCTTTGCAACTTACAAGTATTCAATGCATGGAAGATGCAGCTGATGGCAACTATCATTGTTATATCAACTATTTTATACCTAAGACTTCCCTTGTATCATAGCATGGGACCATTCATTGGAAATAATATAAAGACGATTTTTATTTGATATAGCTATTTGTGCAAGTATTTTACAATTAAGAAGCGACTGTTTCTTATACAGATCGTGTATTATCTACTATAACTATAGGATACCTACCCTCTTCACGAATTACTGTGTTTATTCCAGTGTGATAGAATATATTTATGTAAATAAATGTAAATATAGCAATAGTCTTGGATTAGGTGTACAATAGCATAATTGTTGCTGTGGTTATTTTCGAGAATCAAGCTTGTAACAATTGTATAAGATGCTAACTTGATTAACGTAAGAGGACACGGAATGACACGGAATTATTATTCTTTCATGGTATCAGAGCCCTAGTGCTCCACACCTTCCGTCGTGCCCTAAAGCTCCGCCTCCCCTCACCGTCTTCTTCCTCCTTCCCGTCAGCCATGTCTGACTCAAAAACCTCCTACTTTCATCCCGCTCTTGTTGTCTTGAACATCAAGTGCCTCATCCCCATCACCCTTGAGATGGAGAACGTCCCATAAGCGACGTGGACAGAGCTCTTCAAAATTCATTGTAGATCACATAGTATTATTGACCACATAATCCCACCGGAAAAAGGCAAGGAGAAGGTGCCGGCAACCGATAACGAAAATGATTTATGGCTAACCCTTGATGCAGCAGTCCTCCAGTGGATTTATTCCACGATCTCTAGTGACTTGTTGCACACAATCATGGAACCCGACTCGACGTCAATTGAGGCTTGGAATCGGTTACGTGACATATTCCAAGATAATAAAATTCTTGTGCCGTCACTCTTGAACAAGAATTCTCAACCACTGACATGGCGAATTTTCCTAATGCATCCGCATATTGTCAACGGTTAAAACTCCTGTCTAATCAACTCAAGAACGTCGGGTCACCGGTCACAAACAACCGACTCGTTTTACATATGGTTGTCGGTCTCACTGATGCTTATAGTGGTGTTGCTACGCTCATCCGTCAAAAAGATCCTCTCCCACCCTTTTACCAAGCCCGTTCGATGCTCATATTAGAAGAAGCGGGTTTTGCCAAGAAAGTCGTCACCGTATCTAATTCCACCATGGTTGCTACGTCGTATAAGGAGTTCGATGACAACTCATATTCTGCAAATACGTCGCAAAACCGTGGTAAAAATCGTCAAAACAAGACTAATAATGGTGGTGGCCGCGGCCGCGGCAATAGCAGGGGTGGCGGCCATCACCAGCAGCTGGCCAAGGCATGGCAGCAGCAGCCATCGTGGGCTGGTGGACAGCAACAGCAGTGGCCTTGGCAATTGCCATGGGTTATCCCACCATGTCCATATCCAACTGCACCTTGGGCCAAGCCCAGTCCACAGCACAGGCAGCAGCAGCAGGCCGGCATTATTGGGCCTCGTCCTCACCAGCAGCAGGCCTATTCAGCGACAACAACACCAACTGACATCGAGGTTGCGATGCACACTCTCGGGCTCACTCCACCCGATACAACCTGATACATGGACACCGGTGCCACGTATCATATGACATCTTCGCAAGGTACTCTCTCGTCATATTTTAATTTGAGCAATAATCATGGTATAATTGTCGAAAATGGTCATTCCATTCCAATTCGTGGTTATGGTCATACAAATTTGCCCCCCCCACCCAACCCACAATTGACCTTAAAGAATGTCCTTCATGCCCCTAAATTGATTAAAAACTTAGTTTCAGTTAGAAAATTTACTACTGATAACTCGTTTTCTGTTGAATTTGATCCATTTGGATTTTCTGTGAAGGATTTTCAGACGGGGATGCACCTAATGAGATGTGATAGTCGGGGCGAGCTATACCCCATCACCAGCACCACCACAAATCGAGCCAACTCACCATCACCTTTTGCAGCTTTAGCACCTTCTTTATGGCATGCACGTTTAGGTCACGCTGGAGCACCTGTTTTAGACTCCCTTAGGCTAAATAAATTTATTGAGTGTAATAGAACTCGTAGTTTTCATTTTTGTCGCTCATGTCCTCTTGGAAAACATGTTAAGTTGCCTTTTGTTACTTCTAATTCAAGCACTTTTATGCCTTTTGACATTATTCATAGGTATTTATGGACATGCCCCATTTTGAGCTGTTCGGGCCATCGTTATTACATTCTATTGTTGGATGATTACTCTAATTTTTTGTGGACATTTCCGTTGTCTAAAAAGTCCCAAGTTTTTGTCACATTTCTCTTTTTTCGAGCATTCATTCTAACTCAATTTGAACGGGAAATTAAAAATATTCAATGCGATAATGATTGAGAATTTGATAATGGGCCATTTTGGGATTTTTGCAAAGCTAATGGTTTATCTTTTCGCCTTTCTTGTCCACATGCATCATCACAAAATGGAAAAGCCGAAAGAAAAATCAGCACCATTAACAACATTATTAGAACCCTATTTCCCCATGCTTCTCTACCTCCATCATTTTGGCATCATGCATTACACATGGCAACCTATCTTCTCAACATACTTCCAACTAAAAATTTAGCCATTCAATCCCCTCTCAAAATTCTCTACCAAAAAGACCCATGTTATTCTCATCTTCGAGTGTTCGGGTGCTTATGCTATCCACTCTATCCTTCTTCCACCATAAATAAGCTTCAAGCCCGTTCTACTCCGTGTGTTTTTTTGGGCTATCCATCAAATCATCGTGGTTATAAGTGTTGCAATTTATCTTCGAATAAAATCATCATTAATCGACACGTTATATTTAATGAATCAAATTTCCCCTTTGCTAAACTGCATTCTCCCTTGCCTCAAACTTACGATTTCCTTGATGATGGCCTATCCCCTTGTGTGGTCCACCAGTTGACCTCAAACACAGGCCCATCTGAAGTGCAGCTCATCCCGTCTACTCCTCATGTCTCACCCACTTCACAACAAAGCGCCCAGCCCAGCTCCCCTTCTGTTAGCCCCTTAGTGGGTTAACACGCACTTGGCATGCGGGACGCTTGGATAGCATGCCAAGCCAAGCCTTGACATTCAGCAAGGCACTCCTGAGCAGCAGTGTGCTACAGCGTGCGGCACTACTCGGCAGTGTGGGGCAGCGTGCGGCACCACTCGGCAGTGTGCGGCATCACTCGGCAGCGTGCGGCACCACTCGGAAGTGCGCGGCAGCCAAGGGCGCTGTGCGTGCTTAACCAGCAAAATAGTTTGACACTCGGCCATTTGGGCCAATGGGCAATTATTGTGCAGCAAATGGGCTATGTCAGAAAACTAGCAAATCTAGAAGGTTTGCATTATGCTTCCTCAGACAGGTCTGATGTCTAGTGCTGACAGTTTGGAAATTTTCATAAGTGCTACTATAGGGGAGGGGTACTCCGTGAAGGTTACCCGGGACCATGGGCAGATGCCATGGGCGGTCAGTGCTGGACGTTGGGACATTGTTGGGCTCCCCTACAACAATGTCTAACATCGGATTGGGAAGTTTGGATCGAATCAAAGGCTTGTGCATGGGCTGGGCATGAACAAGCAAGAACGTTGCTGAGCGTGGCATCAGTTGGGCATAGCATAGGCGTACGCCTAACATGTCAATGCATGGCATGGGCATACGCCTAACATGCATCAAAGCTAATGCATGTGGACAGACGTATGGGCTGGACGTGCACAACAAACTTGGACAACACCTTAGGCAAGTGCTGGGCTAGTTGGAAATTCGTGGACCAAATGGACAGCATGATTGGGCAACATGTTTGGGCGACATGACTGGACAACTTGGGCTGAGACAACAACAATGTGGGCTGACAATAGTGGGTGAAGGACATCAAGAAGGTGGGCTGACACTATGGGCAGTTTTGGATCGGATGACTGGAGCTTGACCCAACTGACTGACAGTTGAGGGCAATTGTTGGCAGTAACCTCCATGCACATGACTGGCATGTCTCCAGCCAGTTGCACATCATGGGGCGCCCCACACCTGTTGGTGGGCGGTTGAGGAGCAGTTGCACATCATGGGGCGCACATAGCTGCTAATGGGCAGTTGAGAAGCGGTTGATGAGCAGTTTACACATCATGGGACGCACACATCTGCTAGTGGGCAGTTGGCAGGCAGTTGCTGATTCAAAATGCTGGTTTCCTATTGGTTCTGAATGACCTAGCAGTTGGGGGTGTCAACTGCAGCCTAATGTGTATATATATGTGTAGCCAAGGGCTTGGCAAGTGATGTGAGATCACTGAGCAAGTGTAGCCTGCGAGCCCTAGTCATATATTGTATTCCTTGTTATTGAGTGAGCAATAAAAGGTTGGGACGTTGTCCTGTAAATCTTGTTGGCTTGTGTGTGTGTGGCTTGTTTATACAGACTGTGCTTGTGTGACTAACAGGTTGCTGACTGGTTAGGCGAACCAGTGCATCACAAGGAGGACAAAGACGCGAAAAATTTAGTGTCAGATTGTGCACCCTGTGACAATTGGTATCAAAGCTTCGTTAGCGAACGATGGCAAACAATACTACTCGGATCAATGAACTGCAAGAGAAGTTGCAGGCGCTGGAAACTTATGTGGGCACTCGATTGGTTGGTGAAGAAGGTTCGTTGGTGGACCAGTTCAGAGCCTCAAATGCTCTACTGGAGAACCTTCGTGCTGAAGTTGCTGAGCATGTCGTGGAGTTCAACAAGAAGTTGGACGACATGGCTCATGATGTGTTGGCTGCTACAAATCGGACCCTCGAAGTTTCTGAACGATTCGAAAGAATATCTGAAGATATGACACTAGTCAAACGTGCTGTGGCTGGTGGTCCAGTGAGCGATGGACACCACTCGAAGCTGCGAGTCCCTGAACCCAAATCCTTTGGGGGCAGTCGGAATGCCAAAGAATTGGAGAATTTCTTATGGGACATGGAGCAGTACTTTGTGGCTGCCCATATCCTAGACCGAGAGAAGGTCACAATTACAAGCATGTACCTGACGGAGGATGCTAAGCTTTGGTGGCGAACTCGGACTGAGGATGATGTTAGTGCGGGCAGGCCAAAGATTGAGACGTGGGCAGTTCTCAAGAAGGAATTGAAGGATCAGTTCCTACCTCTTAATACTTCGTGGCTGGCAAGAGATACCTTGAAGCACTTGAAACAGACAGGATCTGTTCGGGAGTATGTGAAGGAGTTTAGTTCTTTGATGTTGGACATCAAGAACATGTCTGAGGAAGACAAATTGTTCAATTTCATGTCGGGTTTACAACAATGGGCACAGACTGAGTTGCGTAGACAAGGTGTCAAAGACCTGTCTACAGCAATTGCAGCGGCTGATAGTCTGGTGGACTACAAATATTCTGGTCCCAATGCTGCCGATGGAAAGAAGAAGCAGATGGGTAAGAAAGAAAAGGGCGGTTCTAAAGATGGCAAGAAGGACAAGAAATTCAAGAAAGGTGCTGACAAACCGTCAAAGCCTAAAAGTGATGGACAGTCCAAGGACAACAAGAGCAAAGGTTGCTTCATATGTGGAGGTCCCCATCGGATGAGAGAATGCCCAAAGAAAGAGAAAGTTAATGCCCTAGTTGCAGATGACTCGAATGAAGGAACATCAGATGGTCCAAGAATGAGCCCCTTGCAACTGTTGGGTGCTTTGCAGACTCAAAAGGCAAAGACGCCCACTCCACGAGGACTGATGTATGTGTCAGTGGTTGTTAATGGCCAGGAAGTGTTGGCTATGGTAGACACTGGTGCTACCAACAACTTTGTTGCAGAAAGGGAAGTGGACAAACTGAAGTTGAACTTGCAGGAGAACGCAAGTAAAATTAAGGCTGTGAATTCTGAGGCCAGACCAATTCGTGGCACGGCGGTGGCAGATTTGAAGGTTGGCCCGTGGGAAGGAAAGTGCAGCTTGATGGCCGTTCCTTTGGATGATTTTGATCTCATCCTAGGAATGGAGTTTCTGATGTCGGCTAAATGTATGGTGATGCCTCATCTTGGTGGATTGATGATCACAGATGAGAAGATGTCAGGATTTGTGAGTACTATATACCCAAATTTGGAGAAGAAGGAAGGCAAACGGAAGGCTAGTTTGCTGTCTGCGGTGCAGCTCGAGTCTGGGCTTAAAAGAGGCGAAGAAACCTACTTGTGTGCTTTGATTGAGATCAAGCCTGGTGTAGCCCAAGAAGTGCCAGATATTGTCGCTAAGGTGCTGGATGATTTCAAGGATGTGATGCCTCCAGAATTACCAAAGACCCTTCATCCAAGGCGTGCGGTTGATCATAAGATTGAGTTGGAGCCGGGTGCAAGACCCCCCTGCTCAAGCTCCTTACCGGATGGGCCCTGCTGAGTTAGTTGAGCTGAGGAAACAATTGGCAGATTTGTTAGAATCTGGTTTCCTTCGACCCTCAAAAGCTCCTTATAGTGCCCCAGTACTGTTTCAAAAGAAGCAAGATGGCTCTATGAGGATGTGTGTCGACTATCGGGCACTGAATAAGGTTACTATTAAAAACAAGTACCCTATTCCGAACGTTGCTGACTTGTTCGACAGATTATCTCGAGCTAAGTACTTCACAAAGCTGGACTTGAGAGCAGGCTATTGGCAAGTGAGGATTGCCGCTGGTGATGAAGCTAAGGCTGCGTGTGTAACGAGGTACGGTTCATATGAATTTCTCGTAATGCCGTTTGGCTTAACCAATGCTCCAGCAACTTTTTGTAATCTTATGAGCGATGTATTCTATGAATATTTAGATAGATTTGTGGTAGTCTATCTAGATGATATTGTGGTGTATAGCGAAACACTAGATGGTCATGTGGAACATCTAAGATTGATATTTCAAAAGCTTAGGGAATATCAATTATATGTCAAAAAGGAGAAGGTCGAGTTTTGTAGGGCAGAAGTGATGTTCCTTGGGCATTGGATTAGCCAAGGACGAGTCAGAATGGACGAGCGAAAAGTCCAAGCCATTGTTGAATGGACTGCTCCTACGAAAGTTGCTGAATTGAGATCATTTTTAGGACTGGCGAACTACTATAGAAAGTTCATTAAGGGCTACTCGAAGAAGGTGGCTCGTTTAACTGATTTGCTGAAGAAGGATTGCAAGTGGGATTGGTCAGTGGGGTGTCAAGAGGCATTTGACAATTTGAAAGTGGCAGTGTCGTCTGAGCCGGTGCTGAGACTCCCAGACTTCGAAATTCCTTTTGAGGTACACACTGATGCATCAGACAGAGCTATTGGCGGGGTATTAGTACAAGATGGTCACCCAGTCGCCTATGAGAGTCGGAAATTGAAAGATGCTGAGCAGCGGTACAGTACTCATGAGAAAGAAATGACTGCAGTGGTGCATTGTTTGGAAACATGGAAGCATTATCTGTTGGGTACGAAGTTTGTGGTGGTGACCAACAATGTTGCCAACACCTACTTCAAAACTCAGAAAAAGCTGACTCCAAAGCAGGCACGTTGGCAGGAGTTCTTGGCAGAATTTGATTTTGTGTGGGTACATAAGCCGGGCTTACAAAATTCGGTGGCGGATGCATTAAGTCGGAAAGTTGTCCAGGAGTTCGTTAATGCTCTCACGGTGGTTGAAGCCGAGTACCTGGACAAGATCAAAGAACAGTCCCTAAATGATACAGTTTACCAAAAACTTCGGATGCATGTACAAGAAGGCTTGGTTCGAAGATATTGGATTGAAGATGATTTGTTATATGCAAAGGGCAGTAGGTTGTATGTCCCTAGTGGAGGGGGTTTGAGGAGACAGATCATGCATGAGACGCATGATACAAAATGGGCTGGTCACCCAGGCATTGAAAGAATGTTGGCATTGCTGTCTCGCTCATACTACTGGCCCAAAATGGAGAACGACGTGGAGGCATATGTCAAGTCTTGTCTTGTGTGTCAAGTAGACAAACTTGAGAAAAAGAGTGAAGCAGGTTTGTTACAACCTCTTCCCATTCCTGACAGACCTTGGCAATCAGTGTCAATGGACTTCATTTCTGGCTTGCCGAAGGTTGATGGAATGAGATCAATTTTTGTTGTGGTTGATCGGTTTTCCAAGTATGCGGTGTTCATCCCAGCACCCCATGCTTGTACAGCAGATGTGGCTGCTGGGTTGTTTTTCAGAAATGTTGTGAAATACTTTGGGTTGCCAGAAGATATCATAAGTGATCGAGATACGCGATTTACGGGCAGATTTTGGACGACTCTGTTTGGCTTAGTCGGGTCTGAGTTGAAGTTCAGTACGGCGAATCATCCCCAAACAGACGGACAGACTGAAAGGATGAATCAGCTGCTTGAGGAGTATCTGCAACATTATGTGACTGCAAGTCAGAAAAATTGGTTAGAGTTGCTCGAACCAGCACAGTTCTACTACAACTTGCATCAATCTTCTGCAACGGGTATGAGTCCCTTTGAGCTGAACATGGGTTTTCAGCCAAGGACTCCAAATGATGTGGCTGTGCAGCGTACGGGAGGAAATTGTCCTGCTGCCTATCGCTACGCAAGGGCTAGAACAGAGTTGCTTGAGGAGGCACGAGACAGCCTAAGCAAGGCAGTGAGAAGGATGAAAAAGTATGCGGATGCACATCGAAGGCCATTGGCGTTTAAAGTGGGAGACATGGTGTTACTGAAGCTAACACCTCAGATTTGGAAGAAAATCAGTAGTAAGGCAGTGCATAGAGGATTGGTTCCCAAGTATGACGGCCCATTTGAAGTACTAAAGAAAGTTGGGGCTGTGGCCTACAGACTGAAGCTTCCAGACAGATTGAAGGTACATCCAACTTTCCATGTGAGTTACCTTAAGCCATTCCAGCAGGAATTGCTTGATGCTGGTAGAAAGCAAGCCAAGAGGGCTCCGCCAGTAATCAGAAAGCAGTTTGACAAAGATGTTGAGAAGATTTTGGCTCATAAAACCGAAGGTATGAGCAAGAAAAATCGAAGGACAGACTACTTGGTTCATTGGAAAGGTGAAGATGAGGTAGACGCGAGTTGGGAAAGAGATGTGACTTTGTGGCAGTTTGAGAAACAGATTGCAGAGTATTGGGCACACCCACCGACGAGGACGTCGGGCTCTTCTGGTGGGGGTGGTTTGTTAGCCCCTTAGTGGGTTAACACGCACTTGGCATGCGGGACGCTCGGATAGCATGCCAAGCCAAGCCTTGACATTCAGTAAGGCACTCCTGAGCAGCAGTGTGCTACAGCGTGCGGCACTACTCGGCAGTGTGGTGCAGCGTGCGGCACCACTCGGCAGTGTGCGGCAGTGTGCGGCATCACTCGGCAGCGTGCGGCACCACTCGGAAGTGCGCGGCAGCCAAGGGCGCTGTGCGTGCTTAACCAGCAAAATAGTTTGACACTCGGCCATTTGGGCCAATGGGCAATTATTGTGCAGCAAATGGGCTATGTCAGAAAACTAGCAAATCTAGAAGGTTTGCATTATGCTTCCTCAGACAGGTCTGATGTCTAGTGCTGACAGTTTGGAAATTTTCATAAGTGCTACTATAGGGGAGGGGTACTCCGTGAAGGTTACCCGGGACCATGGGCAGATGCCATGGGCGGTCAGTGCTGGACGTTGGGACATTGTTGGGCTCCCCTACAACAATGTCTAACATCGGATTGGGAAGTTTGGATCGAATCAAAGGCTTGTGCATGGGCTGGGCATGAACAAGCAAGAACGTTGCTGAGCGTGGCATCGGTTGGGCATAGCATAGGCGTACGCCTAACATGTCAATGCATGGCATGGGCATACGCCTAGCATGCATCAAAGCTAATGCATGTGGACAGACGTATGGGCTGGACGTGCACAACAAACTTGGACAGCACCTTAGGCAAGTGCTGGGCTAGTTGGAAATTCGTGGACCAAATGGACAGCATGATTGGGCAACATGTTTGGGCGACATGACTGGACAACTTGGGCTGAGACAACAACAATGTGGGCTGACAATAGTGGGTGAAAGACATCAAGAAGGTGGGCTGACACTATGGGCAGTTTTGGATTGGATGACTGGAGCTTGACCCAACTGACTGACAGTTGAGGGCAATTGCTGGCAGTAACCTCCATGCACATGACTGGCATGTCTCCAGCCAGTTGCACATCATGGGGCGCCCCACACCTGCTGGTGGGCGGTTGAGGAGCAGTTGCACATCATGGGGCGCACATAGCTGCTAATGGGCAGTTGAGAAGCGGTTGATGAGCAGTTTACACATCATGGGACGCACACATCTGCTAGTGGGCAGTTGGCAGGCAGTTGCTGATTCAAAATGCTGGTTTCCTATTGGTTCTGAATGACCTAGCAGTTGGGGGTGTCAACTGCAGCCTAATGTGTATATATATGTGTAGCCAAGGGCTTGGCAAGTGATGTGAGATCACTGAGCAAGTGTAGCCTGCGAGCCCTAGTCATATATTGTATTCCTTGTTATTGAGTGAGCAATAAAAGGTTGGGACGTTGTCCTGTAAATCTTGTTGGCTTGTGTGTGTGTGGCTTGTTTATACAGACTGTGCTTGTGTGACTAACAGGTTGCTGACTGGTTAGGCGAACCAGTGCATCACAAGGAGGACAAAGACGCGAAAAATTTAGTGTCAGATTGTGCACCCTGTGACACCTTCCATAATGAGCAGTTCGGCCCACACCACCTCAGCTCAAAATCCACCAGTCCAGCGGCAACATACCTCCCCTTCTATTATTCCTCCTAATGCTGGACCGCATGCATCAAGCCCAAACACGAGTCAGCCCATCGCCCCCTCTCCTATATCGCCAACGCCAATTCCAGTCCAAGGGCCAGTCACTCGTAATCAACATGGGATTTTCAAACCGAACAAGAAATACGGTCTTCACACCTATGTTCCTAAATCACCCTTACCTCGTAATCCCGTGTCTGCCCTTAAATACCCGAATTGGAAAATGGTCATGGATGATGACCATAATGCTCTTATTAAAAATAAGACTTGGGATTTGGTGCCTTGTCCTCCTGCTGTTAATGTGATTCGGTCTATGTGGATTTTTAGACAAAGAAAAATTTGACGGATCTTTTGAGAGGCATAAAACCCATCTTGTAGGTGATGGTGCAGGTCAACAGGTTGGCGTGGATTGTGGCGAGACTTTTAGTCCGGTAGTCAAACTGGCTACTATTCGCACTGTGCTAAGTTTGGCTCTTTCTAGAGCATGGCCTATTCATCAGCTTGATGTTAAAAATGTTTTTCTGCATGGAGAACTAAAGGAAACAGTATACATGCATCAACCCATGGGTTTTAAGGACCCCGTACATCCTGATTATGTTTGTTTACTGCGGAAATCCTTATATAGGCTTAAGTAAGCTCCTCGAGCGTGGTACAAACGTTTTGTAGATTATGTTTCCTCTATTGGTTTCTCTCACAGCAAATCTGATCACTCTCTCTTCATCTACTGTAAAGGTACTGCTATGCCTTATATTCTGTTGTATGTGGATGATATAATCTTAACTACTTCCTCTGATGTTCTTCACAAGTCTATCATGACTCTTCTCAGCTCCGAATTTGCTATGAAAGACTTGGGGCCATAGAGTTATTTCTTGGGTATAGCTGTAACTCGTCATGCAGGTGGTTTATTTTTATCTCAGAGGAAATATGCAGAAGAAACAATGTTCTAAAAGGCACTAGGCGGGAGGCGGGCGGCCGAGGGGGCCTAGCGCCTAGGGGGCATAGGCGGGGCCTGGGCGGAAGTTTTTATTTTAAGTCAATTTTAATATTTTATCTTATATTTATCCAAACAAAATAAATAATATAAAGCAAAACAATCTATAATAAAGATAATAAAAGTCTTTGCTTAAAGTTCAAACACATATCCCTATTGTTAATGTCAAAATTCAAACACAAACATTCAATTGTTCAAAGTTCAAACATAATTTTAACGTATTAGTTTTATTCATAAACAAGATTGCTATTAAATAATAAAATTTCAAATTTCAAAAATTTAATTCAATATTAAAACTTAAGAAACTAAACATAAATTTAAGAATTATATTGAATTAAACTAAATATTACAAATGTTTCATCATTTATATAATTTAAAGTTGGTACAAGTTCAAAAAATTACAACTATAATAAAATTATCCATTTTGACTTGATATCGTTCATTTCTTGTTGTGATTTGATATACTACAACCTGTATTACTTATATGATAAATCATTAGAAAAACAAATATATCAAGACTGTCGCCTAGGCCTCACCTAATTTCTTGAAAGGATTTTTTTGTCGCCTTGGGCCTAAGTAAGGCGTCAGGGGGGCCTAGCGCCTAGGCGGGGCGCCAAGGGAGGCCTAGCGCCTAGGCGGGGCCTAGGCAAACCTAGGCGAAGATTTTCAGAACACCGAGAAGAAATCATAGAACGTGCTGGCATGCCATCTTGTAGGCCATCTCCCACACCGGTTGATACAAAATCGAAACTCAGTGCTACGTCTAGCACACCGTATGATGATCCATCACATTACCACAGCCTTGCAAGAGCCCTGCAATATCTGAACATTCACGAGGCCCGACATTTCTTATGTTGTGCAGCAGATCTGTTTATTCATGCATAAACCCATGGAGGAACACATGCATGCACTTAAGCGCATTGTGCGCTATATACAAGGCACTCTAGATCACGGCTTGCATCTTTATCCATCTTCAACCGCCACCCTTGTCTCTTATACAGATGCTGATTGGGGTGGATGTCCAAATACCCGACGATCGACTTCTGGGTATTGTGTATTTCTTGGTGACAATCTAATCTCTTGGACCTCTAAACGGCAGGCTACCCTATCCAAGTCCAGTGCCAAAGCCAATTACCGAGGGGTTGCCAATGTAGTTTCTGAGTCTTGTTGGTTACAAAACCTTCTTCTGGAGCTTCATTGTCCTATGCAGAAGGCTACATTGGTTTATTGTGATAATGTTAGTGCGATATATCTCTCCGGGAATCCAGTTGAACATCAACGCACTAAGCACATTGAGATGGATATTCACTTTGTTCGCAAAAAGGTTGTTCATGGACAAGTTCGTGTCTTACATGTCCCGTCACGCTATCAAATTTTAGATATCTTTACGAAAGGTCTTCCATTGGTTCTTTTTGAAGATTTTTGGGACAGTCTCAACGTACGACAACCTCCCGCTTCAATTGCGGGGGTGTGATAGAATATATTTATATAAATAAATGTAAATATAGCAATAGTCTTGGATTAGGTGTACAATAGCATAATTGTTGTCGTGGTTATTTTCGAGAATCAAGCTTGTAACAATTGTATAAGATGCTAACTTGATTAACATAAGAGGATAGGGAATTATTATTCTTTCACAGTGATCCACAAACGACGAAAATTTCTCTTTTGCCGATCTCTATCCCAATGAAACGAAACTAAGCTCTTATTTTTTGTTGAGAAATTGTTTGAGTCCTTGAATAAGCCCCTCGAAAGCTTGATTGATGCAAATAAATGAATTTTTGTTCTACGCCTAGTGACTAGTGAGTTAATAGCTTGTTATTTTACCTCTAGAAATGCTACTTTATATTGTCAGTTCATCAAGTTCATTTCAATATTATATGCACTTCAAATATTTTGGTTTACCACTGGTTCTAAATTCTATTTTGAAGCTTTTAATGCTTTATTGTCGTTCACCAGGCAATAATGCTGATATTATGAAGGTAGGTGGATACAAGTTATCTGCATTAGAAATTGAAGCAACTATCCTGGATGTAAGTGGTTCTATTCGTATTTAAACTTTTTTACTTCCTAGTGTTATCATCTCTTCAAGTCAACTCTTTTAGAAAGAATTCTATGAAGGGAAACTAGAACTAATTTCTATATTGTACAGCATCCATCTGTATCGGAGTGTTGTGTGTTGGGTTTACCAGACAATACATATGGGGAAGTTGTGTGCGCTATAATTGTTCCCAATGCAGAGGTGAAGAGAAAGCGTGAGGAAGAAATGATGCCTGCTCTAAGCTTGGAAGAGCTTTCTACCTGGGCTAAAGAGAAACTTGCTCTATACAAGGTATTGCTCATACCCATCTCCATACTCCTGTTCTTGAAACTTTGACTTAGAACCTTTGGGTGGATCATTGTTGTTTTTTACATTAAAATTTGAAATTAATTTAATCTGAAATCATGCTCTCACATGGAAACATATAGAAAAACAATTTTCTTCGAGTATTATCCGGTTGCATAATCATCTAAGAGCTAGTTTCAGATGGAGTTTCATTTAATGTTCATTATGACTTGGAATCAAGTATTAGCAGGTGCTCTCAGCTAAACTGTACACTATGTTTATTGCAAAGTTAGTCTTTCAGTCACGAAAAGATTAGCCGAGATATCCAAGTCTATTCAGACTTTTTCTAATGTTGTGAAGCATCGTTTTTCTTGTGTGCCTTGTTTGTTGGTTAACAATCACGCTTTGGTTCTTCAGTTTTTCTTTTTCTTCAGTTTTTGTTTTTTTTTGAACTAGTTTAGTCAAATTGTTTAGCTGTTTGGTCATGAGGAAGTTTACAACTTTCTCTTATGTTTTGCGTCTTGCTGACTTGATCTGTATTATCTAGAGGATGTATTTGAATGCTTAATAAAAATTTGGAAAGCTACATACTTAGCCGGATCTTTAACTTTTATCATATTTTTATTCCACTGTGCAACCCCAGATACCAACCAGAATCTTCTCGTGGGACTCAATTCCTCGTAATGCCATGGGAAAGGTGAGCCACGAGTTCTTTTCAAGCAATGTCAGTTCCTTACTCTGTATCAAGGCAATTTCAGATCAAAGATAACTCATCAGGCTGCCTCCTTTATTTTATGTCCCAGGTGAACAAAAAAGAACTGAAGAAAACACTAGCTGCTGAAGGACATTAGAACTATATCGGCAGCTCCTATATGTTCTTGGTGTGTTAGAGAGTGTCCTCGTAGCCCAATTCGTTTTAAAAGTTATTTAAGCGAATGTATCAACTTAACCATTGTTTTGTTGGATGTCTGTGATACTGAATAATTGTGGCAAAATGCCAAAAACGTGTTCAACTCGAGAATACTCGTAAAACAAACTAAGCACTAATTTCTTTCTTTTTTTCTTTTCTGGGTACAAACTATGAGTAACGTATACTTCGATTCTTGTTTATAAAATGAGGATGATTGTGGCTTTGAGTTATTGAACAATTTTATTTTAATATTTTATTCTTTACGTTGACGTACAACTAATTTCATTATATAGAAATTTTTGGGTATATATATATATATATATATATATATATATATATATATATATATATATATATATATATAGTTCGGATCTTAAGCTCACCTTTTATTCAACTCACCCGAGCTCGCCCCCCTATAGCGACGGACCAGGCGACGGTTTGGTCATACAACCGTCGTCTATACTTTTAGCGACGCTATATATTGTCCGTCGTTAATTCATCTCCAGGATAAACAGTCCAATCTGCAATTAAATTCATCAAAAAATGAACAAAAACAACAAAAAGAACAAATTAATCCATAAAATTAACGCCATTTTAAGAAAAATCAATCACTGATCAAATAAATAAAAGTTGAAATCCGGCTTGAGTTGAGAAAGGAACTCACCCTGGTAAATAGGAATTTGATCAAAATCTGAGATGCTAATAACAACAGATTCTACACAAGTATGTTATCACTTGCTTGTGTATGTTATCACTTGCTTCCTCTGTTTTATCACTTGTATTTATTGCTTCCTCTGATTTAGGGAAACGAATGCATCCGCTAGGACTTCTAGCGGACCATGAATAATTAATTTTATGGTGCTTTGAGTGGGGGCAAATTTATCCAAAATTTTCATTAATCACGTCCGCCAGAAGAACAAACAGACGGCGTGAAATCCAGCCTTTCATTTTTCTGATGAAAGATATAGATGGTATATATCACTTTTTGATCAATAACAAATAGATGATATGGATCATTTCCATATATATATATATATATATATATATATATATATATATATATATATATACTCGTATAAGGCTATATGGATATAAACAGTTAATTAGGCTATTGTAACGGATTTTTTAGGCTATGACTACAGTTTTCTTGTACTTGCACTTAATAATTAATTAAGGGCAAAACTATGATTTTAACCACTAAACTTGGCACGTTTTACTTAATACACCACTAAACTTTTTATTTTTTGGATTACATCATTAAACTAATTAAAATTTTTTAATTGGGTCATTCCGTCCAAAATAGTTGACAGACGTTAAAGTGACGCTGACATGGCGCTGATGTGGCAAAAAAAAATTGCTTATGTGGCAAAAAAAAATCAAAAAAAGATTTTAATTTTTTTTTTAACATTTTAAAGTTTTAAAAATAACAAAAACATAATAAAATACAACAAAAAATTAAAATATTTTTTTAAAAAAAACAGATTTTTTTTAAAAATATATTTTTTTAGAAAACAGATTTTTTTAAAAAAAAATTGAATTCTATAAAAAATATATTTTTTTAAAAAACAGATTTTTTAAAAAAAATAGAATTCTATAAAAAAAATTACTTTTTTTTAAAAACAGCTTTTTTTAAAAAAAATAGTTTTTTTAAAAAAAACAGTTTTTTTAAAAACAGATTTTTTTTAAAAACAGTTTTTTTTAAACAGTTTTTTTTAAAAATAGAATTCTTAAAAAAAAGATTTTTTTTAAAAAAAATAGAATTTTTTTCAAACAGTTTTTTTTAAAAAAACAGATTTTTAAAAAAATAGAATTTGTTAAAAACGGGACTTTTTAAAAAAATTGATTTTTAAAAATAGATTTTTAAAAAAAATAGAATTCTAAAAAAAATATACTTTTTAAAAAAAAACATATTTTTTTTAAAAAAATAGAATTTTTTTAAAAACAGCTTTTTTAAAAAATCTGTTTAAAAAAATTTCTACCGTTTTTTAAAAATCTTATAAATTCTATTTTTATAAAAAAAATTTAAAAAAATTTCTACCGTTTTTTTAAAATCTGTTTAAAAAAATTTATACCGCTTTTTACAAATTCTATTTTTTAAAAAATTTGTTTAAAAAGCTGTTTTTAAAAAAATTCTATTTTTTTAAAAAAATATATGTTTTTTTAAAAAAGTATATATTTTTTAGAATTCTATTTTTTTTAAAAATCTGTTTTTTCAAAAAATTCTGTTTTTTAAAAAATATGTTTTTTTAAAAAAAATCTATTTTTTAAAAAATAAACTGTTTTTAAAAAAAATATATTTTTTATAGATTTTTTTTAAAAAACTGTTTTAAAATCAAATTTTTAAAAAAAGTTCTACTTTTTTGAAAAATATGTTTTTTTAAAAAGTTCCATTTTTTTAAAAATCTTTTTTTTAAAAATTCTCTTTTTATAAAAATCTGTTTTTTTAAAAAAAGCTGTTTTTAAAAAAAATCTATTTTTTAAAAAAAATATGTTTTTTAAAAAAAATATGTTTTTTTTAAAAAGTATATTTTTTTGAGAATTCTATTTTTTAAAAAAATCTGTTTTTAAATAAAAATTGATTTTTTGAAACAACTGTTTTTAAAAAAAATATATTTTTTATAGAATTCTATTTTTTTTAAAAAAATTTGTTTTCAAAAAAAATATATTTTAAAAAAAAATCTGTTTTTTTAAAATTTTTTTAAAATTTTTTGTTGTATTTTATTATGTTTTTGTTATTTTTAAAACTTTAAAATATTAATTATTTTTTTCAAAATTTGTTTTTGATTTTTTTTGCCACATAAGTAATTTTTTTTTATTTTTTTACCACGTCAGCGCCACTTTAACGTCTGTCAACTATTTTGGACGAAATGACCATTTAAAAACTTTAAATTAGTTTAATGACGTAATCAAAAAAATTAAAAATTTAATAGTGTATTAAATAAAACGTCCCAAGTTTAGCGGTCAAAATCATAGTTTTGCAATTAATTAAGTTAACTGTAGAGCCACATCACGATAGATGAGGATACTATTGTCAGGCCTCTCAAGCTCCCAGCCAATATATTTCTATAGTTGTAGGGTTGCAGCGGCCAGCGAGGAGAGAGAATAGTATGAAAGAGGAAGATGAAGCAGTAGAAAGAGGCCAGAAATGGCTGGAAGATATGTCAAAAGGTTCGGGTGGGGAACTAGAGGCCCTTACCCTGGAGGGCCTGCAGATTACGCTGATCCACAAGGGTGTAGTCCGCTGCACTTTCGTTATTCCACAAAACGTATCGGTAAGGAAGGAAGACCAAGACTAATAATAACATATATCATCTCTCCTCAATTTCACTAATTAATCAAGTTAAGATTATTATGATTATGATTATGATTAGGAGTTGAGAAGTGGATTTGATTAAATTAGTATTATAGTTGTAATTGTAATTGTGGTTAATTATGGGATGGTTGTTCAGGACAGGGATGGAAATTGGGATGTGGGAGCGATGGCAGTTTTGATTGACGACGTAGCAGCGTGTGCGGTGGCCTCCTACTCTGAACAACTCTTCGTCAAAGCTTCCCTTGATTTTCACATCTCTTTTTATTCCACCCCCAAGACTCAGGTACTTAAACCAACACCCCCCCCCCCACCACCACCACTACTTTATTGATTGAGCAATTTTGAATTGGTTTTGGTTTGGGAATTAATATGGCAGGAAGAAGTAGAGGTGGAGGCAAAGATAGTAGGAGAGAAGGGAAGGCTCAAATCAGTGGTGGTGGAGGTGAAGAAGAAAGAGAATGGAGAGATGATTGCTGTGGGCAGGGTATGGTTCGCTACCGATCCCATCAACCGATACCACCAACCCACCACCACAAGCAAGCTCTGAAGATTATCATCTCACACACAGACGTACCATTTCCTTTTGGAAACCCATCATAAATCACAACATAAAAACAATGTAGTATTTTAACTCTAGCACGCTTTTGTGTGAAAATATCAATTTTCTCTCTTTTTTTTCCTCTTTTTTAAATTGTAGGGTATAATTTTTAAAGGTTTTTATTTTTTCCCTTTTTTTCTTTCAATGCTCTTATTTTATATTGAAGTTATGAAAATCACATGATTAATTAATCCTGCTATTTGGATCGAGAGAATGGAATAGTAAAAAGAATAAAATAAAATTTGTGTATTTAATGAACATTTTTAAGGATAAATCATTTCATTCATTTAATCTCTTTGTTTTTTATTTTATGTGGAGAAAATAGAATAAAATTTATTTCAATAGAATAAATATATGGGATAATTTTGACATTATATGACAGCACTCAATAACCAAATATACACTTGAAATATTTTAAAATAATTTATTTCGTCTATCATTTCATCCATTCAATCCAAACGAAATATTATATAACTTATCACCACCAAATGCCAATGAAATTTTAGAACAATTTTTTTAATTAAAAAAACATGAAAAATTAAAAATCATAATGCCGCCACTATCTTTATACCAGTAAAAACTAATTTTGCCTTGCAAATTCAACTTGGTTTGCTGGATTGTAGAAGGATTTTTTTTTTTTATGTGAATATAGGTAGTAGTATCTATATCCGACAGATAAGGATATTTTTTATGTGAATATATGTATTTGTAAAAGGATATTTATTTTGTACAATATAGTATGAATAAATATATCACATATCTGTATCTGCGTCTATTTAAATAGAATTTTCAAAAAAATGTATTTATAAATTCTTGCCCAATGATGAATTAATAACAAAAAAATGTCTACTTAATCAAATATAAATTAGAAATGATGTACAATCAACCAAATAAAATAACTAAATTAGATATAATATTTTTAGATTGTATTAATATTAATATTCATCTACTCACAACATGAATTTCGAAAGTTGAAAGCTACCCACACGGGGATACGAAAAAGCACAATCCTTTCGAATTTCCATACTTGGTAAAAGTGGATATAATTTTGACATAGCAGGAGGACATGTTGTCCGTGGAGGATTTATAATAATTTAATAGAAACAGATACGGAGTACTTCATAAAAGAGAAAAAAAAAAAGGAAGTGATAACTGATAACTCACTGACAACGAGTGTCAGAAAGGTACATAAAATAAAAAAACTTCTTAGACATTTTAAGCACCCCACAACTTGTGTATTTATTTGCACCAAATGTAAAAGAATATAGCAACTTATAAAGCAAATTTGCTACTACATCTTCTCCTAGTGAAGTGAACAACTTGAGAAAGAGCTCATAGCTCCAGCTGCAGCTGCAGCTGCTCAGGGACTGCAACACTTGTCTTAATATCCAAATAACTAGAACTATTTTTATTTATTTTTATCATAAGCATGAACCTATAAAAAAATGCTACAATCATCCATTTTAAGGGCCAAGAAAAGTGAGCAAAACAAAGATATTTAATTTCTCGAGGCATTTGGACCCACCAACACCAAATAAAGATGAGAAAAAAGTATGACCATCCATCATCCTTGCCCATCATCGCATCGCCTTCAGCTGGTCCCTCGGCAAAGCAAAAGCTTTTGCTTTCTTTTTCAAGATTCTCTGATACCATAGCAGTGCTCTGCTGCGCCAGTATTTAACCTTTTACTTTCTCCTTCAAGATTCTTGTTTGGCATCACGTGTGATGCCTAAAGCTCCTCCTTACATACACATTCAAGGCAACAACATAATATTAAAAACCCATATAATATAAACTTATAGGCGACTGTTGTTATATATACATCCACAATAATAATGTCCAAACTTCTAAAACCACAATCTCTAGTGTTACACAATATATATGAATAGATAGATATATGACACTATAAATCATAATAAGCTATGTAATACTAATCACTATCCACTTATACATGCATTCATTCAGTACAAAAACCAAATTAAAAGAAGAAGAAAATTAAGCTGGTAATAGTCTAGATTTGAATAATTCTCCACCATTTTCTGCTTCATCCTTCACTCGAGAGCTTAGTTTCAGCAACTCTTTCCCTGAACTGGAGCCGGAGCCATTATTACTATTCTCATGTCTAACCCCATTCAATTGTTCTACACAAGGACCATAAGCCCAACTACAAACAAGAAAATAGACAAGGTTAATGGAACTCAAAACCGCAAGAAGCCAGTAGTAACTCTCGTAATGGCCCTTGTTAATGTTAGTCGAAGTCCAACTCTCTTTTCCCCCTCTTTTGCTAACATCATCCACGGTGCTCAGTATGAGACTCGCCAACAAATTTGCCACCGCCATTCCTAATCCGAATAGACTCGATGCAATGCTAGACATACTCTTGGGGAATTCGGAATAGTAAAACTCTGTTTGGCCTATTGCATTGAAAGCCTCGGCTAATCCATTCAACACATGTTGTGGCACAAGCCAATATGCCGACATGTCCACTAATGCACTTGGGTTGTTCAAGAAACCTTGTTGGATTGCTTTTCTGCGTCGTACGTGCTCCACAATGGCCGAAACTACCATCCCCAAGAATGAAAAGAAAAGCCCAATTCCCATTCTCTCTTTTACACCTAGATGAACTGGTTTTCCTCTCAACTTTGATGCTACTGGAAGCACTACCCTATCATAGAGCATAACCCATACGAATAAAGCAATGATGGTGAACAACCCAAAGGATCCTGCTGGGATTTCAAAGCTTGAAATGAGGCGCCTATCCATGGACTTGGCTTGGAGCAAAGGAAATGAACTCTGACTTATGTTTACTGACATCATGATTCCGGCAGACCACAATGGGATGACTCTGATTAATACTTTTAGCTCTTCAACTTGATCCACCGAGCAAAGAGTCCATGGGTTTGAAGCTACTCCATCTGAGCTTATCTCTTCTGGCTTCGTAATGATGCAAGCTTTATTCAAGAACCTAAAAGAAAAACATAATCAATAAGCATTTACGTCTTCAGAAGAGTAGCTAAGCTACATTTAAATGAAGATGCTATATTGATACTAATGATATCAATGGTGATCATAATGATATGGTAATGAAAAACTAATGATACCTCAGTTTGTCAGTTGGAACATGATAGTTTGAGTCCTTCCGATGATACCACACATCAGAATCTGTTAATGGGAGATCAAGCTTTCTATTCTTGTAAGCAACAACAATCACTTGTACAAAGGTAGTCAGCATGCTGGTCCTAACTTTATGTTTGATATATAAAGAAGATGCAAGAAAAAACAGAGAAGCAGAAAAGAACATGAGAATTGCTGGAACCCCAAAACCCACTTTCCATCCCACATGATCTTGAATGTAGACAATGGCCGTCAAAGCAATCACAACCGACAGAGCTGCCGAAGCGTAATACCAGCCAAAGTAGCGTTCTAATACCGTCACATTCTTAGGATTATCTCTACTATCTAACTGATCTGCACCAAATGCCAATGAACATGGCCTGATGCCACCTGCTCCGATAGACATGAGACCGAATGCCGAAAGCAGAAGAAAGTACTGGGATGGTGAAGTGGATTTGCAGGTTTGGGTTCGCGGATCACAAGGGCCAGGCCTCGCTTGGGGAATCATAGCCGTTAACCATAGAAGAGTCATCCCCTGTGATTTTTAACAAAATACATACATATGTAAGGGCTACTAGAATACGAAATGCGAGTGTAGCTAATCTTCTTAATGACTTATATATTTATATATGGTAAAAATGGAAGTACACAACCGTGCAACTTTAAAACGATTCACTTCTCTACTATCGTAGTAGAGTAGTCTATAGGAGAGAATTCACAAATCGTGAAGTGACTACTCTACGATCGTAGAGTGAATTCACTGTACGATCGTAAACCGTGTAACACGGCAACTGTGCACCTCTATATTCTCCTATATATATATTCAACTTCATTAATTACCCCATTTACTCGTTCGTAAGATATCAAATATCTCAACCACTTCATAGAATTATTTGCATATACAATTCGGCTTATTTTTCCCACCGCAAACAATTGATCCCGTGGATAAATAACACAACTTCTTATCTTATTTAAGCTCCTGTCTAAAGTCTCGCAGCAGCTAATTTGGGATACCTGGAGCATATAGCTTAAACTACTCCAGATCAAAATTGAGCTCGTACAAATCCAAAATCATCAAGAAATTCCAAATAATGTGATCTGCATATAATTAGCTAGGCCTGTGTGGTTAACATAAATACAACTAGGGATTGCATCTTTTTACCGAGGGAGAATGAATCGCACAAGAATATGGAGAGAGAAAGTTACCAAGAGACTGGCAATGGAACCAAGTCCAATGGTGAGGAATCGACCCAGATACGCATCAGAGACAAAAGCCCCAATAAGGGGCATGAAATTAGTAGCTGCATTCCAGAAGAAGAGTATGTTTTGGCTTTTTGGTAGGCCCATCCCGTAATCCATTATCAGATACAATATCATGTTGGGTAAAAGTCCATAGCTTGCTACCTTCTCAAATGCCTCATTTGCTGTAGTACATCATCATCACAATTCAATTACAACCCACAAAATCGAAAAAGAAATCCAGTTAGAAACAAGTTCCCGAACTAATCCCATGAAAAAATATATATATATATATATATATATATATATATATATATATATATATATATATATATATATACATGTAAAAGCAAGCATACATGTATGTATGTATGTACCTATGATAAATGGCATAGTAATTAGACCACCCTTTTGCTTCCTTGGTACTGGTTCATGCTGCTGCTGCAGGTACCCCATTTTCTGATCTATAGACATCTCCATTTCTGCTGTTCCCCTGAATCTTTAAGCTTCACTAACCAACCAACATTAAGTTTTAGAGAGAGAGAAATGTGGAGTTATGATTTTTCTTACTTCCTGCGGAGACTCATATTTATTGGACTTTATGTGAAGAAGAAGGAGATCCCCAACAAGGAAGAAAATATGAGCTGCGGAGTCAAAAGTGTTTCTTAGCATCATTCTTGATTTTACACACACTTTCAAGCTTTACCGATGCAGCAATAACGGATTAAAAACAATTAAATTATTATTTTTAGGACACACGTCACACTGTGGAGTTAACAGTATGTAGATTTATTACTTTTTGGATTTTTTTAATAAAATAAATTAGGAATAATATTTAGGTTTCTTAAATTTTTGAGTTTTAAATACACATAAAATCTCTTTAATTAAAAGTCTTGTTATATATAATAATAAAATTTATATCGATAATAAATATTTATCTATGTGCATATGTTTGGACAGGAGGAACCTATATATTATTATTTCATTTTATTAATATATAAATCTACACACAAAAAAAAAACCTTTTTGATGAAATTCTATTACCTTTTATAAGATAAAATTTTAATACTTCAGTTTTTAGATAATGTGTTTAGAGTTTTTCTTAATAAATAATTCAAAAAAAATTATTTGAAAAAATAGATATTATATTTTTAAGGAAAATATTAAAATTTTATACTCAAACCGAGTATTAATTATTTTTATTAATTTTTGTATTTTCTCCTAAATTAAAAAAGAACAGATAGAGCATATATTGTCATTAGATAATATATGCTCTAAATATACTAAATTTTATAAGAACTACCTGTAAGCTCGTGTTTTTATAGTATTCAATAGAAATCTGCTAATTCTACAATTTGAGATAATATCAAAGAATTTTAATTAGGTTAAAATTATTAAATAAATTTTATTATGATAAATAATACTCCCTCCGTCTCATAATAAATATTCTAATTTGATTTTTCATGGTAAAATTGAGTAATTTTTAAAATAATAAATCTTTTAAAAAATAAAAATATACATTAAGTGAGTATGATCATAATAAACTACGGAAAATTTATTATTATTGTCTATTTTTGGAATTTAAAAATTTTATATAAATATTTATAAATAATAATTTTAAAAATATTTAATTTGAATATAAAAATTAAATTATAACGTTTATTATAGTACCAAAGTTATTACATAATCTATTAAAAGAATTAAATTTCATTAATTTTTTCTAAAAATATAAAGTTATATTATTGTTTACGGACGGTGCGTATAAAATTGATAATTGTAACGCCCTTCTGACATCGGTTGATTATGTAGACTTTGGGGCTATTTATCCAACAAATTTTGACCGACCACTCACGCCATGACGCATATGTACACATTGAAAAAGGCTGCTTTACACGGGATTAGACCTCACGGTTTACTTAATTCCCCACAAATGTTTATTAACAAAATTGATTTTTTTTTTATTTTTTTGTACTACTAATATTAGACTTCGGAGGGGTTATATATTTTTTCAATCACTGTACTGTATGTCAATTTTTTTTTTGTATATCATTTTTTTTTTTAAAGAAGTGTGTACCCACCCTGCTGGAGCTGCCCACGTGTTATGTTTAAACTTTTTGGGCAATCTACTCATAAGTCAAAATATGTGTATGGAGTAGTATTTTTTGGAAGTTATTTCCCCACAAATGTTATAAAAATGTCTAAATTTATATTTTAGTATTATAGAAATCATAATTATTCTTATGAAGAAGTAATTAATCTTTTAATTTTACTAGCTCATAATCTCATGAAAGTAGGAGTGGGCAAATAAACCCATTTTTTCAATTTTTGAAAGAATCAGATCGGTCTGAACCGGCCAGTTCAGTATAAATATAAACCGGTCCGGTTCAGTATAAAAAAATCGGCATATACCAATTTTTCGGTACCGGTTTCGGTCCGTCGCTTTTATGGTTTGGTATAAACTGTAAGACCCCAAATTTTTTTTTTTAATAAAATGGATTTTTCTTTATTTATTATTTTGAAATAGTAAGGGTTGATTTGATTAATGTGGTTAGTTATGAATAACATGCGCAAATATTTTTAAATAAGCAAGTGGTTATAAAATATTCATTGCTGTCGGGGAATATTCGTTTGGTCGTGGAATATTCTTGCTGTCAAGGAATATTCGTACGACGGCGCAGCCTTGTGTGGGCCCCATAACGGAAAGCGATTGGATAAAGAAAACGACAAGTATAAGTTGTTTATAAATAACGGCGTAGTTGTTACCGTTAATACTGTTGAAATACTCGGTGGTTAAAACACAGTAGCACACGGTATTGTACCAATTATTGATTCTTACGTAAGAAGGCACTACTCAATAATTGTTACAGTAATTACTGTTCAATATTTTATTTTATTGATTCAATAATTGCTACGTTGATATTTTATATTACTGTTGTTTCAATAAATGTCACTACACAGTATTTTTCATTATCGAAGCAATAATTCATATTATCTGAATAATATTATTATATAACATTATTGGCAATGTCTAGAAAGTTCTGTCTAAGGAGAGGTTTGATCATCTAATTGCGCGTCAGTAAGGAGAGATCCTTATTGGAAAGCCCCCTCTTTCTTGGGAATGGCCTGTTTATCAGTATTGTGATTCTGTAATATTATTTGTGAATAATTAATTATTGATTTATATGATAAGAAAAATATTTATTTAATGTAGATATAGATGGAGAAAATTATAAAGTGACAATTGTTAAAAAATTGATATTTTATCTTTTCTGATAAATAATTTATTTAAATATATTATTATATTTTAATAATATAATAATAGTTGTAAGACCCCGAATTTTATGAAATAAAAGTATTCAATTTTTTTTATAGTTACTATTCAGTAAATAGTTAAATTGATAAAAGTTAAAGTTAAGGGTGATATATGAAATTTTTTCAAACTACGCAAGTGGTTATAAAATATTCATTGTTGTCGGGGAATATTCGTTTGGTCGTGGAATATTCTTTCTGTCGGAGAATATTCGTACGACGGCGCAGCTATTTGTGGGCCCCATAACGAATAACTGTCGGGTGAAGAAAACGACAAATTTGAGTTTTTACAAATAACGGCGTAGTTGTTACCGTTAACACTGTTGGAATACCCGGTGATTAAAATACAGTAATACGCGTTATTGCACAGTAGCACACGGTATTGCACAGTATTTTTGAAATTATTGATTCTTACGTAAGAAGGCACCACTCAATAATTGTTACAGTAATTACTGTTCAATATTTTATTTTATTGATTCAATAATTGCTACGTTGAAATTTTGTATTATTGTTGTTCAATAATTGTTGCTGCACAGTATTTTCCATTATCAGATCAATAATTCATATTATTTAAATAATATTATTAGATAGCATTATTGGCAATGTTTAGAAAGTTCTGTCTAAGGAGAGGTTTGGTCATCTAATTGCGCGTCAGTAAGGAGAAATCCTTATTGGAAAGTCCCCTCTTTCCTGGGAACGGCCTGGTTGTCATAAATGTGATTCTATAATATTATTTATGAATAATTAATTATTGATTCATATGATAAGGAAATATTTATTTTATGTGGATATAAATGAGGGATATATTTTTGTGGTTAAAAAATGAAGGAGTTAATGTTGAGGTTTTTATCAGTATTTTTGTTGGAATGGAGGTATTAAAAATTAGGGTTTTTGAGATATTTTACGAGGGTTATAATTTTTAATCCGACCGTTGGATCGTGGTAATATTTGGATATGTTATACATATATAAGTTGAGTATATGTCCACAAATTTTGAACCGTTAAAAATGAACGTATGATTTATTATGAATTTTACGAGATGACTGGTTCAGAAATTATTGAATTTTCGGAGTTTATCATTTTGGTGGAAAATTCTAGAATTGGTGGGCCCCACTTGTGGTTGGTGAAGAAATGTGCTGAATTATATTTCAAATGTGGTGGGTGGGAATAGTAGCAGGTAAAGCCATCAGGTTGCAGGTCAAACCTACCAAAATTTTCCTATAAATAGAGGGCTAAGTTAGAATTGAAAATCACACCAGAAACATAAGCTTTCTCTCTTTCTCTCTCTATATTATGAAGCATATTTTGTGAGTTTTTAGATACTTGGTGAGTTGCTATTCATCAGTGCATGTTTTCTTCAGCATCATATCCGATATCCAGTCAGAAGTACTGCTCTTTTGAGGTAAGATTTAGTAAGGGATAGTAAGGGATATTAAGGGATTTTAAGGGTTGTTATGATTTTCAGTTTCGTAATTTTTTTTGATCTTTAAAAATTCTGAAAAAATTTGAAATGATATTTTGATGAGTTTTCTTGATTGTATCCAAAAATGGTGATTTTTGGATGTATAGATTGAGAGTTATGAATTTTATGAGAAAAGACTATTTTAAAAATAACAGCTTATAATTCCTTGTGGTTAACTCCAAAATTGATGAAATTTTTATTGGGAGTACATGTATATGATAGAAGTATACTCTGTAAATTTCAGAATTTTTAGACAAAAGTACAATTTTTGATAAATGTCTAAATATTCGGCTATTTTGGCCATATGAAAAATAGTAAATGACTTTTAAAAATTTTGAGAAAAATATATGTTCAATATGGGACTATATTATGCTAAATCCCAGAAAAGAAATATTTTTGGAACTGATTTGGTATTTTTCATGAAAATGGTCTAGTTATGAGTAAATGAATTAAATATGTTTTGTGAAGAAAGAAAATTGGAAAATAGGATTTTATGGCTTGAGAATCCTATATGAGGTATTTGCAGATTTTTTATGAGGGTGTTGGTTATTGATGATGAAATTGTAAGAGTTGGCATTTTATGATGATTAAATACATTAATTAGTAAAGTGTAAACAATTAAAATAAATTGTTTATAAATTTAAGTAATGTTATTCTTTCAATATCATTATACCGAAATATTGGTATGGATTTTGTAAGACCCCGAATTTTATGAAATAAAAGTATTCAATTTTTCTTATAATTACTATTCAGTAAATGGTTAAATTGATAAAAGTTTAAAGTTATGAGTGAAATATGATTTTTTTTCAAAATAAGCAAGTGGTTATAAAATAATCATTGTTGTCGGGGAATATTCGTTTGGTCGTGGAATATTCTTTCTGTCGGGGAATATTCGTACGACGGCGCAGCCATTTGTGGGCCTCATAACAGAATAACTGTCGGATGAAGAAAACGACAAATTTGAGTTTTTACAAATAACGGCGTAGTTGTTACCGTTAACACTGTTGGAATACCCGGTGGTTAAAATACAGTAATACGCGTTATTGCACAGTAGCACACGGTATTGCACCAATTATTGATTCTTACGTAAGAAGGCACTACTCAATAATTGTTACAGTAGTTATTATTCAATATTTTATTTTATTGATTCAATAATTGCTGCGTTGGTATTTTATATTATTGATTGTTTCAATAATTGTTGCTGCACAGTATTTTCCTTTATCAGATCAATAATTCATATTATTTGAATAATATTATTAGATAACATTATTGGCAATGTCTAGAAAGTTCTGTCTAAGGAGAGGTTTGGTCATCTAATTGCGCGTCAGTAAGGAAAAATCCTTATTGGAAAGCCCCCTCTTTCCTGGGAACGACCTGGTTGTCATAAATGTGATTCTGTAATATTATTTGTGAATAATTAATTATTAATTCATATGATAAGGAAATATTTATTTTATGTGGATATAAACGAGGGATATATTTTTGTGGTTAAAAAATGAAGGAGTTAATGTTGAGATTTTTATCCGTATTTTTGTCGGAATGGAGGTATTAAAAATCAGGGTTTTTGAGATATTTTGCGGGGGTTATAATTTTTAATCCGACCGTTGGATCGTGGTAATTTTTGGATATGTTATACATATATAAGTTGAGTATATGCCCACAAATTTTGAACCGTTAAAAATGAACGTATGATTTATTATGAATTTTACGAGATGACTGGTTCAGAAATTGTTGAATTTTCGGAGTTTATCATTTTTGTGGAAAATTCTAGAATTGGTGGGCCCCACTTGTGGTTGGTGAAGAAATGTGCTGAATTATATTTCAAATGTGGTGGGTGGGAATAGTAGCAGGTAAAGCCATCAGGTTGCAGGTCAAACCTACCAAAATTTTCCTATAAATAGAGGGCTAAGTTAGAATTGAAAATCACACCAGAAACATAAGCTTTCTCTCTTTCTCTCTCTATATTATGAAGCATATTTTGTGAGTATTTAGATACTTTGAGAGTTGCTATTCAGTGCAAGTTTTCTTCGGCTTTGCATACCGATCAGAAGTACTGCTCTTTTGAGGTAAGGGATAGTAAGGGATAGTAAGGGATATTAAGGGATTTTAAGGGTTGTTATGATTTTCAGTTTCGTAATTTTTCTGATCTTCAAAAATTCTGAAAAAATTTGAAATGATAATTTGATGAGTTTTATTGATTGTGCCCAAAAATGGTGATTTTTGGATGTATAGATTGAGAGTTATGAATTTTATGAGAAAAGACTATTTTAAAAGTAACCGCTTATAATTCCTTGTGGTTAACTCCAAAATTGATGAAATTTTTATTGGGAGTACATGTAAATGAATTAAATATGTTTTGTGAAGAAAGAAAATTGGAAAATAGGATTTTATGACTTGAGAATCCTATATGAGGTATATGCAGATTTTTTATGAGGGTTTTGATTATTGATGATGAAATTGTAAGAGTTGACATTTTATGATGATTAAATGCATTAATTAGTAAAGTGTAAACAATTAAAATAAATTGTTTATAAATTTATGAAATGTTATTCTTTCAATATCATTATACCGAAATATTGGTATGTATTTTATTGTGGAATTTCTATCTTTTGTGTCGGGATTACTATTCACGAGTTACTATTCACGATAAAAATTGGTTTCTTTTTCTAACCAAATTATAGTTGATTTACGAATATTACTCTTGAGATTAAAACTAGATGTTGATCATATTATTTTTATCATCATATATAACATTTTTATAACCCTGATGTTGAAATTCTCTTTCACTGGAGTGTAAAGATGGGTAGATTATTGGTATGATCATGACTAGGGTTCTCTTTGGCCTGTAGTGCAAAGTTGAATTGTGACTGGTATGATCATGACCATTGAATTTATAATTGAATATCTTAAGCTTAAGTGCAAAGGTGAATTGATCAACATGGTTATAATTATTGTTTATATAAATTCTGAAATGATTATATATTTTTTTGAGATATGAATATATTTGGCCTGTAGTGCAAATATGAATTGTTGATGAATATCTTTGGCCTGTAGTGCAAAGATGAACTGTTGTTGAATATCTTTGGCCTGTAGTGCAAAGATGAACTGTTGTTGAATATCTTTGGCCCGTAGTGCAAAGATGGTTTGTTGATGAATATCTTTGGCCCGTAGGGCAAAGATGGATTTGTTAGTATGATTATAAACAAGAATTGTGATTTGGTATAACCATGATCTTTGATGTTTCAGGTAAAGACAGGTGATGAAAATATTCTTCGTCCTGGGTGCGAAGAAAAATTTGTAGTCACAATTATGATTATGAGTTATTCATATGATTGTGGAAAGGAACTGTTGAGTGATGTTACATGGATAAAATATTGTTGGTGGATTTTTAACATGGAGAAGATAATAGACTTTATAGTCTATTTGACTCTTCTAATGGATTGCTCGTTCCGCTGCAACTATGGTTGAAATTTTTATCATTTACCATATGTTCTAAATCTCTGATTTATTGTTGATGAAGGCTATTGATAATTTAATTATCTTTAGTCATGATATTCTTTACTAAGCTAGTTGTGATCACCCTTTTGCTTCACAATTCCTTTCAGGTAATAAGAGTGTAGCTGGGTCGAGCGGGGGTAACAAGGGAATAGAACGGTGGTCATCATTTAGTAGTTATATTTGGTGAAAAAAATAGGGTGAGGCGAACCCAACGTTGGAAGGGTATTTTGTCACTATCATACAAGATGTCTAATGACATACAACCTCGTGTCATCATAGGACAGGGTTGTGCTCATCCACTTACTGAGTATATCTATGGGCACTACCTATATAATCTTGGTGTTTGTTTGAAGTATAATTCTCAATTAGAGACAGTGGAGATAATGATAAGTCAAGAGAATACTCACCATTGGGAAGAATATGATAGTAATCTTTTCGTTTTTCTTTGGGGTCTATTGGGTCAACCAAGGATAATTCTGTGGCCATATGATATCTATCATAACCTAGACGCGTGGCCTCCCATGTACGAAGGTTTTCTTGAGCACTTCCCAAAGATTCTAATTTCTAAAACAGTTTTTGACTATACCTTTATGTAAGGTGTTATTGTGAGGTGATGTCCACGGTTGGAACATGAGTCACATTTGATATATATTTGTATCCAAACTCACAGCATATGTGTTGTTGTATTTTGCACGACAATTGTTGTAATAAAGTTGTAGTTATTTTCTGTACCATGTATTTGACGACTCAGAATGAGTTGGGTGGAATGGACCTATTTTGGGGTCGTTACATTTGGTATCAGAGCTTAGGGATATGATCTCTGGCGGAGATCGAGAAATATAACTAGGAGGGGAGAGATGAGTAAATCCTTCGCTAGTGTGTCCTACCTAAGCTTATTTGTTGGTCAGTCATAATATTGGGATATTATGTGATATGTTAATTTGTTCAATTAACCCTTATTTTGAAGCTGTATTCTAGAATGATATCTGAAATACAGGAGATGAGCAATGGAGAAATCATGATGATAGGGAAGATGGAATCTGAAATGAAAGCAAGGTATTCTCAACTCTTTGAAATACCAGGTACGTAAATTTCGGGGACGAAATTTCATAAGGAGGGGAGATTGTAAGACCCCGAATTTTATGAAATAAAAGTATTCAATTTTTCTTATAATTACTATTCAGTAAATGGTTAAATTGATAAAAGTTTAAAGTTATGAGTGAAATATGATTTTTTTTCAAAATAAGCAAGTGGTTATAAAATAATCATTGTTGTCGGGGAATATTCGTTTGGTCGTGGAATATTCTTTCTGTCGGGGAATATTCGTACGACGGCGCAGCCATTTGTGGGCCTCATAACAGAATAACTGTCGGATGAAGAAAACGACAAATTTGAGTTTTTACAAATAACGGCGTAGTTGTTACCGTTAACACTGTTGGAATACCCGGTGGTTAAAATACAGTAATACGCGTTATTGCACATTAGCACACGGTATTGCACCAATTATTGATTCTTACGTAAGAAGGCACTACTCAATAATTGTTACAGTAGTTATTATTCAATATTTTATTTTATTGATTCAATAATTGCTGCGTTGATATTTTATATTATTTATTGTTTCAATAATTGTTGCTGCACAGTATTTTCCTTTATCAGATCAATAATTCATATTATTTGAATAATATTATTAGATAACATTATTGGCAATGTCTAGAAAGTTCTGTCTAAGGAGAGGTTTGGTCATCTAATTGCGCGCCAGTAAGGAAAAATCCTTATTGGAAAGCCCCCTCTTTCCTGGGAACGACCTGGTTGTCATAAATGTGATTCTGTAATATTATTTGTGAATAATTAATTATTGATTCATATGATAAGGAAATATTTATTTTATGTGGATATAAACGAGGGATATATTTTTGTGGTTAAAAAATGAAGGAGTTAATGTTGAGATTTTTATCCGTATTTTTGTCGGAATGGAGGTATTAAAAATCAGGGTTTTTGAGATATTTTGCGGGGGTTATAATTTTTAATCCGACCGTTGGATCGTGGTAATTTTTGGATATGTTATACATATATAAGTTGAGTATATGCCCACAAATTTTGAACCGTTAAAAATGAACGTATGATTTATTATGAATTTTACGAGATGACTGGTTCAGAAATTGTTGAATTTTCGGAGTTTATCATTTTTGTGGAAAATTCTAGAATTGGTGGGCCCCACTTGTGGTTGGTGAAGAAATGTGCTGAATTATATTTCAAATGTGGTGGGTGGGAATAGTAGCAGGTAAAGCCATCAGGTTGCAGGTCAAACCTACCAAAATTTTCCTATAAATAGAGGGCTAAGTTAGAATTGAAAATCACACCAGAAACATAAGCTTTCTCTCTTTCTCTCTCTATATTATGAAGCATATTTTGTGAGTATTTAGATACTTTGAGAGTTGCTATTCAGTGCAAGTTTTCTTCGGCTTTGCATACCGATCAGAAGTACTGCTCTTTTGAGGTAAGGGATAGTAAGGGATAGTAAGGGATATTAAGGGATTTTAAGGGTTGTTATGATTTTCAGTTTCGTAATTTTTCTGATCTTCAAAAATTCTGAAAAAATTTGAAATGATAATTTGATGAGTTTTATTGATTGTGCCCAAAAATGGTGATTTTTGGATGTATAGATTGAGAGTTATGAATTTTATGAGAAAAGACTATTTTAAAAGTAACCGCTTATAATTCCTTGTGGTTAACTCCAAAATTGATGAAATTTTTATTGGGAGTACATGTAAATGAATTAAATATGTTTTGTGAAGAAAGAAAATTGGAAAATAGGATTTTATGACTTGAGAATCCTATATGAGGTATATGCAGATTTTTTATGAGGGTTTTGATTATTGATGATGAAATTGTAAGAGTTGACATTTTATGATGATTAAATGCATTAATTAGTAAAGTGTAAACAATTAAAATAAATTGTTTATAAATTTATGAAATGTTATTCTTTCAATATCATTATACCGAAATATTGGTATGTATTTTATTGTGGAATTTCTATCTTTTGTGTCGGGATTACTATTCACGAGTTACTATTCACGATAAAAATTGGTTTCTTTTTCTAACCAAATTATAGTTGATTTACGAATATTACTCTTGAGATTAAAACTATATGTTGATCATATTATTTTTATCATCATATATAACATTTTTATAACCCTGATGTTGAAATTCTCTTTCACTGGAGTGTAAAGATGGGTAGATTATTGGTATGATCATGACTAGGGTTCTCTTTGGCCTGTAGTGCAAAGTTGAATTGTGACTGGTATGATCATGACCATTGAATTTATAATTGAATATCTTAAGCTTAAGTGCAAAGGTGAATTGATCAACATGGTTATAATTATTGTTTATATAAATTCTGAAATGATTATATATTTTTTGAGATATGAATATATTTGGCCTGTAGTGCAAATATGAATTGTTGATGAATATCTTTGGCCTGTAGTGCAAAGATGAACTGTTGTTGAATATCTTTGGCCTGTAGTGCAAAGATGAACTGTTGTTGAATATCTTTGGCCCGTAGTGCAAAGATGGTTTGTTGATGAATATCTTTGGCCCGTAGTGCAAAGATGGATTTGTTAGTATGATTATAAACAGGAATTGTGATTTGGTATAACCATGATCTTTGATGTTTCAGGTAAAGACAGGTGATGAAAATATTCTTCGTCCTGGGTGCGAAGAAAAATTTATAGTCACAATTATGATTATGAGTTATTCATATGATTGTGGAAAGGAACTGTTGAGTGATGTTACATGGATAAAATATTGTTGGTGGATTTTTAACATGGAGAAGATAATAGACTTTATAGTCTATTTGACTCTTCTAATGGATTGCTCGTTCCGCTGCAACTATGGTTGAAATTTTTATCATTTACCATATGTTCTAAATCTCTGATTTATTGTTGATGAAGGCTATTGATAATTTAATTATCTTTAGTCATGATATTCTTTACTGAGCTAGTTGTGCTCACCCTTTTGCTTCACAATTCCTTTCAGGTAATAAGAGTGTAGCTGGGTCGAGCGGGGGTAACAAGGGAATAGAACGGTGGTCATCATTTAGTAGTTATATTTGGTGAAAAAAATAGGGTGAGGCGAACCCAACGTTGGAAGGGTGTTTTGTCACTATCATACAAGATGTCTAATGACATACAACCTCGTGTCATCATAGGACAGGGTTGTGCTCATCCACTTGCTGAGTATATCTATGGGCACTACCTATATAATCTTGGTGTTTGTTTGAAGTATAATTCTCAATTAGAGACAGTGGAGATAATGATAAGTCAAGAGAAGACTCACCATTGGGAAGAATATGATAGTAATCTTCTCGTTTTTCTTTGGGGTCTATTGGGTCAACCAAGGATAATTCTGTGGCCATATGATATCTATCATAACCTAGACGCGTGGCCTCCCATGTACGAAGGTTTCCTTGAGCACTTCCCAAAGATTCTAATTTCTAAAACAGTTTTTGACTATACCTTTATGTAAGGTGTTATTGTGAGGTGATGTCCACGGTTGGAACATGAGTCACATTTGGTATATATTTGTATCCAAACTCACAGCATATGTGTTGTTGTATTTTGCACGACAATTGTTGTAATAAAGTTGTAGTTATTTTCTGTACCATGTATTTGACGACTCAGAATGGGTTGGGTGGAATGGACCTATTTTGGGGTCGTTACATTTGGTATCAGAGCTTAGGGATATGATCTCTGGCGGAGATCGAGAAATATAACTAGGAGGGGAGAGATGAGTAAATCCTTCGCTAGTGTGTCCTACCTAAGCTTATTTGTTGGTCAGTCATAATATTGGGATATTATGTGATATGTTAATTTGTTCAATTAACCCTTGTTTTGAAGCTGTATTCTAGAATGATATCTGAAATACAGGAGATGAGCAATGGAGAAATCATGATGATAGGGAAGATGGAATCTGAAATGAAAGCAAGGTATTCTCAACTCTTTGAAATACCAGGTACGTAAATTTCGGGGACGAAATTTCATAAGGAGGGGAGATTGTAAGACCCCGAATTTTATGAAATAAAAGTATTCAATTTTTCTTATAATTACTATTCAGTAAATGGTTAAATTGATAAAAGTTTAAAGTTATGAGTGAAATATGATTTTTTTTCAAAATAAGCAAGTGGTTATAAAATAATCATTGTTGTCGGGGAATATTCGTTTGGTCGTGGAATATTCTTTCTGTCGGGGAATATTCGTACGACGGCGCAGCTATTTGTGGGCCCCATAACAGAATAACTGTCGGATGAAGAAAATGACAAATTTGAGTTTTTACAAATAACGGCGTAGTTGTTACCGTTAACACTGTTGGAATACCCGGTGGTTAAAATACAGTAATACGCGTTATTGCACAGTAGCACACGGTATTGCACCAATTATTGATTCTTACGTAAGAAGGCACTACTCAATAATTGTTACAGTAATTATTGTTCAATATTTTATTTTATTGATTCAATAATTGCTGCGTTGATATTTTATATTATTTTTGTTTCAATAATTGTTGCTGCACAGTATTTTCCTTTATCAGATCAATAATTCATATTATTTGAATAATATTATTAGATAACATTATTGGCAATGTCTAGAAAGTTCTGTCTAAGGAGAGGTTTGGTCATCTAATTGCGCGCCAGTAAGGAAAAATCCTTATTGGAAAGCCCCCTCTTTCCTGGGAACGGCCTGGTTGTCATAAATGTGATTCTGTAATATTATTTGTGAATAATTAATTATTGATTCATATGATAAGGAAATATTTATTTTATGTGGATATAAATGAGGGATATATTTTTGTGGTTAAAAAATGAAGGAGTTAATGTTGAGATTTTTATCCGTATTTTTGTCGGAATGGAGGTATTAAAAATCAGGGTTTTTGAGATATTTTGCGGGGGTTATAATTTTTAATCCGACCGTTGGATCGTGGTAATTTTTGGATATGTTATACATATATAAGTTGAGTATATGCCCACAAATTTTGAACCGTTAAAAATGAACGTATGATTTATTATGAATTTTACGAGATGACTGGTTCAGAAATTGTTGAATTTTCGGAGTTTATCATTTTTGTGGAAAATTCTAGAATTGGTGGGCCCCACTTGTGGTTGGTGAAGAAATGTGCTGAATTATATTTCAAATGTGGTGGGTGGGAATAGTAGCAGGTAAAGCCATCAGGTTGCAGGTCAAACCTACCAAAATTTTCCTATAAATAGAGGGCTAAGTTAGAATTGAAAATCACACCAGAAACATAAGCTTTCTCTCTTTCTCTCTCTATATTATGAAGCATATTTTGTGAGTATTTAGATACTTTGAGAGTTGCTATTCAGTGCAAGTTTTCTTCGGCTTTGCATACCGATCAGAAGTACTGCTCTTTTGAGGTAAGGGATAGTAAGGGATAGTAAGGGATATTAAGGGATTTTAAGGGTTGTTATGATTTTCAGTTTCGTAATTTTTCTGACCTTCAAAAATTCTGAAAAAATTTGAAATGATATTTTGATGAGTTTTATTGATTGTGCCCAAAAATGGTGATTTTTGGATGTATAGATTGAGAGTTATGAATTTTATGAGAAAAGACTATTTTAAAAGTAACCGCTTATAATTCCTTGTGGTTAACTCCAAAATTGATGAAATTTTTATTGGGAGTACATGTAAATGAATTAAATATGTTTTGTGAAGAAAGAAAATTGGAAAATAGGATTTTATGACTTGAGAATCCTATATGAGGTATATGCAGATTTTTTATGAGGGTTTTGATTATTGATGATGAAATTGTAAGAGTTGACATTTTATGATGATTAAATGCATTAATTAGTAAAGTGTAAACAATTAAAATAAATTGTTTATAAATTTATGAAATGTTATTCTTTCAATATCATTATACCGAAATATTGGTATGTATTTTATTGTGGAATTTCTATCTTTTGTGTCGGGATTACTATTCACGAGTTACTATTCACGATAAAAATTGGTTTCTTTTTCTAACCAAATTATAGTTGATTTACGAATATTACTCTTGAGATTAAAACTATATGTTGATCATATTATTTTTATCATCATATATAACATTTTTATAACCCTGATGTTGAAATTCTCTTTCACTGGAGTGTAAAGATGGGTAGATTATTGGTATGATCATGACTAGGGTTCTCTTTGGCCTGTAGTGCAAAGTTGAATTGTGACTGGTATGATCATGACCATTGAATTTATAATTGAATATCTTAAGCTTAAGTGCAAAGGTGAATTGATCAACATGGTTATAATTATTGTTTATATAAATTCTGAAATGATTATATATTTTTTTGAGATATGAATATATTTGGCCTGTAGTGCAAATATGAATTGTTGATGAATATCTTTGGCCTGTAGTGCAAAGATGAACTGTTGTTGAATATCTTTGGCCTGTAGTGCAAAGATGAACTGTTGTTGAATATCTTTGGCCCGTAGTGCAAAGATGGTTTGTTGATGAATATCTTTGGCCCGTAGTGCAAAGATGGATTTGTTAGTATGATTATAAACAAGAATTGTGATTTGGTATAACCATGATCTTTGATGTTTCAGGTAAAGACAGGTGATGAAAATATTCTTCGTCCTGGGTGCGAAGAAAAATTTATAGTCACAATTATGATTATGAGTTATTCATATGATTGTGGAAAGGAACTGTTGAGTGATGTTACATGGATAAAATATTGTTGGTGGATTTTTAACATGGAGAAGATAATAGACTTTATAGTCTATTTGACTCTTCTAATGGATTGCTCGTTCCGCTGCAACTATGGTTGAAATTTTTATCATTTACCATATGTTCTAAATCTCTGATTTATTGTTGATGAAGGCTATTGATAATTTAATTATCTTTAGTCATGATATTCTTTACTGAGCTAGTTGTGCTCACCCTTTTGCTTCACAATTCCTTTCAGGTAATAAGAGTGTAGCTGGGTCGAGCGGGGGTAACAAGGGAATAGAACGGTGGTCATCATTTAGTAGTTATATTTGGTGAAAAAAATAGGGTGAGGCGAACCCAACGTTGGAAGGGTGTTTTGTCACTATCATACAAGATGTCTAATGACATACAACCTCGTGTCATCATAGGACAGGGTTGTGCTCATCCACTTGCTGAGTATATCTATGGGCACTACCTATATAATCTTGGTGTTTGTTTGAAGTATAATTCTCAATTAGAGACAGTAGAGATAATGATAAGTCAAGAGAAGACTCACCATTGGGAAGAATATGATAGTAATCTTTTCGTTTTTCTTTGGGGTCTATTGGGTCAACCAAGGATAATTCTGTGGCCATATGATATCTATCATAACCTAGACGCGTGGCCTCCCATGTACGAAGGTTTCCTTGAGCACTTCCCAAAGATTCTAATTTCTAAAACAGTTTTTGACTATACCTTTATGTAAGGTGTTATTGTGAGGTAATGTCCACGGTTGGAACATGAGTCACATTTGATATATATTTGTATCCAAACTCACAGCATATGTGTTGTTGTATTTTGCACGACAATTGTTGTAATAAAGTTGTAGTTATTTTCTGTACTATGTATTTGACGACTCAGAATGGGTTGGGTGGAATGGACCTATTTTGGGGTCGTTACAGATTTTATTGTGGAATTTCTATCTTTTGTGTCGGGGTTACTATTCATGAGTTACTATTCACGATTTACTATTCATGAATTACGAATATTACTCTTGAGATTAAAACTATATGTTGATCATATTATTTTTATCATCATATATAACATTTTTATAACCCTGATGTTGAAATTCTCTTTCACTGGAGTGTAAAGATGGGTAGATTATTGGTATGATCATGACTAGGGTTCTCTTTGGCCTGTAGTGCAAAGTTGAATTGTGACTTGTATGATCATGACCATTGAATTTATAATTGAATATCTTAAGCTTAAGTGCAAAGGTGAATTGATCAACATGATTATAATTATTTTTTATATAAATTCTGAAATGATTATATATTTCTTTGAGATATGAATATATTTGGCCTGTAGTGCAAATATGAATTGTTGATGAATATCTTTGGCATGTAGTGCAAAGATGGCCTGTTGATGAATATCTTTGGCCTGTAGTGCAAAGATGAACTGTTGATGAATATCTTTGGCCTGTAGTGCAAAGATGAACTGTTGTTGAATATCTTTGGCCCGTAGTGCAAAGATGGTTTGTTGATGAATATCTTTGGCCCGTAGTGCAAAGATGGTTTGTTGATGAATATCTTTGGCCCGTAGTGCAAAGATGGATTTGTTAGTATGATTATAAACAGGAATTGTGATTTGGTATAACCATGATCTTTGATGTTTCAGGTAAAGACAGGTGATGAAAATATTCTTCGTCCTGGGTGCGAAGAAAAATTTATAGTCACAATTATGATTATGAGTTATTCATATGATTGTGAAAAGGAACTGTTGAGTGATGTTACATGGATAAAATATTGTTGGCGGATTTTTAACATGGAGAAGATAATAGACTTTATAGTCTATTTGACTCTTCTAATGGATTGCTCGTTCCGCTGCAACTATGGTTGAAATTTTTATCATTTACCATATGTTCTAAATCTCTGATTTATTGTTGATGAAGGCTATTGATAATTGAATTATCTTTAGTCATGATATTCTTTACTGAGCTAGTTGTGCTCACCCTTTTGCTTCACAATTCCTTTCAGGTAATAAGAGTGTAGCTGGGTCGAGCGGGGGTAACAAGGGAATAGAACGGTGGTCATCATTTAGTAGTTATATTTGGTGAAGAAAATAGGGTGAGGCGAACCCAACGTTGGAAGGGTGTTTTGTTACTATCATACAAGATGTCTAATGACATACAACCTCGTGTCATCATAAGACAGGGTTGTGCTCATCCACTTGCTGAGTATATCTATGGGCACTACCTATATAATCTTGGTGTTTGTTTGAAGTATAATTCTCAATTAGAGACAGTGGAGATAATGATAAGTCAAGAGAAGACTCACCATTGGGAAGAATATGATAGTAATCTTCTCGTTTTTCTTTGGGGTCTATTGGGTCAACCAAGGATAATTCTGTGGCCATATGATATCTATCATAACCTAGGTGCGTGGCCTCCCATGTACGAAGGTTTCCTTGAGCACTTCCCAAAGATTCTAATTTCTAAAACAGTTTTTGACTATACCTTTATGTAAGGTGTTATTGTGAGGTGATGTCCACGGTTGGAACATGAGTCACATTTGGTATATATTTGTATCCAAACTCACAGCATATGTGTTGTTGTATTTTGCACGACAATTGTTGTAATAAAGTTGTAGTTATTTTCTGTACCATGTATTTGACGACTCAGAATGGGTTGGATGGAATGGACCTATTTTGGGGTTGTCACAATAGTGATATTTTTACAATGAATGTGAGATATATGAGTATATGAGGAGGAGTATTTTTGTAACTAAAAATAATTAAAACATGTTTTTCATGTTTGTGGACCCCATTTCTTGACTGAAATTTGATTATAGCATGTAAAATCGCCCGTTTGTTGATTTCGGTCAATTTCTGTTTAGAATTTGGAAAAACTTTCTTCTGCAGAGTTGTAGATAATGAAATTTCCTATGAATAAAACATGTAGTTCGAATTTTTCTGATAAAAGAGCTATTTATTATGAATTATTGAAGTTCCATAGTTTCGAAATAATTAATTTTTGAAAGTATTAATTATTTTTAATTACAAAAACGTTTTTTTTGGTTTTTGTCATTATTTGGTGGCTGAATTCAGATGGTCAAGGTGGGCTAAGGAAAATTTTATAAATATATTAATATTTTATTAAATTTTCTGCTTTGGTGTTCTGAGCATTTTCCTATAAATAGGGTGCTTAGGTTAGAATTGAAAATTACACCAGAAATTGAAGTTTTCTCTCTCTTTCTCTCTCTATATTATCGAGCGTATTCTTGTGAATATTTTGATACTTTGAGTGTTGCTATACGGTGCAAATTCTTTCAGCACTATATCCAGTATTCCAGTCAGAAATACTGCCTTTTTGAGGTAAGGGATGTTATTTTTTTTATAAATGATATTATTTCTTTCAATATCATTATGCTTAAATATTTGTAAGATTTTTCTCGTAAAATTCTTGTCTTTTCATGTCGAGTTACTATTCACGAGTTACTATTCACGAGTACTATTCACAAAGTATAATGATTTTTCTTGTGAAATTTCTACCTTTTTGTGTCGGGATTACTATTCACGTATACGGCACTATTCACAAATACAACACTATTCATAGAAAAATTAAATTTTCTTTTCTGTGTCCAAGATTGTCTGTTATGGTTCCTATCTTTGATTGGATCTATATTTTTATCTTCATTTTTGAATTCTGCTCCACAATAGTTTATTATGGAGTATTTTTGAACATGGATAAACCGAAGTACGAATCTTTACTATTTGTTCTTTTGTCTCACTGAATTCGTTTTCTTTAAAATATATTTTTCATCATTGTCAGTCCAAAATGATGATATTACTGAATATCTTTGGCCTGTAGTGCAAAGATGAATGATTTCTTGATGAATATCTTTGGCCCGTAGTGCAAAGATGAACCGGTGTTGAGATGAACATGACTGAGTGATTAATATCTTTGGCCTGTAGTGCAAAGATGACTATTTGATTTCAGATGTACATTGATTGATGTTACAGGGGATAAAATATCGATGATGGACTTTTAAATTCATAGATGATAGTAGATTTCATTCTCTACTTAACTATTCTAATGAATTGTTGTTTCTGCTGCAGTAGTTGATCTAAAACCTGTTGTCTATTGTATTCTATCAGATTTTTTCCTGTTGAGGACTATCGATAATTTGTTCTATATTAATTTAGTCATAATATTCTTTACTAGGCTAGTTGAACTCACCTTTTTTCTTTTTTGTTCCATTTTTCTTCTTAGGAGGCGAGAATGTAGCGGGTACTAGTCGGGGTATGGAATGATGGTTCAAGATAGTTATTTTAGCAGTCCTCACTATTTTGTAAAATAGTGTATCAATAATTTTAATAAGGACTCCATTTGAGTTTGAATACTGTCTAGATGATAATATTTTTATTTAAACTCAAAGTATATGTGTTGTCGTATTTTGTACGATACTTGTAATAATAAAGTTATAGTTGTTTTCTGAACTATGTATTTGGCGACTCAGAATGGGTTGGGTGGAATGAACCTATTTTGGGGGCGTCACATAAACCGAACATGACCGATATATACTGGTTTTTTAATTTTTTATTATTATTATTAATTTAATAATAATAATAAAATATTTATTATAATAATAAAAATAATAATTATATTAATTTTCGGTAAAACTCGGTACCGAATCAATAACGTCGGTTCAGTATACCAGTCCAACCGGTACCGAAATTTAAGTAATTTCGGTACCAATTCTGTTCGGTACCAATCCGATTTGGGCCGATTTTTACCGGTTACCCACCCTTACTTGAAAGTAGTAGTAGTAATTAATTATAAAGAATTAAGAAAGTTTGTGTTTATGGCTTAATGTGAAATCCCTAGCTTGTTATATGCTTGTCAACCAGTGACGGATCTAAGAATTTGATTTAGCTAGGGTAATACTCAAATAACATAATTTTATTTAATTTTTGAAAATTAATTGCCGATATTTTACAATTTTTAATTGAAAGAATTCATTTAATTTTAATAATTTTGTAACTGGAAAGCACCTAAGGTACAACTATATAATCAAAACATTTGTTGCTATCAAAACATGAATAATTTACATCAATTTAAAATTTAAAATTTTACTAATGAATTCTTAAAATCAAAATAAGACTATTTTATTAGATTTAAAGAATCTACAATTTAGAATGAGATATTATACTCGTCTGTGACATTATCGATAAATAGATATTCCTTTTGTTTCAAATTTAAATTATTTTTTTTCTTAGTTCGTTTGAAAATTAAAATTTTATTTTTATTTTAGTTAATTTTTTATCATTATTTTTAATATCAAACCCAGACTATAACACCCCGAACTCGATATAGGCCCAAAATGCTAAACGTCGCAAGCCCATAGGCCCGCAAGGCAACAATATCAATAACGCGCAGCCCAAACAAAAAAACTTAACAATAATCTTAACTTAAAACCCAACAATAAATATATTTTAAATCAATCCAAATGAAATACTAATAAATACCACTTTCAAATAATGGAGATGCAGCTCCTCGAAACTAAGAGTTTTATTAAAATAAAGAAAAAATCTAAAACTAAACTCAAGTTATTCCAAGTGTACCAAATAAGGGCTCAGCTTTTAACGACGGGACCTGTAAAAATCTGTAAGGGGGTGAGCGATGAAGCCCAGCAAGTAGCAATCCTCTCTATCTAGCCGAATCAAGTACAATTTGCAAAATACTTTTTCGAAATAACTTTTTTGTTCAATGACAATAGTACAAAAGCTTTCAAAACTAAAATAATTCAAAAATAATTTCAATGTATATCATATATCTTTTAATCCACAGCCTTAGCGACTAAGGTTACATTAGCCCTGTAACACGGCCCAAAAGTTCGACAACGTTATGATACGCACCCTACTAAGGTATCTATAAAATGCACGCTCCCCGAAGGGCACCTAAAAGGTGTGCGCCTTAGTAGGTCCTATATTAGCTCCGGAACTAAACGTAATCAATAACGGGTTCCATACATAGTTAGACTGAGGGTTTCAAAATCTTTTCTCAATATTATCGATAGTATAAATGATACTTTTTCACAATTCAAAATCATATAATCTCATTCAGAGTTCGAAAATAAATAATTGATCCGAATTTTGAAATAAAAGAACATAACAATTTAATTTAAATGGAAGCTTTAAACAAAACATAACGAATTTTAAAACTGTACATTTAGGCATCCGAACAATTCATAAGACATACTTAGAAGTAACGATAATCATAAAAATACTAAATAGTTCGAAAACCCACTTACCTCGATATTACGAATACGAAAATATTAGCCGAATAAATCCTAAATATAAATTTAGAACAAAAAGAAATCATTAGGATAAACTATCCTACCTCAAACATATTTTTATTTTATTATTTATTTATTTTTAACTCAATTTATATTTAGTTAATATACCTGAAATTATAAAGATTTTCCTAAATTATAATTACTTAAATATTCAATATTAAAACTATAACTTTAAAATTAAAAAAATATTTTATATTATTAGTTTAGAATTATTCTGTTATACTTATTAGTATATAACCGTAGCCATGATTCATAAGTATATATATATTGACATACACACACACATACCAAAATTTACCTTTTTAAATTTTTTTCTTTTCTTCTTTTCTATTCTGCAGTACTCCAAATCCAAATAAATTTTTACGTTATTCTCTCTCTAGTTGTTTAAATATATGTAATTCCTTTGCAAAATAGGTTACTAGGTAAAAGAGTCCTTTTTAAAAGTAAAAGTTTGTTAAACTTGAATGACTTTTCTTATCCTTATAGGTTTTAAATATGTATAAATACTTATTAGTTACACTTCTATTATCTAATTATATTTATCTTTTACTTTTTTTTTTACCGAATATTACACAGACAGTTGAATTTTTACATCGGCGGAACCAGAACATTTTTAGAGGGATCAAAATAAATCAGTAAAAAAATTTATTTATTGACGATTGGAGTTCTTCTTTCAAATTTATTTTGGTTAATTATAATATTTTACAACATTTTATTCCAACCCTTGTCAACATTTGAGTTGTAAGTCTAAAGGCTTTAAATATATATATATAGGGTTCCATCCACAGCAACCAGTTGTTATGGAGCAACCCCTTTTATAGTAATTTTCCCCAAACTATGAGACTATTAATCAAACTTTAAAGTTTTTAGTTAACTGATTAGCTAATTTTATAGATAAATTATAAATTATAATATTATATATTCAAAACTTTATATTTTGTTTCATGAGATTAACTAGTTTGAAAGAAAGAATTCCAGCAACAACAAAAATAATAGAAGATAGATTTAATAATCTTGATAAGATAGAACTATAGTGCACTTATAGTCACTATAATGGAATTCAAAAAAAAGTATTTTATTTCTTTAGCTTTTTATTTTTAATTAGTTTACACAGAGTATTGCTACCACTTTTTTTGCCTCACTTTGATGATAAAGCAAAATCAATAGAAAAACAAAGGAAAAAAAAATACATTAAAGAACAAGAAAAGGAAATGAAAGCAAATAACCACCCGGATATTATAAGGTATTATGACCCCCCCCCCCCAGACCCCCTAGTTCCGCCTCTGAATTCCTAACTTATACCAAGGCTTTTTTAAGAAAATAAAATTATCTTTAAACGTTAATGTCGTTGTACAAATATATCTCTAATTTTGAAACGGATGAAGTATTATAAAAATAGTTACGTTAAATATAATAAAATTGTAAATTAACTGTTGCAGTTAAAAATAAAAGTGAAAGCAAGTGAATTGAATTCTCTATTATTCCACTACGTGACTGGTAAGTAATAAAAAATATAATTTTTTTAGAGAATTGATATTTGCACATAAGAAATTTATATTATTTGAAAGCTCTTTCTACATGAATAGCAAGTGAGCACACCTTCATGTGAATGATGTTGTGTGAAAATATCATATTTTTTTCTTCTGAAATAGTAATTTCCTATTTTTATAAATGAACTAAAAGTTAGATAAATAAAGAGATATCCTTTTCATCTCTCTACTAAACAAAAATGGAAACAATATACATACAAATAGAAACAGGAGCAAAAAGAGTAAAAATTGGATTGAGAATAATATATATAAGGAATTGATATTTTCACAAATAAATTTAATAATAATATATAAGTCTCTTTTCATTCATATTCATTTGAGAAAGTAACTTATGAAATTTAAAAAAATATCAATTCATAATAGAGGAAAATGGGGAGGAAAAAGTCATACTAAACACTCCTATATCATACGTTCTCTACCCAAAAATACAGTTACCATAAAGCATTATAAGCTATGTAGGGTGTAATATTTTATCCTTACAAGTTCAGTTATAGGAATGGCTCCAAGCTAGGCCCCTATTATCAATTATGTTAATAAAATTGAATGAACAAGTGTTTGTAATTTTGTGTATGTGCACACCTAGAGGGGGGGTGAATAGGTGTTTATGTTAAAAGTGATAAACAGTAAAAACTTTTTGAAATTTTCTGCTACAGGTTTAATTCATTCAGACAGCTACACCTGTCTGCTTTACTGTCTGCTTTTGTGAAGCCCCCAAAATAGGTATACATCACCTATTCTGAGTCACCAAATACATGGTACAGAATACAAATATAATCGTTAATATACGACAAGAGAGCTGTGAGTTTTAATACAAATACTGTCTTCTAGACAATATTCACTCTCAGAATAAGTCCTCGATATATTTATTGTCACACTATTTAACAGAATAGTGAGGACTACTAATACTATCAGCTGGTCCATCACTCCGTTCCCCGACTAGTCCCAACTATATTCTCATTTTCTGAAGAGAACAATGAAAATAAGGGTGAGCTCAACTAGCACAGTAAGAAATATTATGACTAAGATAATGCAGAATAAATTATCATTAGCCTGAAACAGTGTTAAACTGATACAATATAACAAACATCAAGTTTAATTGCAGCGGAACAAGCAACCCATTAGAAGAGTCAAGTAGAGAATAAAATCTACTATCTTCTATGATTTAAAAGGTTTTTCATGACTTTTATCGCTGGGACTCAGCTTAAAAAATAATCTACATCATCGAATCACCCCTGCACTACGGCCAAGGATATTCTTTAGTATCACGACCACAATTATCCATGCACTACGGGCCAAGAATATTTGTGTATTCGTTAATGGTCATGATTATGCCAACCACTGTCCATCAATGCACTGCGGGCCAATGAGGACTTTTACCACATCATTTGTAATATTACGGTCATGATTATACCGAATAATCCCTGGTCATAATCATACCAAGTCCATCTATTCACTACAGGCCACAGATGACTTTCAACAGAATATAAACATGAGTATGATGATAATGATATAAGAATTCAATAAAATAAGTTCAAGAATTAATTTATCCAGGAACCAATAATGTCCAAATTGTCAACATGATACTGCTTTGTAGAGTAAAATTCAAGAATGCACGGAAGAATATTTTCATGAAAAGATACTGGATGAAGCGCAAATATCAAAGATATTTCACTATTTTTATGGAGTATAATAGTCAAAACTTTAACCAACTGAATATAATAAACAATGAAATAACAAAAGAAATCACCATGTATGCGATAGACCGCACAGTCAGGTTATTCCAATAGGAAAATAAATAATAGAACCAGGTCATGCGTAAACGCACCGACAGGATATTCCGACAGAATAATATATAATGGAACCAGGTCCGGCGTAATGCACAGACATGATATTCCGACAGAATAATAAATAATGGAACCAGGTCCGGTGTAAACGCACAGACAGAATATTCCAACAGAATAATAGTAAATACGGAACCAGGTCCAGCGTAAAACTCACAGACATGATATTCCGACAGAAAAATAATAAAAATAAAATAATAGAAGAATGTAACCAAGTATAGGGTAGTCCGCGTATACTGGTTATTCCAGCAGAATAATAAAGAATGGAATAACAGAAGTTCTCTTCATGAATACAAAAAAAAAATAATACTCCTTACGAGTACAATAAATAATATCCCTTATCGTAAAAAAAACTTGATATCAGAGTAGTGAAGTAACAGAATAGTTTTCTTCTTTCTCTCTATAGTTTCTCTCTCTAGAGTTTCAGTGAATTCGTAAAAAAATAATGAAGAAATGAGCTTCTATTTATAGAAAAATGGACTGCATAGTAACTAACTCATGAACAGTCTAGATTGATTTACTTTAATCTGACGGTCCATATTTAAAGCAAAATCTTTTAAATAAAATATAATATATTCTATTTATAATCTAATAAAATGAATAACTTTATAAAAGATTTTACTATGCAAACACTATGCAGACACTATACAAATACTATGCATAATAAAATATAATATATTCTAATTATTGTCTAATAAAATAGATAACTTTATAAAAATATTCCGTTTTATATAAAAATATTTTACTATTAGCCTAATAAAACGAATAACTTTATAAAAATATTCTATTTTATATAAAAAGCTTTTCCGTTTTATTACATTAATAATATCAATAAAATAAAACTAAGTGACTTATCACGTAAACATCAATAATCAATACCGTGTGCTACTATGCAACCATGCGTATTACTGTATTTTTACTACCGAGTAGTTCAACAGTATTAATGGTAAAACTTCCATCATTATTTTCATAAAGTATTTTTGTCGTTTTCTCAATTCGACAATAATTCCGTTGTAGGGTCCACCAATGATTGTGTCGTCGTACGAATATTCCCTGTTAAAACGAATATTCCCCGACCAATCGAATATTATATAGCAACTTGCGTACTTTGCAAAATTTATAAATATTACCCACAACTATAACATTATATCAATTTCACTCCATAATATTCAAAAATGATATTTATAGAAAAATTCATGTTTATTTATAAAAGTTGGGGTCTTACAACCTCCCCTTCTTATGAAATTTCGCCCTCGAAATTAGGGTACGTACCTAGTATATCGAAGAGGTAAGGATACCGTGACTTCATTTTAGATTCTAACTACCAGGTCATTTCCTCAATCTTCACAAAACTTTGACTTGAGGTATAACCTTGAAGCGTAGAATATGTTCCTTCTTATTCAAGATTTGAACAGGAACCTCTTCACACGTTAAATCTTTTGCTATTTCGTCCGGTTCTAACTCAATAATGTGGTTCGGGTCTTCCACATATTTACGTAACATGGATATGTGAAAAACATTATGAACACGAGACATACTTGGTGGTAAAGCGAGTCTATAGGCCACAGTTCCTACTCGATCGAGGATTAAAAATGGGCCAATGAATCGAGGATTGAGCTTTTCTCTCTTTCCAAATCTCGTAACTCCTTTCCATGGAGCAACTCATAACAACACATGATCTCATATATCAAATTCTACGTCCTTTCGATGAAGATCAACATAACTCTTTTGTCGATCTTGTGAGGTTTTTATACGTTGTTTGAATCTTTTCTGTAGTCATACGTACCAACTCCGGTCCCAACAATGTTGCTTCACCCACCTCATCCCAGCATACTGGAGAACGACACTTTCTTCCATACAACGCCTCGAATGGAGCCATGCCAATACTTGCTTAATAATTGTCGTTGTAAGAAAACTCCACCAATGGTAAGAACTTATCCCAACTTTCCTTGAAGTCAAGAACACAGAGTCTTAATAAATCTTCAAGAGTTTGAATAGTCATCTCTGATTGTCCGTCCGTCTGGGGATAATATGCCGAACTAAATCATAAATCCGTGTCCATAACTTTTTGCAAACTAACCCAAAATCGTGAAGTGAATCTTGTGTCTCGATCAAAAACTATGGATACTGGCATACCATGCAGTCTTACAATCTCGTTTATGTACATACGAGCAAGACGTTCAAGTGTATAAGTTTCTCGTATTGGTAAGAAATGAGCAGACTTGGTCAATCTATCAATAATGACCCAAATTGCATCAATGCCTTAAAAAATCTTGGGAAGACCAGTAACAAAATTCATGGTAATGTGCTCCCACTTCTATTCTGGAATTTCAAGTGGTTGCAATGGACCTTTTGGTACTTGATGCTCCGCTTTGACTCGTTGACAAGTTAGACACCTTGAGATAATCAGCGCTATCTCTCTCTTCATATTGCTCTACCAAAATGTATGACGATGATCACGATACATTTTAGTACTCCCAGGATGGATTGTAAACAGTGAGTTGTGCGCCTCCATCATGATTTTATACTTTAAATCAGGGTCGTTAGGAACACAAAGTCTGGAGTTGACTCGAAGTATTCCTTCTTCATGGATTCTTGCTTCCGGCATAGCACCTTCTTGCACTTTCTTCCTCATACGCATCAGCTCCAGGTCTGTAGCTTGAGCAACTTTAACTTTATCAATTAAAGTCGGTTCTACTCGTATATTTTCGTATATTTGCTATCATCACATGGGTCCTTGGAATCTTTAACTCTATCTCCATCCTTTGTAAGTCACACAAAATGGGCCTGTGCGTTGACAATATTGCACTCGTACTTGCATATGATCTTCTACTCAATGCATCAGCTACCACGTTCGCTTTTTCAGGATGGTATTGGATGGTATGATCATAATCTTTCAACAGTTCCAGCCAACGTATTTGTCGCATGTTGAGTTCCTTTTGAGTGAAGAAATATTTGAGACTTTTATGATCCGTAAAGATCTCCACTTTCTCCCCATACAAGTAATGCCTCCAAATTTTAAGTGTGAAGACAACAACTGCTAACTTTAGATCATGAGTAGGATAATTCCTCTCATATTCTTTGAGTTATCTTGAGGCATAGGCAATGACTTTCCCATGCTGCATGAGAACACATTCCAACCCTTTGCCCGAAGCATCACTGTAGATGACAAATCCCTCCGAGCCATATGGTATTGTCAGAACAGGTGCTGAAATGAGTCTCCTCTTAAGTTCTTAAAAACTCTTCTCACATTCTTCGCTCCAACCGAACTTTGTATCTTTTCGAGTCAGCTGAGTTAATGGAGTAGCGATTCGAGAAAATCCTTCCACGAATCTCCGATAATAACCAGCTAAACCGAGAAAGCTACGTACTTCGGTCACTGATTTAGGTTGCTCCCAGCATTGAATTGCTTCAATCTTTGTCGGGTCAACAGATATTTTATGACTTGATACTACGTGCCCAAGGAATGCTACTTCCTCAAGTCAGAACTCGCATTTCTTCAACTTGGCATAAAGCTTGTATTCACGAAGCTTTTGGAGTGTCAGCCTCAAGTGTTGCTCATAATCTTCACGGCTTTTGGAATAAATAAGGATGTCATCAATAAAGACGACCACAAAGTGATCCAAATATTCCTTGAATACTTGGTTCATCGTATCCATGAAGGCAGCAGGAGCATTAGTCAATCCAAAAGACATGACTAAGAATTCATAATGCCCGTACCGAGTTCTGAAGGCAGTCTTTGGAATATCCTCAGTTCTAACCTTCAGCTGATGACATCCAGAACGAAGATCGATTTTTGAAAAGAATTGTGCTCCTTGCAACTGGTCAAACAGGTTATCAATACGTGGCAATGGGTACCTATTTTTGATGGTGACATAATTCAACTCCCGATAATCAATACAAAGTCGCATACTGCTATCTTTCTTCTTTACGAATAGAACAGTAGCACCCCAAGGAGAAGTACTAACACGAATAAAGCCAATGTCTAACAATTCCTGCAGTTTTGTACCGGGTTCAAGGTCGATACAAAATTTAATTTTACGCTCTTGGGGTAGGCCAGGAAGTTCTTCAAGGAATACGTCAGGAAATTCATTAATAATAGAAATATCATTCAAAACTGAAGTTTTTTTTTAGATCCGTGACATGAGCTAAGAAAGCTTGACATCCGTTTTTTAATAAACGAATAGCTTTATGGCTTGAGATGACAGTGATTGATTTTAATGGTTTGGTTGTTTAAATTCGCATAATAGGTTGATTAGGAATATGAAAGCTAACAACCTTACGAAAACAATCAATTTTTGCATGATGAATAGTTAACCAATCAATCCCTAGAATTACATCAAATGCAAGTATTTTCAAAGAAATAAGATCGACATGTAATGTGAGGGTATCAATTTGAACCAAACAAGACTTATAAACAGTGGATGTAATGAAGGTTTCTCCCAACGGAGTTTTCACAGATAAGTCAAAGTCTAATTTTTCCGGAGTCAAATTTAATCGTTGAGCGTAAATAGGAAAAATAAAAGAATGGGTAGAACCGGTATCAAATAAGGTATAGACTTCGCTAGAGTTTATGATAAGCTTACCCGTGATGACCTCGTTCGGGTTCTTTTCTTTCTGGGAGGTCATAGCAAACGCTCTCCCTTGTACTACCGGTTTTGATTTTTCTGGGACGTCCTTTGGTGCCTCCATCCTAGCTGAACTTGTCTTCGGTAAACGACAAAATCGGGCTAGGTGACCTTCTCTTTCACAATTATAACATGCTTTGGACGACATCGCGCAATTTGGACTGATGTGTCCCTCCCCTCCCCATTTGAAGCATATGATCGGTGGTCGTTCTCCTTCCTTAACCACAGATGTTGGTGCTGACGTCTTTCCATCATTGTTGAATCTCCTCTTCTTGAAATGTCCATTCTTATTATTTTGGCCATGATTACCACCGAAGTGGTTACCATTTCTGGCCTGCTGATTCTCTCCACGCTTGTTGTCACCTCTTCGATGACTGCTTTTACTGGTATTATCATTTTGCCTATTGCTCTCTTTTGGTTGCGTTGACTCGTTATCGCGCTCCACTAACTGAGCTCTATTTACAACATCTGAATACAAACACAGTTTATGAGAAATAAGATGTTGACGTATCTCCGGCTTCAAACCTCTTAAAAATATCCGCGTCATTCTCTCTTCATTATCCACCAAGTGGGACGCAAACCGGGACAACTCGACAAACTTAGCTTCGTACTGCGACACGGTCATATTATTCTGCTCCAACTTGATGAACTCTACCTCCTTCATGTGACGAATACTTTCGGGAAAGTACTTGTTATTGAACAGTTCTTGGAACTTCTCCCAAGACATCTTCAGTGCAGCAGGTTGAGTACGCTTTACCGATTCCCACCAGTAATCTGTCTCTCATCGCAACATAAAGGTGGCAAAGGGAACCTTTTGCTCCTCGGCGCATCCCAAGACATCAAATATCTTGGTGATATGCTTTATCCACGTTTTCGCCTTAAGTGGTTTTGGTTCTCCAATAAACTCCGGTGGTCCCAGCTCCTTGAATTGTTTAGCAGTGACCGTCTGAGAGTTTTCAGTTTTTCTACCTATATTTTGGACAGGAGCCGCTCTCGTCTGCTGTTGCATGAATTGCATAAAGCCTCTGAACATTCCATCATTCATCATTTGGTCAGTGTTGTTGTTTGCATGAGGATTGTAAGACCCCAAATTTTATGAAATAAAAGTATTCAATTTTTCTTATAATTACAATTCAGTAAATGGTTAAATTGATAAAAGTTTAAAGTTATGGGTAAAATGTGAAATTATTTTAAAATAAGTAAGTGGCTATAAAATAATTATTGTTGTTGGAGAATATTCGTTTGGTCGTGGAATATTCGTACGACGGCGCAGCCATTTGTGCGCCCCATAATGGATAACTGTTGGATGAAGAAAATGACAAATTTGAGTTTTTTTTATAAATAACGACGTAATCGTTACCGTTAACACTGTTGGAATACCCAGTGGTTAAAATACAGTAATACGCGTTATTGCACAGTAGCACACGGTATTGCACAATATTTTTGAAATTATTAATTTTTACATAAGAAGGCACTACTGAATAATTGTCACAATAATTACTGTTTAATATTTTATTTTATTGATTCAATAATTGCTGCGTTGATATTTTATATTATTGTTATTTCAATAATTATCACTACACAGTATCTCCATTATCAGATCAATAATTCATATTATTTGAATAATATTATTAGATAGTATTATTGGCAATGTCTAGAAAGTTCTGTCAAGGAGAGGTTTGGTCACCTAATTACGCGCCAGTAAGGAGAAATTCTTATTGGAAAGCCCCCTCTTTCCTGGGAACGGCCTGGTTGTTATAATTGTGATTCTGTAATATTATTTATGAATAATTAATTATTAATTTATATGATAAGAAAATATTTATTTGATGTGGATATAAATGATGGATATATTTATTTTTATGTGGATAAAAATGAAGAAATTAATGTTGAGGTATTTTATCAGTATTTTGTCGGATTGGAGGTATTAAAAGATCAAATCGGTGTTCTTAAAGCTCTATTACGTGAGTTATAATTTTGATCTGATCGTTGGATCGTTGTAATTTTTGGATATGTTATACATATATGAGTTGAGTATATATCCAAAAAAATTTGAACCGTTAAAAATTAACGCATGATTTGTTATGAATTTTAAAAGGTGTTGAAACGATGTTTAAAATCATCCGTTTGTGGATTTCGGATATTTTTGGTCTGGAATTTAGAAAAACTCAAAGCTACAGAGTTGTAGAGAATTCGATTTCAGTCAGAATGGACATAAAATTCATATTTTTCTGATAACCGGGCTATTTTCTATGAATTGTTGAAGTTTCGGAAAATAAAATAATTTTTATTAATTTATGGGTGGGACCCACTTGTGTTGAATACACATGGGCTGCTATTTTTGGTTCAATGGTGGCTGGCTACTGATTTCAAAGGTTGGTATGCGTGGAGAAAGAAAAAGAAATATTATATTTTATTAATTTAGTCTCCTTTGGCGTTCTAGCATTTTTCTATAAATAGGTGCTTATGTTAGAAGTGAAAAGCACACCAGAAACAAGTTTTCTTTCTCTCTATATTATCAAGCATATTTTTGAGAGTAGTAGATACTTTGAGAGTTGCTATTCAGTAGAAGTTTCCTTCGATTTTTCATCTGATATTCCAGTCAGAAATACTGCTGTTTTGAGGTAAGGGATTTTAAGGGTTGTTATGTTTTTCAGTTCGTACTTCTTCCAACCTTCAGAAAATTCTGTAAAAATTTGAAATGATATTTTGATGAGTTTTCTTGATTGTGTCCAAAAATAGTGATTTTTGGATGTATAGATTAAGAGTTATGAATTTTTTGGAAAAAGACTATTTTAAAAGTAACCGCTTATAACTCCTTGTGGTTAACTCCAAAATTGATAAAAAATTTTATTTGAAGTATATCTATATAATATTAGTGTACTCTGTAAATTTCGGAATTTTTAGATAAAAGTACAATTTATGATAAATGTCTAAATATTCGACGGTTTTGGCCATATGAAAAATAGTAAATGAGTTTTAAAAATTCTGAGAAAGATATATGTTCAATATGGGACTATATTCTGCTAATTTCCAGAAAAGAAATATTTTTGGAACTGATTTGGTATTTTTCATAAAAATGGACTAGTTATGAATAAATGAATTAAATATGTTATGTGAAGTAAGAAAATTGAAAAATAGGATTTTATGGCTTGAGAATCCTATATGAGGTATATGCAGATTTTTGATGAGGGTTTTGGTTATTGGTAATAAAATCTTATGAGTTTGGCATTTTAGGATGATTAAATGTATTATTTAGTAAAGTGTAAACAATTAAAATAAATTGTTTATAAGCTTAAGAAATATTATTCTTTCAATATCATTATACAGAAATATTGGTATGTACTTTATTGTGGAATTTTTATCATTTTGTGTCGAGTTTACTATTTATGATTTACTATTCACGAGTTACTATTTATGAGTTACTATTCACGACAAAATTTGTTTCTTTTTCTAACCAAATTATAGTTGATTTATTAATATTACTCTTAAGATTAAATCTAGATATTTTGATTATATTGATTTTACTATTATATATGACATTTTTATAATCCTGGTGAAGAAATTTCTCTTTGACTTAAGTGTAAAGATGGATAGATTTTTGGTATGATCATGACTAGGGGTTCCCTTTGGCCAATAGTGCAAAATTGAATTATTGACTGGTATGATCATGACCATTGAATTTATAATTGAATATCTTTAGCGTACGTGCAAAAATGAAATGATCAACATGGTTATAATTATTGTTTATATAAATTCTGAAATGATTATATATTTCTTTGAGATATTAATATCTTTGGCCTGTAGTGCAAAGATGAATTATTGATGAATATCTTTGACCTGTAGTGCAAAGATGAACTGTTGATGAATATCTTTGGCCTGTAGTGCAAAGATGAACTGTTGATGAATATCTTTGGCCTGTAATGCAAAGATGAATTATTGATGAATATCTTTGGCCTGTAGTACGAAGATGAACTGTTGTTGAATATCTTTGGCCTGTAGTGCAAAGATGGTTTGTTGATGAATATCTTTGGTCGTAGTGTAAAGATGGATTTATTAGCATGATTATGAACAGGAACTGTGATTTGGTATAACCATGATCTTTGATGTTTCAGGTAAAGACAGGTGATGAAAATATTCTTCGTCCTGGGTGTGAAGAAAAATTTAGAATCACAATTATGATTATGAGTTATTCATATGATTTTGGAAAGGAACTGTTGAGTGATGTTACAAGGATAAAATATTGTTGGTGGATTTTTAACATGGAGAAGATAATAGACTTTATGGTCTATTTGACTCTTCTAATGGATTGCTCGTTCCGCGGCAACTATGGTTAAAATTTTTTATCATCTACCATATGTTCTAAATCTCTGATTTATTACTGTTAAAGGCTATTGATAAATTATTTATCTTTAGTCATGATATTCTTTACTGGGCTAGTTGTGCTCACCTTTTTGTTTCACAATTCCTTTCAGGCAATAAGAATGTAACTGGGTCGAGCGAGGGTAACGAAAAAATAGAACGGTGGTCTCTAGCTGTGGAGGTTCCCCCCTAAGCAGTATAGAAATATGTTGTATACATCATTTAGTAGTTATATTTGGTGAATCAAATAGGGTAAGGCGAACCCAACGTTGGAAGGGTATTTTGCCACTGTCATACAAGATGTCTAAAGATATACAATCTCGTGTCATCATAAGATAGGGATGTGCTCATCCACTTGCTGAGTATATTTACGAGCACTACCCATATAATCTTGGTGTTTGTTTGAAGTATAATTCTCAATTAGAGACATTGGAGATAATGATATGTCAAGAAAAGACTCCCCATTGGGAAGAATATGATAGTAATCTTCTCGTTTTTCTTTGGGGTCTATTGGGTCAACCAAGGATAATTCTGTGGCCATATGATATCTATCATAACCTAGAAGCATGGCCTCCCATGTACGAAGGTTTCCTTGAGCACTTCCCAAAGATTCTAATTTCTAAAACAGTTTTTGACTATACCTTTATGTAAGGTGTCATTGTGAGGTGGTGTCCACGGTTAGGACATGAGTCACATTTGGTATATATTTGTATCCAAACTCACAGCATATGTGTTGTTATATTTTGCACGACAATTGTTGTAATAAAGTTGTAATTATTTTCTGTACCATGTATTTGGTGACTCAGAATAGGTTGGATGGAATGAACCTATTTTGGGGTTGTCACAAGAATTATCGCCTTCTTGATGCACATTATCCTGATTATTGATATGTGGTGAATTAACGGTCGCCTGTGCTCCATTGCTATTCTCAACATTCTCGGATGTCATTTTCAAATACTGCCATAAAATAAGTGTGACGCCCCCAAAACAGGTATACAACACCCATTCTGAGTCGTCAATAACATGGTATAGAAACAAATACATCTTTACTATTACAACATAAGAACTGTGAGTTTAAATACAAATATTGTCATCTAGACAATATCCACACTCAAATAAGTCCTCATTACAATTATTGATACATTATTTCACAAAAATGGTGAGGACTACTAAAATAATTTCTAGAACCATCATTCCATACCCTGACTAGTACTCGCTACATTCTCGCCTCCTGAGAAAAATAGAACAAAAAGGAAAAGGGTGAGTTCAACTAGACCAGTAAAGAACATTATGACTAAGATAACATAGAACAAATTATCGTTAGTCTTCAACAGGAAAAAAATATAATAGAATACAATAGACAACAAGTTTTAAATCAATATTCGCAGCGGAAAATAATAATTCATAGAAGAGTTACGTAGAGAATGAAATCTACTATTATCTATGAATTTAAAAGTCCATCATCAATATTTTATCCCTGTAACATCAATCAATATTCATCTTTGCACTACAAGCCAAAGATATTCATCAGTTGGTCATGTTCATCTCAACACCTGTTCATCTTTGCACTACAGGCCAAAGATATTCATCAGAAATCATTAATCTTTGCACTACAGGCCAAAGATATTCAATTATATCATCATTTAGGACTGAGGATGATGAAAAATATTTTAAAGAAAATGAATCCAGTGAAGCAAAAGAACAAATATTAAGAATTCGTATTACAGTTAATCCCTGTCCAAAAATACCTCATAAACAATCATGGTGGAGTAAAATTTAAGAATAATCAAAACATGGATACAATCAAAGCTAGTATCCATAATAGATATTTTGGACAAAAAGAAGAAAATTTCATTTTTCGGTGAATAGTAACTCGTGAATAGTAACTCATGAATAGTAACCCCGACATGAAAAGTTTCAAATTTGATAAAAAGTTCAGATCAATACTTCGGCATAATGATATTGAAGAAAATAATATCATTTAAGAAGAAATAACATCCCTTACCTCGGAAAGACGGTACTTCTGACTGGAATACTAAATATAGTGCTGAAGGAAACTTGCACCGTATAGCAACACTCAAAGTATCAAATACTCACAAGAATACGCTCGATATAGAGAGAGAAATAGAGAGAAACTTGTGTTTCTGGTGTGTTTTTCAATTCTAACCTAAGCACCCTATTTATAGGAAAATGCCTAGAACACCAAAGCAGAAAATTTAATATAATATTAATATATTTATCAAATTTTCCGTAGCCCACCTCTAGACATCTGATCTCAGCCCATTTATATCACATGTTAGCCCACTTAAACGCCAAAAAAACGTTTTTCTTCAAAATAATAAATAAAACTTTCAAAAATCAATTATTTCGGAACTTCAGAACTTCAATAATTCATAATAAATAGCTCTTTTATCAGAAAATTCGAATCTCGCTCATTTTTATAGGAAATTCAATTCTCTACAACTTTACAGAAGAAAGTTTTTCCAAATTCTAAACAAAAATTGACCAAAATCCATAAACGGGCGATTTTACAGTCAATAATAAATTTTCGGTCAAGAATTGTGTCCACCAACACACAAAACATGTGTTAATCATTTAATGCCACAAAAATACTCTTCCTCCTCATATGCTCATATATCCCACATTCATTGTAAAAATATCACCATCAATATATTATTAAAATAATATATTTAAATGAATTATTTTATCAGAAAAAGATAAAATATTAATTTTCAACAATTGTCACATTAAAAATTTTCTCCATCTATATCCACATAAAATCAATATTTTCCTCATCCTATAAATCAATAATTAATTATACACAAATAATATTACAGAATCACAGTACTGACAACCAGGCCGTTCCTAGGAAAGAGGGGGCTTACCAATAAGGATTTCTCCTTACTGGCGCGCAATTAGATGACCAAACCTCTCCTTAGACAGAACTTTCTAGACATTACTAATAATGTTATCTAATAATATTATTCAGATAATATGAATTATTGCTCCGATAATTGAAAATACTACGTAGTGACAATTATAAAATATCAACGTAGCAATTATTTAATCAATAAAATAAAATATTGAACAGTAATTACTGTAACCATTATTGAGTAGTGCCTTCTTACATAAGAATCAATAATTGGTGTAATATCGTGTGCTACTGTGCAACAACGCGTATTACCGTGTTTTAACCACCGGGTATTCCAACAGTATTAACGGTAACAACTACGCCGTTATTTATAAATAACTTATTTTTGTCGTTTTCTTCATCCAATCGCTTTTGCGTTATGGGGCCCACAAAAGACTGCGCCGTCGTACGAATATTCTCCGACAGTAAGAATATTCCCCGACAAAAATGAATATTTTATAACCACTTGCTTATTTAAAATATTTGCGCATTTTACCCAAAACTAACCACATTAATCAAATCAACCCTTACTATTTCAGAATAATAAATAGAGGAAATTAAATTTTATTTATTAATAATTTGGGGTCTTACAATAAGGGTTAAATAACATATCACTTATTATCTCTATACTCTGACCGACCAATTAAATACCAAATAAACTTAGGTAGGTCATACTGGCGAAGGAATTCCCCGTCTCTCCCCTCCTAATTCTAGTCTCACATCTTAGCCAGAGATCATATTCCTAAGCTCTGATAACAACTGTGACGCCCCCAAAATAGGTTTACATCATCTATTCTGAGTCGCCAAATATATGATACAGAATACAAATATAATTGTTAATATACGACAAGAGAGCTGTGAGTTTTAATACAAATACTGTCTTCTAGACAATATTCACTCTCAGAATAAGTCTTCGATACATTTATTGTCACACTATTTAACAAAATAGTGAGGACTACTAATACTATCATCTGGTCCATCACTCCGTTCCCTGACTCGTCCCAGCTATATTCTTATTTCCTGAAGAGAACAATGAAAGAAAAGGTGAACTCAACTAGTCCAGTAAGAAATAATATGACTAAGATAGTGCAGAATAAATTATCATTAGTCTTAAACAGTGTTAAACTAATACAATATAACAAACATCAAGTTTAACTGCAGCGGAATAAGCAACCCATTAGAAGAGTCAAGTAGAGAATAAAATCTACTATCTTCTATGATTTAAAAGGTATTTCATAACTTTTATCGCTGGGACTCAGCTTAAAAAATAATCCACATCATCGAATCACCCCTGCACTACGGCCAATGATATTCTTTAGTATCACGACCACAATTATCCAAGCACTACGGGTCAAGATTATTTGTGTATTCGTTAATGGTCATGATCATGCCAACCACTGTCCATTAATGCACTACAGGCCAATGAGGACTTTTACCACATCATTTGTAACATTACGATCATGATTATACCGAATAATCCCTGGTCATAATCATACCAAGTCCATCTATGCACTACAGGCCACAGATAACTTTCAACATTTTATAAACATGAGGATGATGACAATGATATAAGAATTCAATAAAATAAGTTCAAGAATTAATTTATCCAAGAATTAACAACGTCCAAATTGTCAACATGATACTGCTTTGTGGAGTAAAATTCAAGAATGCTCGGAAGAATATTTTCATGAAAAAATACTGGATGAAGCGTAAATATCAAGGATATTCCACTAATTTCATGGAGTATAAAAATTAAAACATTAACTAACTGAATATAATAAAGAATGGAATAACAAAAGAAATCACCATGCATGCGATAGACCGCACAGTCAGGTTATTCCAACAGAAAAATAAATAATGGAACCAGGTCATGCGTAAACGCACCGACATGATATTCCGACAGAATAATAAATAATGGAACCAGGTCCGACGTAAACGCACAGACAGGATATTCCGACTGAATAATAAATAATGAAACCAGGTCCGGCGTAAACGCACAGACAGGATATTCCAACAGAATAATAGTAAATATGGAACCAGGTCCAGCGTAAAACGCACAGACAGGATATTCCGACAGAATAATAATAAAGACGGAATAATAAAAGAATGTCACCATGTATAGGGTAGTCCGCGTATACTGGTTATTCCAGCAGATTAATAAAGAATGGAATAACAGAAGTTCTCTTCATGAATACAAAAGAAAATAATACTCCTTACGAGTACAACAAATAATATCTCTTATCGTAAAAGAAACTTGATATTGGAGTAGTGAAGTAGCAGAATACTTTTCTTCTTTCTCTCTATAGTTTCTCTCTCTAGAGTTTCAATGAATTCGTAAGAAAATAATGAAGGAATGAGCTTCTATTTATAGAAAAATGGACTGCATAGTAACTAACTCATGAACGGTCTAGATTGATTTACTTTAATCTGACGGTCCATATTTAAAGCAAAATCTTTTAAATAAAATATAATATATTCTATTTATAATCTAATAAAATGAATAACTTTATAAAAGATTTTACTATGCAAATACTATGCAGACACTATACAAACACTATACATAATAAAATATAATATATTCTAATTATTGTCTAATAAAACAGATAACTTTATAAAAGTATTCTGTTTTATATAAAAAAATTTTACTATTAGTCTAATAAAACGAATAACTTTATAAAAGTATTATGTTTTATATAAAAAGCTTTTCTGTTTTATTACATTAATAATATCAATAAAATAAAACTGAGTGACTTATCACGTAAGCATCAATAATCAATACCGTGTACTACTATGCAACCATGCATATTACTGTACTTTTACTACCGAGTAGTTCGACAGTATTAATGGTAAAACTTCCGCCGTTATTTTCATAAAGTATTTTTGTCGTTTTCTCAATTCGACAATAATTTCGTTGTAGGGTCCACCAATGATTGTGTCGTCGTACGAATATTCCCTGTTAAAACGAATATTTCCCGACCAATCGAATATTATATAGCAACTTGCGTACTTTATAAAATTTATAAATATTACCCACAACTATAACATTATATCAATTTCACTCCATAATATTCAAAAACGATATTTATAAAAAATTTATCTTTATTTATAAAAATTGGGGTTTTACAGCTTTAACTTATGTTCTTCGTTCAATATTATCAGACAACTAAACATGTCTGCTTTAGTGTCTGGATTAGCGCGATGAACAAAAATATACAGAACGTGAATGGCAGTTAAAGAAATAAACAGAAGTAAAAATCACACCAAGATTTTTTACGTGGTTCAGTCCCTATCTTCTGTCTAGTAGCCTAATCCACGTCCAATCCCAACTAGAATTGAAGACTCTTTTTATTATTATTTAAACCTAATACAAAAAATAACTCCCTGTTACAAAGACGCTTCAATTCTTATGTTGGGCACCAATGCCCCCTTTGCACCTCTGTAACTTGTACACCTTCGCACATGTTCTCACCTCTGAGACCTTTGAAGCTTCCTTTGAACAGACCTACTAAATTCTAGAAACTCTTAGACCACCAAAGCTAACTGTTGCTTGTTTTTCAGATTACAATGATGGTGATTTTAATGGAATATCAATTTTCTAGCTTAAGAATAACAGAAAATTGATTGCTAGAAAGACTATTAGAAAGCTATAAGAATTAAGAATAATGAATTACTGTTTTTCAATCGTTGGGTCCCATTCATAACCGAGCATGATGAAGCTTTATATAACATGAAGGCCAACAACTATATTTGTTAGCAAGACATCAGATTATTTAAATCCCATAATTAAAGCTACTAATATTGACCAACGGATATAAACATAAGCTAGAATAGGAACCACATATCACAATTGATCTGCCATATGATTTTAGCATTTAAAGAGTCCAACAGATTTGGTAAATCAAGGATATAATAAGAGTCCAAATAAAATAAGTTGTTATACAAGATTAGTCCAGTTGGATATACATGATTCCAACAAACTGTTTTATTCAAGATATATATATTCCTTGACAGCTATAAAGAATCCCACAATATCAAGAGTCATAAATCTATATCAAACTTGATTAAAGGAAATTGATATGTTTTGTTAAAGATTTGTTAATACCTATTTCCTTAATAGATGGATATTTTAAAACCAAAAGAGATTTCTTAAAATACCAACCTTCCTTAATAAACTCCAATTCAAATCTTCCTTAATAAACTCCAATTCAAATCTTCTTTAACATACCCACTGAAGGAAATCAGCAACAAGTATTCATGTAATAATCATAACTCATGCATATTAATTATAATATTATAAACCATTTATAAACCATAATCCATGCATATTTAATAATATTATAACAAACCATAAACCATGCACACGTCTAATATACTTAAATTAGTCATCATTCAAAACATCATAAAATCAAAAACTAACAGCGTTTTATATATATAATTTATTTGTTGTACAATAAAGTTGAAAAAGTAGAAAATTAATATGTCAGGACTAATACTTGATACTATGTCCTTAAGACAATTATGTTATCCTTACGGTGCTCAAGGTTAATAGCACTTGTGTCACAAGATACAATGACAATATGTATTATAGCAGCACTACAAATAACACACATAACGAACTAAACAAATGTTTTAAACTTCTCTCTCAAAATGAATTGTGAATAATGAAGACTAGAAGACCATAATGCTTGATGCTATGTTGAATTAAATGGATGCCTTCGCCATGAATTTATAAGGTGAACTTAATGACCCTTCAGATTAGTTATGTTCCTTTAAAAAGGTATGACATGACATCAATTGACAAAAACGACGTAATTTTAGATTTTCATAAACGTAGTTTTGAGTCTATCAGAACGGGAGTTTCCATTCGAGCATATAGAATTTCTCAAAACGATGCAGTATTAGCGCTTTCGTTCGAGCAGATAGCGCTTCCCAAAGCGACATAGTTTTGATAATATAACTAAATACCAAAAAATATATACAATGACCCAAACCCACAAACTCAATCAATTGGTAGCACACGTATGAGTTTAAATCAAGTCTTGACTAGATCGTTTATCTTCCACAAAATTGGGGTGCCCCTTTGAGCCTAAACCTAAGAACAACTTTATTGTATATAAACTCATTAGTATTTTAATTCTTAACCGATGTGAGACTTAACTTCTCACAAGTATTTATTATTATTTTCAAGTGTGATATTTGGGAGTTAATTTTTCATTCATTATTTCATGAATTTAAGCTTTTAAATACTTACTTTTAATCTATTTATAAAGTAAAACACATTAATTTATGAAATCATTTCAAATAATTAATGAAACCAATTCAAATTCTAATAAACTATGTATGTCATCGACTTAATTAACTTCTTTTTCTCAATGTGTATGTCAATCTAAGAGAAAATATTATGTAGTTCAAAAAGAAAATATTATTGGATGGAGGGGGTCTGCTCACACAACATGTGTCCATTGTTTGCTCACGTAAATCAAAAGAAATGGGTGCTATGACGAATTTAATTAAGGTCGTGTTTGTTGCAGAAAAGTTTATAATTTATTTTAAGAAATAATTTGACGAAAAAAAAAGTATTTAGCATAACTATCAAATTATGTTATGAGATGAAGTGTAGTTATATAAAAGATAAAAAAATTGTTAAACTACCATTTGGGTATAATTAAATTTGGCTAATAGTATTTTTTTCTTGGGTCATCTTAGCCTACCACAGACTCACTTAAAAAATTTTGATTTGAAGGTACTATTAATAGTAATTTATTTATTTATATTCAGATAAATTTTTTATCTATCTTTCGATGTGGGACTAGACTGTTACGTGGAGGGGAAAGTAAGTTTCTGTCATTGTGAATGACCGATCCTTTTCCCCAACTCTTGTAAGTTGTTGTGATAGACCAAAAGGCATGTCGGGACTAATCTCACTTTAGGCCCTATGCTTACATATCAATTTCATTTGTTTTATGTTTTTTTAAAGTTAATTAACAAAAATATGTTGACCTCAACTATAGTCTATAAATTTACCGATGAGATATATCTACTAGGGGGTGAACATGGTATAATTTCAAATGAAAATATCACATGATTTGATCCGGTTGTTTAAATAAAAAATGATAACATAGAATTGTAGATTAGTAAGAAATGATCTCTAAAAATATAGTGCGATTTTAAATGATGTAATTTAGTTTAAAAATTAATTAAAATAAATAAATAAACATATCATATTTTTTAAATTTTAAATAAATCTCAAATATTATTAACTTGCTCTCCGATGAATGCAACTCTTATCTTGTTTTTGTAAAGAGAAAATACTAGTAATTGAATGGATGTCGTAATATTGGTTAGGGACGCTTCACGTGCAACAATGAAAAGGTGTCTTATCTTTTTCTTGGGCATGAGATTGTGTGTCAAAGTACTTGAAAAGCATAAAAGATATGCTGATATCTTAGAGATTGCGACCAATGTGTGGGGTCCTTCGGATGTCTAGGGATGCATAATTTATTGATTTTACACTTCCAACCAACTATAATCAAGTTGCGGTGGTTAGTATGAACTTAATTTTGATTACTTGATCAATACAGTGTCGACATACAGATCAGAAAATAATCTTTGTGCGTATTAATTAATTGACCAATTTATTATAAAATTAACTTCATAATAATCAAATTCGTGTTTAGAGCATCGTGTAGTTCATCGATTGAATTGAATTGAAATGAGATTGTTATTAGGATAAAAATTGTGAATCAAATGTCAAATGAGTTGAATGGATAATACTAATTTGTTAACTTATCCTATTACTTATCAGTTAAAAATTTAGTATCGGCTGATTACATATGTCTTATCATCATAATAAAGGGTATGAATGTATGTATGTTCATATTTGCTGATTGATGGATGGATGGATGGATGGATGGATTGATTGATTGATATGGTAGTGTATCGTACCAGCAGCACAAAGAGAGAAAGAGAGAGAGGAGAAAGGAGAAGTAGGGATGGATGGATGGATAATAATCCAGATAACTCCTCCCTCAATCTTAAACTTTAAAAATTGGTCCATAAATATATTATCTCTATTCCCTGCTCCAGTTAATTCAGTACTCACTCAAGGATGTCCAGTAGCGTCAGTCTCTGGGCCCTAATCCCAGGCGCCAGGCGGGGATCACCATCCCACTCAGCCCCAAATTCCCGATATCATCACTTTACTTGGTGGTGGGGGTGGTGGTGATCAATTTATATATTTTTTTTAATCAATACTTTAACTCGTGGACCCACCCCATAGAGAGTACTGTCTCCACTTTGTAGTCGTAGTAGTAGTAGTAATAGTAACAGTAATAGTAGCACCGTAGTCCATAGTCATTGATTAGATACGTACACCGACAATGTAGGATGTTCTTCTTCTCATATTCACAAGTAAGAGTAGGATTGGTGGTGAATAAATTCAAGTTTCAAAATATGACAAACACCCTTCGGACCCATTACTTTGTCAGCCAGTACAATACTATAATTACTTTTGCTTCAATTTACTACTCCAATTACAGCAACAAACATGCATCTAATGCACGAGGCGAGGCGAGGCGAGGCGAGGGGAGGGAAGGGGAGGAGAGGGTTATATATTATGTTAAAGTCAAAATATGTTCCCTCGTCAAATAATCTGACAACGAACGTGAAATCTATTCAGTTAATAAAACGATCACATTAAGAAGTTTGACAGTCGAGTGATTGTTGCAATGTGAAAATAAGTAAATATCAAAAAATATATATAACTAAAATAAACAATCAACTTTGAAGTAGCAATTAAAGTACTACTACTACTAGTATATATATTAGTTGTTTTGGTGAAGCACGTATAGTTGACTTCTAGTCTATTAAAAGCAGACCAGGTGCATCATCATCTGGATTCATCTGTATCGTGGGAAAAGAAAGAAAGAGAGAGTAGATAGACTAGTGTAAGTTTCAAGTTTAAGTTTCGAGTTTGAGTATAGAGTGGAAGAATGAAGATATGATATGTTTTTTTTTTATAATATTATTTTGATGACAAATTTTTTTTATATAAAATGATGTAGTTGATTGTGATGGATTACTATCACTAAGTTCACTCATATATAGTGAATTATTATTTACTAATTACATTCTCACATTATTTTATAAACAAATTTTTATAAGATTTTTTTATTTTTTTTTGCTAATTTAACATACTCACACACCCAAAACTTGAATCCCAACCTCATAATTATTATAAATTAAGTAATATCACTCGGATCAAATGCCTTGGATTTTTATAAGGTTTTTTGGTTAGCGTAGTGACACTTTTTTGTTTAAAGTAGGCTAAGTAGTGCTCTCGGATATGTAAAAGAGAATTCTATAATTTTGTTGAGGATAAGAGTTAAGACCCACCATCTTACTTATGATGAGGATCAGATCAGTCATTGGACTTTACGTCAAAATCATTTGTCTTAATTATTAGGCATTGGCCTAACCAATATATTGATAGAAAAGGCATTTTGGTACTCCAATACGATAACCCATCAGCAAAATGGACCACCAATCATTTTTGTTTGTGTCCCCATGTGGTCAATCTTATTCTTTCCATTTTTCAAGCCTCAACTATTTTTTGGGTCCGGGGTGTTGGGTAGTGATTTAGTTGCATTCGGATCTTATTTTGTCAAAGTAATCAAAATGGTTGGTTGGACTTGGACCGACCAATTTTTCATTATTTATTGCTTTCCAAACTAGGGGAGTTATCTATGACTATAGTCACACACTTTCTTTCTTTCTTTCTTCTTTTTAACCAGCCAGCCATGTGCAGAAAAAAGAACAATTGCCCAGATCATCCCCCTCAACATATGTAGCCAGTCAAAGTTTGTGGGGGATTATTAATTGATTTATTAGACATTTACTAACGCTAAAATTTATAACAAATTTAACTTTTTACAATGAACAAATGATTACACTAAAAAATTTGACGACCGAGGCCGTCGAGAATAACTCCGGTGTGAGAATAAGCACAAGCTAATATGCATAGCATAGGTCATGTATACAGTCATGAAGGTGAACTCAAACCCTATAATTCATTTCATTTCATTTGGAATTTTGGAGTAATCACATCATTTGATGTATATGTCGAGGGGGATGGCAACATGAGATGCTGCTTCTCATTTAGAGGCTCTATTTTGTGACGAGGAATTTATTAGCATTAAATAATTCAAAATTTATTTTAGGCTCTATTTTAGACACAAGTGTTTAGCAAAGTATTCTCATCATCCAATAAAAGATATCTCAAGTAAATTTTTTACACAAATTAAGTAAAATAAAAATAGATAGAAGTGATTAAATTAGTTCTCATTTTGTCTACAACAGGATTGTTTATATATATATATATATATATATATATATATATATATATATATATATATTAAATTTGAATTGTTTATAGACTCATCGAAGCTAACAATTGGAGAATTGAAGGGTTTTATTTTTCCAATTGAGATTTGGTGATCGGATGCTCCGTACAGTTGGTATATTTATAAAGTCTCCCCTTAACTTAAGACATGTTGTTACTTGTTAGCGTAAAAACAAGAACAGAAGCTCAAGTTAAAAACACTAGCGATGAGAGAGAGAGAGAGAGAGAGAGAGAGAGAGAGATTCATAATAATCATTTAAAGTTCCACTGCATTATTTGAATACGTTTGATCTGAACAGTAACAAAAAATAATCACATTGGATCCGGGAAAAACCTAATCTGTCAGAGAGGCCCTTTACAGAGAGACAGAAAGACAAAGAGGAAGGTTGATGGAATAAATAAATACTAATAGTACACTTCACTTGCTCACAACGAGATGTTCTAGCTTAACTAAGATAAAAACGAGAGCTTTGTCATCTCACCCGGCTCGAACACGAATGCGGTTTAGACCAAAAAAATAATCCAAATCCAGTAAGGAGTACTGAGGAGGGGTTTGTCCATCTTTCCACGAAAACGTACATAAATAAGGCGGTAAAATAAATTAAATAGTTGGGCACAATTTGTATTTATTTGATTAAAAGTTTAATTTGAACTCGACCTGAAATATAAGTATTTAAATATGAGTAAATTTTAAAGATCAATAAATTATGACTCAATTCTAGATCATACTTGTAAGACCTCAATTTTTATAAATAAAGATGAATTTTCTATAAATATTATTTTTGAATATTATGGAGTTAATTTGATATAATGTTATAGTTGTGGGTAATATTTATAAATTTTACAAAGTACGCAAGTTGTTATATAATATTCGATTGGTCGGGGAATATTCGTTTTAACAGGAAATATTCGTACAACGGCACAATCATTGCTGGACCCCACAACGGAATTATTGTCGGATTGAGAAAAGACAAAAATATTTTATTAAAAATAACGGCGGAAGTTTTACTATTGATACTGTTGAACTACTCGGTAGTAAAAGTACAGTAATAAGTGTGGTTGTATAGTAGCACACGATATTGATTATTAATGCTTATGTGAGAAGTCACTCGGTTTGATTCAATTATTGTCAGTTAATAATATGAATTATTTAGCGATAATGACGTTTTGTTTTATTCGTATTATTAAAGTAATAAAACAGAAACATCTTTTTATATAAAACAGAATACTTTATTAAAGTTATTCTATAAATAGAATATATTATATTTTATTTAAAAGATTTTTCTTTAAATATGGACCGTCAGATTAAAGTAATCAATCTTGACCGTTCATGGATTAGTTACTATGCATTCTATTTTTCTATAAATAGCAGCTCATTCCTTCATTATTTTTCTTACGAATTCACTGAACTCTAGAGAGAGAAACTATAGAGAGAGAAAAGAAAAGTATTCTGCTACTTAACTACTTCCTTATTTCAGTTCTTCTTTAAAACGGTAAGGGGTGTTATTCTTTCTTATTCATGAAGAGAACTGTTGTTATTCCATTTCTTATTATTCTGTTGGAATAACCTGTATACGCGGTCTACTCTATACTTGGTGACATTCTTCTATTATTCTGTTGGAACATCTAGTCTGTGTGTTTTACACCGGACCTGGTTCCGTTTTTATTATTATTCTGTTGGAACATCCTATCTGTGTGTTTTACACCGGACTTGGTTCCGTCTTGTTATTATTCTGTTGGAACATCCTGTCTGTGTGTTTTACACCGGACCTGATTCCATTATTTATTATTCTGTCGGAATATCTTGTCTGTGCGTTTACGCCGGACCTGGTTTCATTATTTATTATTCTGTTGGAATAACCTGTCTGTGCAGTCTATCGCATGTCGGGTGATTTCTTTTGTTATTCCATTCTTTACTATACTCGGTTGGTTAAGTTTTAACTTCTATACTCCATGAAATTAGTGGAATATCCTTGATAATTGCGGTTCATCCAATATCTTTTCAAGAAAATATTCTTCTAAGCATTCTTGAATTTTACTCCACAAAGCAGTATCATGTTGACAATTTGGACGTTGTTAATTCTTGGATAAATTAATTCTTGAACTTGTTTTATTGAATTCTTATATCATTGTCATCATCCTCATGTTTATAAAATGTTAAAAGTCATCTGTGGCCTGTAATGCATAGATGGACTTGGTATGATTATGACCAGGGATTATTCGGTATAATCATGACCGTAATGTTACAAATGATGTGGTAAAAGTCCTCATTAGCCCGTAGTGCGTTGATGGACAGTTGTTGGCATGATCATGACTATTAATGAATACACGAATATCCTTGCCCGTAGTGCAGGGGTGATTCGATGATGTGGATTATTTTATTAAGCTGAATTCCAGCGATCACAGTGTTGAAAAACCTTTTAAATCATAAAAGATAGTAGAGTTTATTTTCTACTTGACTCTTTTAATGGATTGCTCGTTCCGCTGCAGTTAAACTTGATGTCTATTATATTTTATCAGTTTAACATTGTTGAAGGCTAATGATAATTTATTCTGCATTATCTTAGTCATAATATTTCTTACTGGGCTAGTTGAGCTCACCCTTTCTTTCGCTGTTCTCTTCAGGAAATGAAAACGTAGCTGGGGCAAATCGGGGAACGGAGTGACGGTCCGAATGATAGTATTAGGTAGTAGTCCTTACTATTATATGTAATAGTGTGTTAATAAATGTAATGGGGACTCCTTTTGAGTATGAATACTCTCTAGAAGATAATATTTGTATTCAAACTCACAGTTTATGTTTTGTTATATTGTACACGACAGTTGTATTATTAAGTTGTATTTGTATTCTGTACCATGTATCTGACGACCCAAGATGGGTGATGTATACCTAATTTTGGGTGCGTCACAGTTGGTATCAGAGCTTAGGGATATGATCCCTGGCTAAGATGTGAGAATAGAACTAGGAGGGGAGAGACGGGGAATTCCTTCGCTAGTATGACCTACCTAAGTTTATTTGCATGGTATTTAATTGGTCGGTCAGAATATAAGGATAATATATGACATATCAATTAACTTTTATTTTGTGGCAGTATCTGAAAATGGCATCTGAGAATGTTGAGAATAGCAATGGAGCACAAGCGACTGTTGATTCACCACATATCAATAATCAGGATAATGTGCATCAGGAAGGTGACAATCCTCATGCAAACAACAACACTGACCAGATGATGAATGATGGAATGTTCAGAAACTTTATGCAGTTCATGCAACAGCAGGCGAGAGCGGCTCCTGTCCAAAATATTGGTGGAAACACTGAAAACTCTCGGACGGTCACCGCTAAACATTTCAAGGAGCTGGGACCACCAGAATTTAAGGGAGAGCCAAAATCACTTATAGCGAAAACATGGATAAAGCATATTACCAAGATATTTGATATCTTGGGATGCTCCGAGGAGCAAAAGGTTTCCTTTGCCGCCTTTATGTTGCGAGGAGAGGCAGATTACTGGTGGGAATCGATTAAGCGTACTCAACCTGCCGCACTGAAGATGTCTTGGGAGAAGTTCCAAGAGCTGTTCAATGACAAATACTTTTCTGAAAGTGTTCGTCACATGAAGGAGGTGGAGTTCATCAAATTGGACCAGAATAATATGACCGTGCCGCAGTATGATGCTAAATTTGTTGAGTTGTCCCGGTTTGCGTCCCACTTGGTGGATAATGAAGAACGAATGACGCGAATGTTTTTGCGAGGTTTGAAACCTGAGATACGTCAACATATTATTTCGCATAAACTGTGTTTGTATTCAGATGTTGTGAATAGGGATCAGTTAGTGGAGCGCGATAACGAGTCAACGCAACCAAAAGAGAGCAGTCGGCAAAATGATAATACCAGTGAGAGCAGTCATCGAAGCGGTGACAACAAGCGTGGAGGGAATCAACAGGCCAGAAATGGTAACCACTTCGATGGTAATTAAGGCCAAAACAATAAGAATGGTCATTTCAAGAAAAGGAGATTCAACAATAATGATAAGACGTCAGCACCAGCACCCGTTGTTAAGGAAGGAGAACAACCACCTATCATATGTTTCAAATACGGAGGGGAGGGGCACATCAGTCCAAACTGCGCGATGCCGTCTAAAGCATGTTATAATTGTGGAAGAGAAGGTCATTTAGCTCGATTTTATCGTTTACCAAAAGTAAGTTCAGCCAAGATGGAGACACCAAAGGCCGTCCCAGAAAAGTCAAAACTGGTAGTGCAAGGGAGAGCATTTGTTGTGACCTCCCAGAAAGCAAGGAACCCGAATGAGGTCATCACGAGTAAGCTTATCATAAACTCTAACGAAGTCTATACTTTATTTGATACCGGTTCTACCCATTCTTTTATTTCTCCTACTTGCGCTCATCGATTAAATTTGACTCCGGAGAAATCAGACTTTGATTTATCTGTTGAAACTCCATTGGGATAAACCTTCATTACATCCACGGTTTATAAGTCTTGTTTGGTTCAAGTTGGTACCCACACATTACCTGTCGATCTGATTTCATTAAAAATACTTGCATTTGACGTGATTCTAGGGATTGATTGGTTAACTACTCATCATGCAAAAATTGATTATTTTCGTAAGGTTGTTAGCTTTCATATTTCTAATCGACCTATTATGCGAATTCAAGCAACCAAACCATTAAAATCAATCGCTGTCATCTCAAGCCATAAAGCTATTCGTTTATTGAAAAACGGATGTCAAGCTTTCTTAGCTCATGTCACGGATCTAAACAAAAATACGTCAGTTTTGAATGATATTTCTATTGTTAATAAATTCCCTGACGTATTCCCTGAAGAACTTCCTGGCCTACCCCCAGAGCGTGAAATTGAATTTTGTATCGACCTTGAACTTGGTACAAAACCCATTTCCAAAGCCCCATATCGAATGGCTCTTATTGAACTTCAGGAGTTAAAGATCCAACTGCAGGAATTGTTAGACATTGGCTTTATTCGTCCTAGTACTTCTCCTTGGGGTGCTCCTGTTCTATTCGTGAAGAAGAAAGATGGAAGTATGCGACTTTGTATTGATTATCGAGAGTTGAATCATGTCACCATCAAAAATAGGTACCCATTGCCACGTATTGATGACCTGTTTGACCAGTTGTAAGGAGCACAATTCTTTTCAAAGATCGATCTTCGTTCTGGATATCATCAGCTGAAGGTTAGAACTGAGGATATTCCAAAGACGGCTTTCAGAACTCGGTACGGACATTATGAATTCCTAGCCATGTCCTTTGGATTGACTAATGCTCCTGCTGCCTTCATGGATATGATGAACCGGGTATTCGAGAAATATTTGGATCACTTTGTGGTCGTCTTTATTGATGACATCCTTATTTATTCCAAAAGCCGTGAAGATCATGAGCAACACTTGAGGCTGGTACTCCAAAAGCTTCGTGAATACAAACTTTATACCAAGTTGAAGAAATGCGAGTTCTGGTTGGAGGAGGTAGCATTCCTTGAGCACGTAGTATCAAGTCGTGAAATATCGGTTGACCCGTCAAAGATTGAAGCTATTCAAAGCTGGGAGCAACCTAAATCAGTGACCGAAGTACGTAGCTTACTTGGTTTAGCTGGTTATTATCGAAGATTCGTGGAAGGATTTTCTCGAATCGCTACTCCATTAACTCAGCTGACTCGAAAAGATACAAAGTTCGGTTGGAACGAAGAATGTGAGAAGAGTTTTCAAGAACTCAAGAGGAGACTCATTTCAGCACATGTTCTAACAATACCATCTGGCTTGGAGGGATTTGTCATCTACAGTGATGCTTCGAGCAAAGGGTTGGGATGCGTTCTCATGCAACACGAAAAAGTCATAGTCTATGCATCAAGACAACTCAAGGAATATGAGAGGAATTATCCTACTCATGATCTAGAGTTGGCAGCTGTTGTTTTTGCACTTAAAATTTGGAGGCATTACTTGTATGGGGAGAAGGTGGAGATCTTTACGGATCATAAAAGCCTCAAATATTTCTTCACTCAAAAGGAACTCAACATGCGACAACGACGTTGGCTTGAACTGTTAAAAGATTATGATCATACCATTCAATACCATCCTAGAAAAGCGAACGTGGTAGTTAACGCATTGAGTAGAAGATCATATGCAAGTACGAGTGCGATATTGTCAACAGAAATGTAAGACCCCAAATTATTAATAAATAAAATTTAAATTCCCTCTATTTATTATTTTGAAATAGTAAGTGTTAAATTGATTAATGAGGTTAGTTATGGGTAAAATGCGTAAATATTTTAAATAAGCAAGTGGTTATAAAATATTCATTGTTGTCGAGGAATATTCGTTTGGTCGTGGAATATTCTTCCTGTCGGGGAATATTCGTACGACGGCGCAGTCTTTTGTGGGCCCCATAACGGAAAGCGATTGGATGAAGAAAACGACAAGTATATGTTTTTTATTAATAACGGCGTAGTTGTTACCGTTAATACTGTTGGAATACCCGGTGGTTAAAACACAGTAATACGCGTTGTTACACAGTAGCACACTGTATTGCACCAATTATTGATTCTTACGTAAGAAGGCACTACTCAATAATGGTTACAGTAATTACTGTTCAGTATTTTATTTTCTTGATTCAATAATTGCTGCGTTGATATTTTATATTACTGTTGTTTCAATAATTGTCACTACACAGTATTTCCCATTATCAGATCAATAATTCATATTATTTGAATAATATTATTAGATAACATTATTGGCAATGTCTAGAAAGTTCTGTCTAAGGAGAGGTTTGGTCATCTAATTGCGCGCCAGTAAGGAGAAATCCTTATTGGAAAGCCCCCTCTTTCCTGGGAACGGCCTGGTTGTCACAAATGTGATTCTGTAATATTATTTGTAAATAATTAATTATTGATTCATATGATAAGGAAATATTTATTTTTGTGGATATAAATGAGGGATATATTTTTGTGGTTAAAAATGAAGGAGTTAATGTTGAGGTTTTTATCAGTATTTTTGTCGGAATGGAGGTATTAAAAATTAGGGTTTTTGAGATATTTTGCGGGAGTTATAATTTTTAATCCGACCGTTGGATCGTGGTAATTTTTGGATATGTTATACATATATAAGTTGAGTATATGTCCATAAATTTTGAACCGTTAAAAATGAACGTATGATTTATTATGAATTTTACGAGATGACTGGTTCAGAAATTGTTGAATTTTCGGAGTTAATCATTTTGGTAGAAAATTCTAGAATTGGTGGGCCCCACTCTTGGTTGGTGAAGAAATGTGCTGAGATTTTTATTCAAATGTGGTGGGTGGGAATAGTAGCAGGTAAAGCCATCAGGTTGCAGGTTAAGTCTGCTTCGGCGTGCTAACATTTTCCTATAAATAGAGGGCTAAGTTAGAATTGAAAATCACACCAGAAACAAGTTTTCTCTCTTTCTCTCTCTAGATTATTGAGTGTATTTTGTGAGTAATTAGATACTTTGAGAGTTTCTATTCATCAGAGCAAGTGTCTTTCAGCCTTATACCGGTATTCCGACCAGAAGTACTGTCTGTACGAGGTAAGGAATGTTATTTTATTCAAAAATGATATTATTTCTTCAATATCATTATGCCGAAATATTGGTTGGAAATTTTTATCAAATTTGGAACTTTTCACGTCGGGGTTACTATTCATGAGTTACTATTCACGAGTTACTATTCACGAGTTACTATTCACCGAAAAATAAAATTTTCTTCTTTTCGTCCAAAATATCTATTTTGGGTACTAGCTTTGATTGTATCCATGTTTTGATCATTCTTGAATTCTACTTCACTATGAATAATTATAAGGTATTTTTGGACATGAATAAATCGAAATACGAATCCTTAATATTTGTTATTTTGTTTCACTGGATTCGTTTTCTTTAATATATTTTTCATCATCCTCAGTCCTAAATGAAGATATTACTGAATATCTTTGGCCGTAGTGCAAAGATGAATGATTAACTGATGAATATCTTTGGCCCGTAGTGCAAAGATGAACAGGTGTTGAGATGAACATGACCGACTGGTGATACAAATGAATATCTTTGGCCTGTAGTGCAAAGATGAATATTTGATTAAAGATGGTTATTGATTGTTGTTACAGGGATAAAATATTGATGATGGACTTTTAAATCTTAGAAGATAGTAGAACTCATTCTCTACTTGACTCTTCTAATGGTTTGCTGTTTCCGCTGCAGTTATTGATTTAAAACTTGTTGTCTATTGTATTCTATTAGATTTTTCCCTGTTGAAGACTAACGATAATTTGTTCTGTATTATCTTAGTCATAATGTTCTTTACTGGGCTAGTTGAGCTCACCCTTTTTCCTTTTTGTTCCATTTTTCTCAGGAGGCGAGAATGTAGCGAGTACTAGTCGGGGTATGGAATGATGGTTCTAGAAGTTACTTTAGTAGTCCTCACTATTTTTGTGAAATAATGTATCAATAATTGTAATGAGGGCTTATTTGAGTGTGGATATTGTCTAAATGACAATATTTGTATTTAAACTCACAGTTCTTGTGTTGTAATAATAAAGATGTAGTTGTTTCTGTACCATGTATTTTGGCGACTCAGAATGGGTGTTGTATACCTATTTTGGGGGCGTCACAGTTGGTATCAGAGCTTAGGGATATGATCTCTGGCGGAGATCGGGGAATAGAACTAGGAGGGGAGAGACGAATCCTTCGCTAGTGTGTCCTACCTAAGCTTATTTATTGGTCAGTCATAATATAGGGGTATTATGTGATTTGTTAATTTATTTAATTAACCCTTGTTTTATGGCAGTATTTGAGAATGTCGACTGAGAATGTTAATAGTGGAGTAAATGAGACCGTGGAGACACCGGTGCTTACCAACGAGGAGAACGTGCAACAGGCTGGCAATGTTCCTCCTGTGAACAACACCAATGAGCAGATGATGAACGATGGAATGTTTAGAAGTTTTTTGCAATTCATGCAAAACCAGACAAGGGAGACTCGTGTTCAAAATACAGGAGGAAATGATAGCAATTCACGGTTTGTCACAGCCAAACAGTTCAAAGAATTGGGACCACCAGAATTTAAGGGAAAGCCGGATCCGATCATGGCGGAAACGTGGGTCAAGCAAATTACCAAGATATTCGATGTCTTGGGATGCACGGAGGAACAGAAGGTTCCATTCGCCACCTTTATGTTCCGTGGCGAGGCAGATTACTGGTGGGAGTCTGTGAAGCGTACCCATCCAACCGCACTCAGCATGTCTTGGGAGACATTTCAAAAACTGTTCAATGACAAGTACTTTCCTGAAAGTATTCGTCATATGAAGGAGGTAGAGTTTATTAGACTAGAGCAGAATAATATGACGGTATCTCAGTACGAGGCAAAGTTTGCAGAGTTGTCCAGGTTTGCACCTCATTTGGTGGAGAATGAGGAACGTATGACGAGGATGTTTCTGAGAGGTTTGAAACCCGGCATACGTCAATATCTCATTTCTCATAAATTTTCTCTCTATTCAGATGTTGTCAACAGGGCTCAATTATTAGAGCGAGATAACGAGTACGGTCAACTGAGGGATCACAACCAGGATCATATCGGTGACAGCAGTCATCAGAACAATGATAACCAGCGGAGAAAGAAAAATACAGACAAGAACGGCAACCACTCTGGTGGTAATCGTGGCTATGAAAATAGAAGAAGCGAGTCGGGAGGAGATTTTAAAAAGAGGAGATTCAACAATGACAATACGAAGACGTCAGCACCAACAGCAATTGGTTCCAAGGGAGGAGAACGACCACCGGTTATATGCTATAAGTGCGGAAAAGAAGGACATATCAGCCCAAACTGCCCACAACAGTTTAAGGTATGTTATAATTGTGGAAAGGAAGGACATATCGCTCGAGATTGCACTGTAGCAAAACCAAGTCCAGCGGGGATGGTGACTCAAAAAACTGTCCCAGAAAAGATAAAGTCAACGGTTCCTGGAAGAGCGTTTGTCGTGACTGGTCAACATGCGAGGAACCCAAACGAGGTGATCACGGGTAAGCTAATCATAAATTCATGCGAAGTTTATACCTTATTAGATACCGGTTCTACCCATTCTTTTATCTCTCCTGCTTGTGCTCAACGTTTAAACTTGACTCCGGAGAAGTTAGACTTTGATTTATCTGTGGAGACTCCGTTAGGAGAAACTTTCATCACATCCACTGTTTATAAATCTTGTGTGATCCAAGTTGGTACCATCACCTTACCTGTTGACCTTATCTCTTTAAAGATACTTGCTTTTGATGTGATTTTAGGGATTGATTGGCTAACTACTCATCATGCCAAAATTGATTGTTTTCGTAAGGTTGTTAGTTTTCATATTCCTAACCAACCTGTTGTACGAATTCAAACAACTAAGCCATTAAAATCAATCACTGTTATATCAAGCCATAAAGCCATTCGTTTATTAAAAAACGGATGTCAAGCTTTCTTAGCCCATGTTATGGATTTGAATAAAGACACGTCAAATTTGAATAATATTCCTGTTGTTATTGACTTTCCTGACGTATTTCCTGAAGAACTTCCCGGTCTACCCCCGGAACGAGAAATTGAATTCTTTATTGATCTTGAACCTGGTACAAAGCCCATTTCTAAAACCCCATATCGAATGGCTCCTATTGAACTTCAGGAGTTAAAGGTCCAACTACAAGAGTTGTTGGACATCGGTTTCATTCGTCCTAGTACATCTCCTTGGGGTGCTCCTGTTTTATTTGTAAAGAAAAAAGACGGGAGTATGCGACTTTGTATTGATTACCGGGAATTAAACCATGTCACTATTAAGAATAGGTATCCGCTACCTCGTATTGATGACCTGTTTGACCAGTTACAAGGAGCACAGTTCTTTTCAAAGATCGATCTTCGTTCTGGATATCATCAGCTGAAGGTTAAAACTGAGGATATTCCAAAGACTGCCTTCAGAACTCGGTACGGGCATTATGAGTTCCTAGTTATGTCTTTTGGATTGACTAATGCTCCTGCGGCTTTCATGGATATGATGAACCGAGTATTTAAGGATTATTTGGATCAGTTCGTTGTTGTCTTTATTGATGACATCCTCATATATTCCAAAAGCCGTGAAGATCATGAGCATCATTTGAAGCTGGTACTCCAAAGGCTGCGTGAAAATAAGTTATATGCCAAGTTGAAGAAATGCGAGTTCTGGCTTGAGGAAGTAGCTTTCCTAGGGCACGTGGTGTCAAAGCATGGAGTATCTGTTGACCCGGCGAAGATTGAAGCAATACAAAGTTGGGAGCAACCAAAGACGGTGACCGAAGTACGTAGCTTTTTAGGCTTAGCTGGTTATTATCGAAGATTCGTGGAAGGGTTTTCTCGAATTACTACCCCGTTAACTCAGCTGACTCGGAAAGATATCAAATTCGTATGGAGCGAGGAATGCGAGAAGAGTTTTCAAGAGCTTAAGAGGAGACTCATTTCGGCACCTGTTCTGACAATACCATCTGGTTCGGATGGATTTGTTATCTACAGTGATGCTTCAGGCAAAGGGTTAGGATGTGTTCTCATGCAACATGGGAAAGTCATAGCCTATGCCTCGCGACAACTCAAAGAATATGAGAGGAATTATCCTACTCATGATTTGGAGTTGGCAGCAGTAGTTTTCGCTTTGAAGATCTGGAGACACTACCTGTATGGGGAGAAAGTGGAGATCTATACAGATCATAAAAGCCTTAAATATTTCTTCACCCAAAAGGAACTAAACATGCGGCAGCGACGTTGGCTCGAGCTGTTGAAAGATTACGATCATACCATCCAATATCATCCTGGAAAAGCAAACGTAGTAGCTGACGCATTGAGTAGAAGATCATATGCGGGTACGAGTGCAATGTTGTTAACACAAAGGCCCATTTTGTATGACTTGCAAAGGATGGAGATAGAGATGAAGGCTCCAAGTACCCACATGATGATATCAAATATACGAGTAGAACCGACTTTAATCGATAAAGTTAAAGCTGCTCAAGCTACGGACATAGAGCTGATGCGTATGAAGAAGAAAGTGCAAGAAGGTTCTATTCCAGAAGCAAGAATCGATGAAGAAGGAATACTTCGAGTTCACTCTAGACTCTGTGTTCCTAACAATTCTGATTTGAAGTACAAGATCATGATGGAAGCACACAATACACCATTTGCAATCCATCCTGGAAGTACCAAAATGTATCGTGATCTACGACATACATTTTGGTGGAATAATATGAAGAGAGAGATTGCAAAGTTTATCTCGAGGTGTTTAACTTGTCAACGTGTAAGGCGGAACATCAAGTACCAAAGGGTCCATTGCAACCACTTGAGATTCCGAAATGGAAGTGGGAACACATTACCATGGATTTCGTTACGGGTCTTCCCACGGTTTCTCAAGGCATAAATGCTATTTGGGTTATTGTTGATAGATTAACCAAGTCTGCTCATTTCTTGCCGATACGGGAGACTTATTCCCTTGAACGTCTTGCTCGTATATACGTAGATGAGATTGTGAGACTGCATGGCATGCCAGTATCCATAGTTTCGGATCGTGACCCAAGATTCACTTCAAGATTTTGGGTTAGCTTGCAAAAAGCTATGGGCACAGATTTACGATTTAGTTCGGCATACCATCCTCAAACGGACGGACAATCAGAGAGGACTATTCAAACTCTTGAAGATCTATTAAGACTTTGTGTCCTAGATTTCAAAGGGAGTTAGGATAAGTACCTACCATTGGTGGAATTCTCTTACAATAACAGTTATCAGGCAAGTATAGGTGTGGCCCCATTTGAAGCATTATATGGACGAAAGTGTCGCTCTCCAATATGCTGGGACGAGGTGGGTGAAGCAACATTGTTGGGACCAGAGTTGGTACGCATGACTACAGAGAAGATCCAAACGATTCGACAACGTATACAAACGGCACAGGATCGACAAAAGAGTTATGCGGATCTTCATCGGAAGGACGTGGAATTTGACATTGGGGATCATGTATTGTTGCGTGTGGCTCCATGGAAAGGAGTTACAAGATTTGGGAAGAGAGGAAAGCTCAATCCACGATTTATTGGTCCATTTCAGATTCTTGACCGAGTAGGAAATGTGGCCTATAGACTTGCGTTACCTCCAAGTATGTCTCGTGTTCATAATGTTTTTCATATATCTGTGTTACGTAAATATGTGAAAGACCCAGACCACGTTATTGAATTAGAACCGGACGAGATAGCTGAAGACTTAACGTACGAAGAGGTACCTGTCAAGATCTTGGATAGAAAGGAGCATGTCCTACGCACGAAGGTCATACCACAAGTTAAAGTTTTGTGGAGAAACCATGCTATTGAGGAAATGACCTGGGAGTTGGAAACGGAAATGAAAGCGAGGTATCCTCATCTTTTCGAAACACCAGGTACGTACGTCAATTTCGAGGACGAAATTTCATAAGGAGGGGAGGTTGTAAGACCCCAAATTATTAATAAATAAAATTTAAATTCCCTCTATTTATTATTTTGAAATAGTAAGTGTTAAATTGATTAATGAGGTTAGTTATGGGTAAAATGCGTAAATATTTTAAATAAGCAAGTGGTTATAAAATATTCATTGTTGTCGGGGAATATTCGTTTGGTCGTGGAATATTCTTCCTGTCGGGGAATATTCGTACGACGGCGCAGTCTTTTGTGGGCCCCATAACGGAAAGCGATTGGATGAAGAAAACGACAAGTATATGTTTTTTATTAATAACGGCGTAGTTGTTACCGTTAATACTGTTGGAATACCCGGTGGTTAAAACACAGTAATACGCGTTGTTACACAGTAGCACACTGTATTGCACCAATTATTGATTCTTACGTAAGAAGGCACTACTCAATAATGGTTACAGTAATTACTGTTCAGTATTTTATTTTATTGATTCAATAATTGCTGCGTTGATATTTTATATTACTGTTGTTTCAATAATTGTCACTACACAGTATTTCCCATTATCAGATCAATAATTCATATTATTTGAATAATATTATTAGATAACATTATTGGCAATGTCTAGAAAGTTCTGTCTAAGGAGAGGTTTGGTCATCTAATTGCGCGCCAGTAAGGAGAAATCCTTATTGGAAAGCCCCCTCTTTCCTGGGAACGGCCTGGTTGTCATAAATGTGATTCTGTAATATTATTTGTAAATAATTAATTATTGATTCATATGATAAGGAAATATTTATTTTTGTGGATATAAATGAGGGATATATTTTTGTGGTTAAAAATGAAGGAGTTAATGTTGAGGTTTTTATCAGTATTTTTGTCGGAATGGAGGTATTAAAAATTAGGGTTTTTGAGATATTTTGCGGGAGTTATAATTTTTAATCCGACCGTTGGATCGTGGTAATTTTTGGATATGTTATACATATATAAGTTGAGTATATGTCCATAAATTTTGAACCGTTAAAAATGAACGTATGATTTATTATGAATTTTACGAGATGACTGGTTCAGAAATTGTTGAATTTTCGGAGTTAATCATTTTGGTAGAAAATTCTAGAATTGGTGGGCCCCACTCTTGGTTGGTGAAGAAATGTGCTGAGATTTTTATTCAAATGTGGTGGGTGGGAATAGTAGCAGGTAAAGCCATCAGGTTGCAGGTTAAGTCTGCTTCGGCGTGCTAACATTTTCCTATAAATAGAGGGCTAAGTTAGAATTGAAAATCACACCAGAAACAAGTTTTCTCTCTTTCTCTCTCTAGATTATTGAGTGTATTTTGTGAGTAATTAGATACTTTGAGAGTTTCTATTCATCAGAGCAAGTGTCTTTCAGCCTTATACCGGTATTCCGACCAGAAGTACTGTCTGTACGAGGTAAGGAATGTTATTTTATTCAAAAATGATATTATTTCTTCAATATCATTATGCCGAAATATTGGTTGGAAATTTTTATCAAATTTGGAACTTTTCACGTCGGGGTTACTATTCATGAGTTACTATTCACGAGTTACTATTCACGAGTTACTATTCACCGAAAAATAAAATTTTCTTCTTTTCGTCCAAAATATCTATTTTGGGTACTAGCTTTGATTGTATCCATGTTTTGATCATTCTTGAATTCTACTTCACTATGAATAATTATAAGGTATTTTTGGACATGAATAAATCGAAATACGAATCCTTAATATTTGTTATTTTGTTTCACTGGATTCGTTTTCTTTAATATATTTTTCATCATCCTCAGTCCTAAATGAAGATATTACTGAATATCTTTGGCCGTAGTGCAAAGATGAATGATTAACTGATGAATATCTTTGGCCCGTAGTGCAAAGATGAACAGGTGTTGAGATGAACATGACCGACTGGTGATACAAATGAATATCTTTGGCCTGTAGTGCAAAGATGAATATTTGATTAAAGATGGTTATTGATTGTTGTTACAGGGATAAAATATTGATGATGGACTTTTAAATCTTAGAAGATAGTAGAACTCATTCTCTACTTGACTCTTCTAATGGTTTGCTGTTTCCGCTGCAGTTATTGATTTAAAACTTGTTGTCTATTGTATTCTATTAGATTTTTCCCTGTTGAAGACTAACGATAATTTGTTCTGTGTTATCTTAGTCGTAACGTTCTTTACTGGGCTAGTTGAGCTCACCATTTTTCCTTTTTGTTCCATTTTTCTCAGGAGGCGAGAATGTAGCGAGTACTAGTCGGGGTATGGAATGATGGTTCTAGAAGTTACTTTAGTAGTCCTCACTATTTTTGTGAAATAATGTATCAATAATTGTAATGAGGGCTTATTTGAGTGTGGATATTGTCTAAATGACAATATTTGTATTTAAACTCACAGTTCTTGTGTTGTAATAATAAAGATGTAGTTGTTTCTGTACCATGTATTTTGGCGACTCAGAATGGGTGTTGTATACCTATTTTGGGGGCGTCACAAGAAAGACCCATTTTGTGTGATTTGCTAAGGATAGAGATAGAGTTAAAGACTCTAGGGACCCATGTGATGATGACAAATATACGAGTAGAACCGACTTTAATAGATAAAGTTAAAGCTGGTCAAGCTACAGACCTGGAGCTGATGCGTATGAGGAAGAGAGTGCAAGAAGGTGCTATACCGGAAGCAAGAATCGATGAAGAAGGAATACTTCGAGTTAACTCCAGACTTTGTGTTCCTTACAACCCTGATTTAAAGTATGAAATCATGATGGAGGCGCACAACACACCGTTTGCAATCCATCCTAGAAGTACCAAAATGTATCATGTTCTTCGTCAAGCAATATGAAGAGAGAGATAGCGTTGTTTATCTCAAGGTGTTTAACTTGTCAACGAGTTAAAGCGGAGTATCAAGTACCAAAAGGTCCATTGCAACCACTTGAAATTTCAGAATGGAAGTGAGAGCACATTACCATGGATTTCGTTACCTATCTTCCTAGGGTTTCTCAAGGTATTGATGCGATTTGAGTCATTGTTGATAGATTAACCAAGTCTGCTCATTTCTTACCGATACGAAAAACTTATACACTTGAACGTCTTGCTCGTATGTACATAAACGAGATTGTAAGGCTGCATGGTATGCCAGTATCCATAGTTTCTGACCGAGACCCAAGATTCACTTCACGATTTTTGGTTAGTTTACAAAAAGCTATGGGCACGGATTTATGATTTAGTTCAGCATATCATCCTCAGACGGACGGACAATCAGAGAGGACTATTCAAACTCTTGAAGATCTGTTAAGACTCTGTGTCTTTGACTTCAACGGAAGTTGGGACAAGTTCTTACCATTGGTGGAGTTTTCCTACAACAACAGTTATCAAGCAAGTATTGGCATGGCTCCATTCGAAGCATTGTATGGAAGAAAATGTCGTTCTCTAGTATGCTGGGATGAGGTGGGTGAAGCAACGTTGTTGGGAACGGAGTTGGTACGTATGACTACAGAAAAAATTCAAACGATCCGACAACGTATAAAAAGCTCACAAGATCGACAAAAGAGTAATGTTGATCTTCATCGAAAGGACGTGGAATTTGATGTAGGAGATCATGTGTTCTTACGTGTTGCTCCATGGAAAGGAGTTACGAGATTTGGAAAGAGAGGAAAGCTCAATCCTCGATTCATCGGTCCATTTTTAATCCTCGATCGAGTAGGAACTGTGGCTTATAGACTCGCTTTACCGCCAAGTATGTCTCGTGTTCATAACATTTTTCACATATCCATATTACGCAAATATGTGGAAGACCCGAACCACATTATTGAGTTAGAACCGGACGAAATAGCGGAGGATTTGACGTATGAAGAAGTTCCTGTTCAAATTTTGGATAAGAAGGAACATATCCTACGCTCCAAGGTTATACCTCAAGTCAAAGTTTTCTGGAGAAACCACGATGTTGAGGAAATGACTTGGGAGTTAGAATCTGAAATGAAATCAAGGTATCCTTACCTCTTCGACATACCAGGTACGTACCCTAATTTCGAGGGCGAAATTTCATAAGAAGGGGAGGTTGTAAGACCCCAACTTTTATAAATAAAGATGAATTTTCTATAAATATCATTTTTGAATATTATGGAGTTAATTTGATATAATGTTATAGTTGTGGGTAATATTTATAAATTTTACAAAGTACGCAAGTTGTTATATAATATTCGATTGGTCAGGGAATATTTATTTTAACAGGAAATATTCGTACAACGGCACAATCATTGGTGGACCCCACAACGGAATTATTGTCGGATTGAGAAAACGACAAAAATATTTTATTAAAAATAACAACGGAAGTTTTACTATTGATACTGTTGAACTACTCGGTAGTAAAAGTACAGTAAAATGTGTGGTTGCATAGTAGCACACGGTATTGATTATTAATGCTTATGTGAGAAGTCACTCAGTTTGATTCAATTATTGTCAGTTAATAATATGAATTATTTAGCGATAATGACGTTTTGTTTTATTCGTATTATTAACGTAATAAAACATAAACATCTTTTTATATAAAACAGAATACTTTATTAAAGTTATTCTATAAATAGAATATATTATATTTTATTTAAAATATTTTTCTTTAAATATGGACCGTCAGATTAAAGTAATCAATCTTGACCGTTCATGAATTAGTTACTATGCATTCTATTTTTCTATAAATAGCAGCTCATTCCTTCATTATTTCTTACGAATTCACTGAACTCTAGAGAGAGAAACTATAGAGAGAGAAAAGAAAAGTATTCTGCTACTTAACTACTTCCTTATTTCAGTTCTTCTTTAAAACGGTAAGGGGTGTTATTCTTTCTTATTCATGAAGAGAACTGTTGTTATTCCATTTCTTATTATTTTGTTGGAATAACCTGTATACGCGGTCTACCCTATACTTGGTGACATTCTTCTATTATTCTGTTGGAACATCATGTCTGTGTGTTTTACACCGGACCTGGTTCCGTTTTTATTATTATTCTGTTGGAACATCCTGTCTGTGTATTTTACACCGGACCTAGTTCCGCCTTGTTATTATTCTGTTGGAACATCCTGTCTATGTGCTTTACACCGGACCTGGTTCCATTATTTATTATTCTGTCGGAATATCCTGTCTGTGCGTTTACGCCGGACTTGGTTCCATTATTTATTATTCTGTTAAAATAACATGTATGTGCAGTCTATCGCATGCCGGGTGATTTCTTTTGTTATTCCATTCTTTACTATACTCAGTTGGTTAAGTTTTAACTTCTATACTCCATGAAATTAGTGTAATATCCTTGATACTTGCGGTTCATCCAATATCTTTTCAAGAAAATATTCTTCTAAGCATTCTTGAATTTTACTCCACAAAGCAGTATCATGTTGACAATTTGGACGTTGTTAATTCTTGGATAAATTAATTCTTGAACTTGTTTTATTGAATTCTTATATCATTGTCATCATCCTCATGTTTATAAAATGTTAAAAGTCATCTGTGGCCTGTAGTGCATAGATGAACTTGGTATGATTATGACCAGGGATTATTCGGTATAATAATGACCGTAATATTACAAATGATGTGGTAAAAGTCCTCATTGGCCCGTAGTGCGTTGATGGACAGTTGTTGGCATGATCATGACCATTAATGAATACACGAATATCATTGGCAGTAGTGCAGGGGTGATTCGATGATGTGGATTATTTTATTAAGCTGAGTTCCAGTGATCACAGTGTTGAAAAACTTTTTAAATCATAAAAGATAGTAGAGTTTATTTTCTACTTGACTCTTTTAATGGATTGCTTGTTCCGCTGCAGTTAAACTTGATGTATATTATATTTTATCAGTTTAACATTGTTGAAGGCTAATGATAATTTATTCTGCATTATCTTAGTCATAATATTTCTTACTGGGCTAGTTGAGCTCACCTTTTCTTTCGTTGTTCTCTTCAGGAAATAAAAACGTAGCTGGGACAAGTCGGGGAACGGAGTGATGGTCCGAATGATAGTATTAGTTAGTAGTCCTTACTATTATATGTAATAGTGTGTTAATAAATGTAATGGGGACTCCTTTTGAGTATGAATACTCTCTAGAAGATAATATTTGTATTCAAACTCACAGTTTATGTTTTGTCATATTGTACACGACAGTTGTATTTGAATTCTGTACCATGTATCTGACGACCCAAGATGGGTGATGTATACCTAATTTTGGGGGCGTCACAATACTCGATTCGATAGTTAAACGAATCTCAATCAAATCTTATTTTATACCCAATAAATTTTATAAATCAAATATGACCAACTCAATAAACGAGACGATTAATTTATACATGTAACATGGAAGTGATTAGCATAAAGTTAACTTTGGTCAATTGGTCAATACAGTATCGACACGCAAGCGAAATATAATTTTTCTCTCTGCGTATCAGCAATATATTGATCAATTGATCAATTTATCATAAAATTAACTTTATAGTAACCGAGTCCATAAAACATAGACATATTGGGTGCAAGTGCAGGTACAATGATAGCTTAATTGCCTAAATGCCTAGTACTCCCGGTTCAAGTACTCCCGCTCCCGCTCCCGCTCCCGCTCCCGCTCCCCAATTAATTCTACCCTTTTTATTATCCTTTACAAAATTAAAGATAGTTTCCTTTAACTTTGTTTTAAATTTAAAAATTATTAATATTATTTTTAATATTAAACTATAAATTAACATAAATTTTTAACATTGACAGACCTTAGTATTTCCATGTAACAAATACTATATTTTTAATTAATCTTAAAAATATATTTCAAATATAAAATTATTGAACAGAAAAAGACTTGCTACCCAAAATGGGGATAATTCCAATTCCTTTTATTTACACGTTCAAATATGAGATTTTATGTTTTCAATCTAGATTAAAAGGTGACATTATATTTCAAAACTACCTTTCATTTCATTCCATTCATTAAACCTACCTAAGTCTCATCTAATACTTAAACTAGATTAGAATACTAAAAAAATGTATTAATTTTATAAGTACAATATAATTTAAATGAGAGTCAAATTTTGGAATAGACATATTATATGCTTTATTCCTTTTCTTTTCTTACGGCCTGGACTTGAATAGAAAGTTGTTTATTTATTTTTGACAAAACTATGATTTTCACCATTAAACTTGACACGTTTTATTTAATACATTATTGAACTTTTAATTTTTTGGATTACATCATTAAACTAATTAAAAAATTTTAATTGGGTCATTCCGTCCAAAATAATTGACAGACGTTAAAGTGGCGCTGACGTGGCAAAAAAATAAAAAAAAATTGCTTATGTGGCAAAAAAATTCAAAAACAGATTTTGAAAAAAATAATTAATATTTTAAAGTTTTAAAAATAACAAAAACATAATAAAATACAACAAAAAATTTTTTAAAAAATTAAAAAAAAACAGATTTTTTTTAAAAATATATTTTTTTTGAAAACAATTTTTTTTTAAAAAAATAGAATTCTACAAAAAATATATTTTTTTTAAAAACAGTTGTTTCAAAAAATCAATTTTTTTTTAAAAACAGATTTTTTAAAAAAATAGAATTCTCAAAAAAATATACTTTTTTAAAAAAACATATTTTTTAAAAAAATAGAATTTTTTTTTAAAACAGCTTTTTTTATAAAAACAGATTTTTATAAAAAGAGAATTTTTTTAAAAAAGATTTTTTAAAAAATGGAACTTTTTAAAAAAACATAGTTTTCAAAAAAGTAGAACTTTTTTTAAAAATTTGATTTTAAAACAGTTTTTTTTTTAAAAATCAATAAAAAATATTTTTTTTTAAAAACAGTTTTTTTAAAAAAATAGATTTTTTTAAAAAAACATATTTTTTAAAAAACAGAATTTTTTGAAAAAGCAGATTTTTGAAAAAAAATAGAATTCTAAAAAAAATATACTTTTTTAAAAAAACATATATTTTTTTTAAAAAATAGAATTTTTTTAAAAACAGCTTTTTAAACAGATTTAAAAAAATATAGAATTTGTAAAAAACGGTAGAAATTTTTTTAAACAGATTTTTAAAAAACGGTAGAAATTTTTTTAATTTTTTTTTATAAAAATAGAATTTATAAGATTTTTAAAAAACGGTAAAAAAATTTTAAACAGATTTTTTAAAAAAACTGTTTTTAAAAAAAATTCTATTTTTTTTAAAAAATATGTTTTTTTAAAAGAGTATATTTTTTTTTAGAAATCTATTTTTAAAAATCACTTTTTTTAAAAAGCTGTTTTTTAAAAAAGTCCCGTTTTTTACAAATTCTATTTTTTTAAAAATCTGTTTTAAAAAAAAAAACTGTTTGAAAAAAATTCTATTTTTTTAAAAAAAATATTTTTTTTAAGAATTCTATTTTTAAAAAAAAACTGTTTTAAAAAAAAAACTGTTTTTAAAAAAACCGTTTTTTTAAAAAAAACTATTTTTTTAAAAAAAAAGCTGTTTTTTAAAAAAAAGTAATTTTTTTATAGAATTCTATTTTTTTAAAAAAATCTGTTTTCTAAAAAAATATATTTTTAAAAAAAATATTTTAATTTTTTGTTGTATTTTATTATGTTTTTGTTATTTTTAAAACTTTAAAATGTTAAAAAAAAAATTTAAAATCTTTTTTTGATTTTTTTTTGCCACATAAGCAATTTTTTTTTATTTTTTTGCCACATCAGCGCCAGGTCAGCGTCACTTTAACGTCTGTCAACTATTTTGGACGGAATGACCCAATTAAATATTTTTAATTAGTTTAATGATGTAATCCAAAAAATTAAAAATTCAGTGGTGTATTAAGTAAAACGTGCCAAGTTTAGTGGTTAAAATCATAGTTTTGCCATTTATTTTTCCTTACTTCAGCCAAATAAAACAGATAGTATAGAGGTTTTTATTTTAACTATTTTGTAATAAATCAAATCCATTACTAAAAAAGTTTTATTTGGCATTTTTCTTTCTCCCCTAAAAAAGGGGTAGTACTTAAAAAAATAACCACACAATACATTTAATTTTATTCATAATACATTGAATTGCCATCAGACATTGAACAAATTATTACATGTTAGTATTAACTAAATTATGTGTAGTAGTACCGTATTTGTATTTGGCTCTCCCATCATCGTAATGTCATATTTCAAATCTGGATACTCTCCGACCTCCGTATCCTAGTCCTCTCAGAATTAGGATCGTTGGGTTGGGTTCCCTGCTACTGATTTATTTGCTGCATGTAAGTCGAGAGCTTTTTGCAAAAGCAGATTAAGCCATCCGAGTCTTTCTAAAGTGATCAAAACTGTGCACAACAATGATACATACATACATACATACATGAATAAAGTACCAAGTATCAACAAATTGAGCACCATAATAGTAATTTGCAAAACAAATTGGCAGAAGGACCAATAGAGTAGAGGCTGAAACGCCATGAATTTGAAGTTTGTGCAATGCTCATTAAATAAAATGAAAATGTGGCAGGTCTTGAGTTATCAATACACCTAAATTTTGTTATTTATTGTCATTTAGATTGACTGATAAGAAAAAAAGACATCTACTGAATTTTGAAACAAGCAGATACCATAAATTTCATTGCAAGCAACCAAAGTGTGTTGGACAGACACATTCATTGAGTTATTTATTACCAATACAGGTACCATAGCAGTTCCCATAAAGCATGCCCACCACTTACAGTGTGTCATTAATTCAATCTACATAGAAAGCATGCTGCTCAGTTCAAGCTAATAGCCAACAGGAAGGATCTTATAACTGGTCGAGTCATGCAATGTATCAATCCTCAGATTTACTCCATTCTTGGAGTGTTGGGGTTGCAACTCCAACATTTTTCATATCGAATATATTGGCTGATTCAAGATAGTATTGATGTTAGTAAGGCCTCCAAGGCTTAACAGAGGCTAAAACACTTGTCAAACTGGATTTTGAAGCAATTAACACTTGGCAACAGTAAAGAGTAACAAAATAGACAGAATCTTTAACTGAAGTAAACTACAATAGTAAATAGAGAAATATCTGAGCCTTCCAAAAATAGGATTCTCAATCACTAGAACCTGAAAACTTGTGGTTGAGTTCATTGGGGTACTTATTTACCTTGATGCATAAAAAAAATCAGAACCTGGAGGCATGTTGAACAATAGAGTAATGGGCATATAAATTGATTTCCATTTAGCTTATATTTCAAAGCAAATACATAAGGAAAATAAACAAATGTGCAGTAACTGTTGCTGTCGGTTCTTTTCACCGGGAAGGGTCTGAGTATTCAGAATGGGACATACAAAATGGAAAACAACGAGAACATGTAAAACTGTTCTAACATTTTACTATAAGCAAGCTTATCCAAAAAATGTATTGACATTTGGTGCATACCAGGTTCCTCTATTTTTAATGGCCTAGTACGATCAGAAATAACTGAAAATAGTTCAACCTTCACAGTTCTCTGATGTGCCTTTTCCTTCAACAGCATCTAGAATAAACTAACTAATTTTGTTTTTGCATACAATACTTTTTCAATTTATTTACTACTCTAACAGCCTAAATATCATACTATCAGTGATATACTTTCCTAGCTTCCTTTTAAAACCTTGTCACAGAATGCATTTTCACTGCTGCAATATATTTCTTTTTAAAAAATCCAAATGAGTCACTATAGACCTTAAAATAGATACATGGTCTCTACTTGGACAAGCATATTCAGTTATCACCAAAAAGAAGCACTTTATGTATTGTTTTAACACTACATGTAAAACTGTTTCTTTTCTATCTCACCACAACACACTTTATGTATTGTTTCAGTGATAGTGCATTTGTTCTTTTCAGGATTCATTTAGCCATCTCCACTTAATTATTAGAGGTTTGGATGAGATGAGTGTATTTTCTGCAACAGATCCATAGTTTGAAACTGATATTAAGCAATCCCAATGAGTCCAACATACATATAGTTAGAAACCAAGAATGGGTTTACCTCCAGACTTCACTAACTGAATGCCCCTGCTCAATGTTTTCAATTGCAAAATGAGATTTTCATTGGACAAATTTAGACATTGACCAATAGATTGAAGGAGCTCTGCAATGATTAAATGCCACTATTCTAATAATCTGATCCTATCAATTCTAAGCATACAAAGGCAAAATCCATCATCCATAAGATTGACTTTAAACAATGACCTTTTTTCTTATTAAAACATGAACCTTTTTGACTTCAAATTAATGGTACTAAACAATGACAATTTTTTATAGGAGACGAAAAGGACATCTAAAAATTTCATCATTGGCAAGTGTTCCTAGTGAGAGTTTTATTATAAATGGTAGATACCAAAACAGGTTTCGAATGACTTCAGCACCTAATTCAATAATATTTCCTGATAACTAATCATATTTGAGGCTTTCTTTATAGGTAGTTCCCATAGAACAGTAACTTCATGCAGAAAGCAACATATGAATTGGACCTCTAAATCTTAGATAGTAGTGTCAAGGGAGTAAAAATGCATACCAACATGTATATCAGGTGTGGCAGCAGCTGTGGCATCAACAATAACACTAACAGACTGGTAATCAAGTGCTACAGCATCAAATACAGTCTGCCTGATGCAATTTGGAGTTTGAACACCTAGACAGAAATGTAAAAGATTACAAACCATGGAACAAATACAACAGAACAATATATAACATGTTAGAATATGAGAACAAATTTGAGGCTACAAGTGTTAGCTGGTGGCTGGCAACTGGTAGCTGTCCAGCTTTGGCTGAACACCATACGGCTTAATTCTTTTGGGCCTATGCCAAAATCTATTTGGGAGTTTCTGAAGTTACAGCGGAGAGCCGCCAGGCTAAATCTCCTGTAGCCAGCTGGCTATGACCTTCAGAGCCACTTGGCTTTTTGTTGGGGTCCTGTTCATCTATATTCTAGCTTTTTGCCGGTTGCTATTAACATATATCTTGATGAAGGAAGATCTGCTTCTGTCTGTGTCTAAAAGGACTCAAATACCTAACATTATGGATTCCAAACTAAAAATTAATAATCAGTGGAAAGGTTGCATTACCAGTAAGGACTAAACTATTAATCCCAGCACCCTGAAGAAGCGAATGAAGGTGTGTAGCAAAAAAGGCACTGAAACGTGTCTTCACCAACTTATAATCCTCCTCCTTTATAACAAGCCCATCAACCAGTTCTGACCCCACACTATCCTTCGAAGTTGGTTTTGGCTTCCCATCGGAGTACAGGTGCCTGCGAAATAGTTCAACATCTCTTCCCAGTGGGTCATGCTCACGTACAACCTATGTAAACCAATCGTAAAAATGTTTATATTCAATAAGAGCACAAGCACAACTCATAAATAAGAGCATTTATCTTGTACTAGGAGTAGAAGCAAATTTAATTTACTAGGAATGTAATACCCGGTAAGATAAAATAATAATAAAAAAATATGTAAGTAAACTTTAAAATATTTACATTTTAAAATATATTAATTGAACTTTGTTTTGATTTGGGTCAAAGTAGTCATTTAATTTATGTGGGCTAATAAATATTAACAAGTAATGGATAAATTAATTTAGTAAAATTTGGGCTTTAAAATTAATTGGGTTTAATTTATATTTGAGTAATAATAAATCCTATTAAAATTAGGAGAAACAATAAAATATATAAATAATAAGCAAAACCTAACTACTTCATTCTATCTGATACGAGCTAATTGAAGGGAAAGAAGGAGGCGGCAGCTTGAGAACATAAGGAAGAAATCGTGTGCCATATTTCTTAAGGTATGTGAGTATGGCTGATAATAAATTAAATGAATATGTTAAAGCTTTCCTTAATTGATGTTATCATTAGAGGTTAAGAAGAAACAAATGATGATATGACAGATTTCTTGTATGAATGAATTAAATCTTTATCTGGACAGAATTTACTGAACTTATTATATATATATATAGGGGATGCATCGATGACAACCGGTTGCCATAGATACTATTCGGCAACCAATATCTCCACCGTTGATCAAGTTAATGAATGGCTGAGATTTAACAACAAAAAAAACACCGCTACACATAGTAGCGGCTTACTAAAAAAAAAAAAAAAAAAGTCAACCGCTCCTACAATGAGCAGCTTACCCTGCCATTCATTAACTTGATCAACGGTGGAGATATTGGTTGTCGAATAGTATCCATGACAACCGGTTGTCATGGATGCATCCCCATATATATATGTATATATATATGTATATATATATATATATATATATATATATATATATATATATATATATATAAGGAATGAACCTAGCTGCTATATAGAATCTGATTAGTCATCTTATCTTTTTTATATTGTGTCAGTATACAAACAATAGGTTCATATGTACTATCATGTATGTAGGAATTAAATTGATTTTCACTTTTAAATTAAGTTAGCATATTTAATGTATGAAATTCACTTTATACTTCTTTTAAAATTCGTCAGGTATGATTTTCACTGTATGTATGAAATTCACTTTATAAATTAAGTTACTATGCAGAACTATTTAAAATTTAGAATATAAAGTTTATGAGAGCAAAGAATAATAATAATAATAAAATGAGTAAATTAAAGGTTTAAATATGGAAAGAATAATTTTGCAAATGTACGTATATTAATTATTATTTTGTTTAATTAGATCGAACGGAGGGAGTCTAAACGAGTAATATTTGGTATTACAATTTGGGTATTACATTATTTACACTAGGTACGGATTCCGTACTCCTTCAGCGATTATGTTTTTATTTTTGATTTGTTCGTTTTGTTTTCCGTTTCGAAGTTAGTTATTGTTTCACATGGTTGTTCCTTCTCAAATTCGTGTAACTATTTTGTTTTGATATTGATACTTAAAACTCGTATTTGTACTCTTTGAATTAATTTATCATGTATAGTATTTATTTCGATATTTGTAGAAAATTCATGTCAATATATTTTGGAGAATTGTGTTGTTGATTCGCTTTGATTTGACATGTGCATATTAGAACCCATTTGTGTTGATATTGTGTCACATATAATGTGACATGGTATTTTTGTAGAATATACCGTAGGGTATACCTGAGCTATAACCACCTGGGGGGGGCGTCTCTGTTTTGTGCTCCGGCGGGAGTTGGCCATTTGGTGATTTGTTGTAGGAGGCGTATGGGTCGACCCTAATTTTCTGTTATGTTCTGTTTTGCGAATTGATGATGTTTGTACCAAACATACCTTCCGATTTTTGCATACATCTGGATTGCGCAGTCCAATGTGTGATTGCATGTGTGACATTATTTTGATTGTCTATGTGACATTATTTGATTTGTCTGTGTGGCGAGGTATATTTTTGAGCTTGGTATGAAATAAAACCCATCCATTTGATTCAACATATTATTTCGTTGTGTTAATTTTATTCGTTTCAGTTCAGTTTATTTAATTGAGTTAACTATTTCGTTTTTGAGTTAACTATTTCGTTTCATTATTCTTGTATTCTATATCCGTACTGAGCATTTGACACGTGCTGTGTTTTTCTTCCGACAAGTAATCAGGGAGGATCAAGGGCAAGGGCAAGTGTAACGAGAGCTCCCTTTTATCCAAATGATTTAAATATATTTTGTTTAGATTGTGATACATTAGTTATTCAGAGTTGTAATAATTATCTTAAATTTTGGTTTGAGCCAGTGTGGTATTTATTATAGTTTGTGTTGTGATATTTAATCATTCTGAGACTATTCTTTTGTGGCTTAGAGCCTTGCTTAACCTCTCTTCTATTTCGGAAAGGGGGTGTTACAAGGAATGTTTGTGATTCCTAGAAGGTATTGCTATCTGTTGACATAAAAACAAACAAGGAAATGATCCGGAAACATACAATTTCTGGATTATTTAGCGTGCAAATTTCAACAAACTCCCCCAACAAAACAACCCAGCCTTATACTCAACATGCCAAACAATTCCTAGCAATGCAAAACGCAAAAGGACTTCCAAGTTGATGTCCTAACATATGCAAAATAAAAATAAGAGAAGTATATAGAGTACTAAAAAAAATTCCCAAATGCAATTTAATTGGACATAAGAGAATGCTAGTAACTTGAAAATACTAATGTAGTCGTGGTAACAAGAGAATAGTAATAATAGAAGTGAGGAAATTAGACAGTAATTGAATAATGAAAAGGAAATAGTGAAATTACCCATATTACGAGAATTCCCCGGCGTCTAGCAACCTCAACCGCCTTGATAACGTTAGGGGCAATAGCTAAACCACCATCAACCCGCATCGAACCCTCTGCTACAATGAAATCTTTCTGTGCTTAATTCACGATCATGGTGATGAAGAGAGATGAATTAGCTTCTTGAACACAATACATATTACATACTATCAAAGAGGAGAGAGAGAGAAATACCTGCATGTCGATGACCAGAAGGGCAGTGTTTTTCCATTTTTGACGGGTATCCATTTTTTTCTGTGAGTAATGATTTCTATCTTCGCTTCCAACAGAAAAAAGGAAGGGCCTTGGATTGCTTTTTTTGCTCTTTCTATTATTGTAGTGGTCGATTTGGACCCCACTACTCCACCAAGCCAAATTAATAGATTGGGTCGGGTCTTTCCTGACCGCTTATCGATGCCAAGAAGTAAATAGAAAGTGGGCTAATTGATTAAACTCTCGTTAAACACTACTCCGCGTGAACTTGTTAGATCACCAAATTGAATTTGATTAATTTAACACGTATAAATTTATTTGAGTGAAAAAATTTTATTGCACGTATATTAATACATAAGATTAATTATTAATTATATATTTAATTCAAAGATTTATTATTAATAATTATCTACGTAATTAAACCACACAACCGTCCATACCTCAAATCGCAATCATTTCAAAAAATAAGTAGCACAAAAAATAGAATCAGACTAATAAAATTAAAATAACTATTCTTACGCGGATGTAAATTGATTCAGCCGTTTGGCGTATTTTGAAGGGATAAAAACAAAAATTTAGGTTTCATAACATCATCCACTGCAATGTCTTCCAATTTTAGTTTCCAAAATTTTATTTAAAGAAAGCTCCTATTTGTTATAGATTTGACCTTACCTTAGGAAAATGTGAATCCCAAATGGTTTGTTTTTTAAATATAAGAGTGCAATGAATTTAGTCTTTGCCCGTTGCAATGCCTTTTGTCCCAAACTAGCTGGGTAGGCAGAAAAAGAAAAACCACTCCACTAGTGTAAACAAAACTTCAAATAAAAAACAAATGAAATTACAACCACACTTTACATATATAAATTGCAAGGAATGCATGCACTTAGTAAAGAAGAGAAGAGCAGAGCAGAGCAGAGCAGATGCTTCTGCAATGAATTTGAATTCCTTAATCAAATAGTAATGCCACCTTCAGGCACTTTTTATAAGTCTTTGTGATTGTACTTCCTTTTGTTTTTGCAATATCATTTTCGTAAATGTCATTGTTTTTTTGTAACACTGTCAATTGAACCACCATGCCGTTGCAAAGCAATAACTGGTTCATTACATCTGGAGCACCGGAATGATGGAGCCGCAGAGCAGCGTGTTCGAAGACAGTAATAACAGTAACTGCCAACATTAGAAATCACATCAACTTTAGACGTAATCCACAAACATAGCAAGTTTTTTGGAAACTATTGCAAACAAATTGGTCTGAGTACCTGCAAACTCATGTCAACTACTGTGGCCCCGAAAAAAATATTGAAAACATATTGGGACATGTGAACAATTATACAAAGAAGTAAACATTAGTTGAAATTCTAACTACTCTTTTGGGCCTTCGTTAAGTAAATATGCAACACAAAAAATTCCAGATTTTCCTATCAAGTAACTTCAAAATGTAAATGACGTCCAGATTGTTTAGTGTTGAAATGTTTACATGGGACGGCCCCTTAAATATGGAGTAGGCAATATGAGGGATTCATGATACTGCTAGTTTCAAGCTTATTGGCCTTCACACTTAGAGAGTACACACCATAAAGCCATTAAAGTCAAAAGAGTCGTCTACCTGTGCTGACAAGGAAGGGCTAAAAAGGGTATGGTTGGATTCGCCTGACAGATGGGGCATAAAGTTTCATCCTCTGCAGATGTTGAAGATTTATCCTTGGCGAATGGAAGAAGAAAATTCTTAATGGATGATGAATTCAGAAGAGGAAGAAGCAACAATAACATTTCCTGCACATGAACAACAGTTAAGGATACAGTTTATGAAGAAAGGAGGAAAACGTAAAATGCAACTCCCTCTTAGGGTTTGCACTTGATGAACAAAGTTATGTGGAACACTGAATGTGTCACATAAAAATATTGTTTACTACAATGTTCTAAAAACATTGATATACAATGTGAATAATATTGGGAAAAGGAAATTCTCTCACCTTGTAGAAGATAAAGTATCTGACATTAATTACACTACTAAGACTCTAGTGGAGAAAGGATAAATAGGCTCTGAAGCAGAAATTGGAACAACATGCAAATTCGACAGTGCTCTTTGGATCGATCATCGAAAACAAAGTTCAGGTTATACAGAATAGGCCAACTTTTTATTAAGCTTAACTACTTCAGTAATGAAATAAATGCAACTCGAGCTCATCAACATTTCCAACAATTTTCTGCTACAAATGAGAATAAGAAATATAACTTACAGAGAATTCATTCCACACCAACTGCCGATTCATGTACTCAAAACTAACAGCTCTATTCATATGAGGGCTCCCATAGACAAGTCTTGCTTGTAGAGATCTCTCAATAAGACTTCTATACCTGCATAAATATGAAAGGGACAAATGAAATACTGTCAAACACTACAAGGTCATTAGAAGTATACAACTCGGCCCAGTCTTAAAAAGCCTACTCTCCACTAATACAGCATCTCACATTTGTTCCAGCTCAAAGTATTTCACCAAATCAACCATGTCAGCTTATAACATCTGAGCATACAGAACAGACACGTAATTATCATAACAGCATGCTAATGGCCAACTAAGCCTCCAGTAGTTGGTTAATATATAAAAGCAATTTAGATAATGTAATTGATTCAACCGATAAGCCACTTCAGTTCTGGCATTTTTCTTTTACTTAGCCTTGTTACATACCTTCATTTTGTTAACAATATTATTATGGTTTTGAATTATAGGAATTTAAGAACCATCCAAATGAAATCCCTGGTGCTAATAAGCATACCTTCCTGTGTAAAGAAATATGAGTAGGTTGCTAAAAGATGCAGCTTTGTAGAATCCTTCAATACGTTGGATTAAATACCATGCTCGACGTGCTATTGACCTCTGAAATATAATCCAACAAAATAAAGCAATCAATTTGTCCTCCTCCTTGATGTTCATTACATTTGCACATCCATACTAAATGGGGAGACCATAGAAAAAAAGAGAGATCTGATTGGGCTTGAACTTAATATAAAAGACATACCTGTTCAGAATCACCCCATCGGCGGAAAGCAGAAAATGATTGCAGACGGGCCCAGATATACTGACCCCCAACAGTGGCAACACAATACCATATCTTTTGAGCAAAAGTGAGTCCAGGTCCCTCCAAACCCGTTCTGACTGGTGGATGTAATGCAAATTATTGAAAGTCTACAACTCATAACATGTATTGGTATAGGACTGCAATGTTATTAACACAGAATATGTATCGGTATAGGACTTCAATATTATTTACAGTTTTTAACAGCGCACAAAAAATTGATAAACCACTTTTAGGACCTTTTGGTTTGCACACAAAATTAGGCAATATTCACGTATGAAAGTAATATAACAGAGAGAAACTATTAGGTGTCAACATTTGTAAGCACATAATTCAACTTTTGCAAAAAAAATCTAAGACTTGTGAATCTGAGAAAACTTTTTGAAAATAGACTTCTTTCTTCATGTAGTATACTTTGCAAATTTCATAGACACTTTTAAATGTGAATCACCAATCCAATTAACTTGTTAGGAAGTTGGTAACATGTAAGGAGGATTTGTTAATAAACAATCTATCCAAGGAAGTACCCTGTTCACCCATTCAAGTCTTTTCGAATAGAACTTTGATCAAATTATCATAGTAATTATTCACATCAAGTGACAAACAAGCGGTTAGGAACAAAAAATAGCCAAGCAAGTAAGTCATGCCTTATGACTATCAGCTTACTATCAGAATTAGGTTGTGTCAAAACTTCTTACCTTTTCCTCTATTTTCCACGGCCCGCTCATCTCTATATCTTAAATTCATGAGAGTATTTCCTGGAGTAGGCTTATCAACCCATATAGAAAATCTCCAAATGAGAAACTCGAGGAAAGCATCAAGTTCTGGTTCGTATTGGAATAACATTCCTGGCTAATTCCAAAGAAAATAAGGGGAAACAAATCAAATGCCATCCACCAAAAAAAAAACTTGACTGACAACCAAATTAGGTTTAATGATGTACCTTCATTAAAGAAAAAACCTTAACCAACTGTTCTTTCAACATGGCAGACATTTCAATGTCCAGCCTCCCAGCGTCAACCTGATTAACTCTTGAGATAGCAATTGGGATGACTGGCTGTAAAGAAACCACCAAGAAAAACAATTTAGTTGCGGGGAAATGCTAGAAGTATATCACTTTTCTCCCTCTGTATATAAAAAAGACTTAAGTTACATAACTAAGCAAATAGGATTCTTGGATGTATAAACCAGTCAAACCCTGTACGTGAATTCTTCTGATACATATGTGACACCTAAAACTTTTGCCCTAAACTTAAAAGTCTCATATCTGCATATCAACATATCTTCACAGCACAACAGAATAATTTTTTGTGAAACTAGGAAAGCAAAATCATTTTACAAGTTCAAAGTTAGAATATTTATCATATATTCAGACTAAAAAGTTTATGGGGAAAGATCTTCACAGTCTGCGCAGAATAGTTGATTTAATTTTCCTCTAGGGCTCGAAATATTTCAAAATAACAGATCACCCCTCTCAAAAGTTTATTAGCATCTACAATAAATACATGTTTATGCCCGAAGGTAAATGGAAGAGAATAACATGAAGTTAGGGATTGAAGTGATAACAGAAAATTAAAAATTACAAAAAAGAAAAGAAAAGAAAAAAGAACATACCTGGTAAGGGAGGGAGGAGGAAGATTGTTGCCATTGAGGGAGTAATCTTTGGTATGAATTAACCCAAGCATCTTCTGTTGGTGGTACTGATGGTAAGGGATTGTTGTTACTACTTGACGATGCTGAGCAAGCTAGGGTATCTCCCACCATCTGTTCTTTATTTTCCTTAATAGATATTGGCTCTTCAGAGAGAGCCACAGACGGAGGAGCAATTTGTATGCCCGATGCCCTGCAGGCTGCAACTCTCTCTCTCTCTCTGCGGCTCTGCCAACGCTGTGCGGTTGATAGATAGAGTGTGTAACAGTTACAAAATGTACCGTACTAATTTGACAAGGAGGTAAAGTGGAATGGTTATCTATTCAAGTATACAATACTCATACCTTAGGGATAAATGTTTTTTTATTTCTCTATGTCAACTTATAAATAAATTATTAACTTTTTTTTTTCTTACGATTAATTCATTAAATTTTAATTTTTTAAAAAATTGTTACAAAAATCGTTAAATCTTTGACTTGCAAATCGTGACTAATTCTCAAAAATTATATAAAACGTTAATTAATTTTAAAAAAATAAAATCATCTAAAACGTCATATAATATAGGATGGAGGGAGTATTACTATATAATAGATTAGTGGAGTATTTTATTAAGAACTCTCAGAAGTTTTTTGTTGAATTTGTTACGGCTCTCACTTAATTGAATATAAGTCGTTTTAGAGTTATGTACAAATATTAAAAAAATTATTGTATTGCATTAAGTATAATATCAATTGCTTATATTATTTTTGTATTAGAAAAAGATAGTATTGTTTATTGGATATGTTATTTATTAGATATAAAATAGTGAGAGAATTAAAATTATATTTAATACTTTAAATAATATTAAAAAAATAATTAATATTTACTTAAAAATTTTAAGCGACCAGTATTAAAAGACATAAATATTTTTTAAAAACAATTTATATTAAGCTACGGTAATAGTACTTTTTCATAGTTATAGTGATTTAAACTCATAGAATCTTGACAGAGTGAAGTATAAAATGCAGGACTCCTAAAATATATTTTAAAAACAACTCCTAAAATTATATCTCAAGATTATTATTAAACTCAGGTGTTTGCTCCTGTCATCATTCAGAATGTTTAATTAGAGTACATAGCAGTTTTTGTTATAGAATGATAGACGTATTAAATTAAAATATATATATTTATTGCAATATAATATATGTTTCACTTATAAAAAGTAGAAATAAATTATAAACATTATATATAGGATCCTTCAAAGAGCAACATACGCTTGTGGAAGACGAATCAAAAGTTAGTTTAGATTATTATTTATAAAAAAATAATTAAATATTTTATAAAATGAGTAGTTGAATATGACAATACTATTAAAAAATAGTTACATCATCATCCTGTATTTAAAGTTAACGAGTCGTATTTAAAAAATAGTTCACGTATTTAAAGTTAACGAGCCGTTAGTTCATTTCAATATGACAACATAACTCATATGCTGCTTCCTCATTAATTTTTTGTAAAATGATTTTACTTTTCCCAAAGTCAAATAGGCAATTTCTAAAGTGGTACAAATTTTTCTACAAAAAATCATCTGTTTATAATTAAAAACCTTAGTTTATATTCATGCTACAAACACACCTTCACAATTATTTTGCACTTAAAAGACCAAAACATTATTAGTTTGCTATCAATAATATTGGATATAATATGAGAATATACAAAAAATAATGTGGATGCTAATTATTGGTCATAACTCAATAATATATAATTTTATATTCAATTTTTTTTTATTGGTCAATATCCTCTTTCAAACCCTTCCTTGCCAATGCCGAGACCAGATTAGCGTACAAAGACAACTCAGTTCTGTACCAATATTCTGATCGGGCGACTGAGAATACTCTGAGAGCTAGGTCGGTGTGGTCTTGCCGTAGGAGCTCGTTGAAGGTGGCAATGAGGTCGGATTTAACGAGACGAAAAAGGGTTTTGGAGAGAGAGTCGTCGTCGGTGGATCTGTGGGCCCTTTTGAGAGCTTGGACGGCTTGGATTGCTTCTATGCTCAGTATTCGGCCTTTGACGAGTGGTCCACGGTTATCCCGTGGGCCGCACCTTACTGTGAATTGTGCTTTGTAATTCTTGTTGTTGGTTGGCTGGGTTGTTGAAGAAAGAGAAGGAGAGAGGAATGCGAGGTTTGAGTGATGAGACGAGGCCATGGCTGATGCGGGGGAGTAATGAGAGCCGCAAATACGAGAAGTAGAGGAAAAAGATAACAAATGCTCTTTACCTTAACGCTGGAACGTAGTGTTGTTAACGCCAACATCTTCTCTCGCGTCCTAATCACGTAAGACGCTCTGATCCTGCACAGTTCAACAAGTTAACACCAAAAGCTTGACGGCTTGACCGTCGGGGGATAGCTCCGGCGTGAGAGTCAGTACAGGCGATCACAAGGTTAACAATGGAGGAATATAATATCTAATACTTGAGAGAGAATAATAAAAAAATGATCCGTGTGGTGTAATGTTTTGTTACCTTATTTTCATGTGTGATCCTTGTCCCATACGTAGTCCAGACCGGGTTTATCGCGTCACCCACTATCTCCTGACACCTCTCCCCCTCCCAGTCATTTCAGCCGAAAGTATGTAGCTCACTTCCCGACCTGCTACCACTGTTTGCCACCGCCGGTCATTTGAGTCTCATCCTCATTAATGTCATGCAGAAAGGTGGCAGATATGACAGTCAACTGTTATCTCTTGTGATAATTACCGGTCAAAGATATGATAAGAGACAATCTGTATAATGGACCAATCCAATGACTAAGCCCAATAACATAGTCAAATAACTGGGCCCAAATCATTCGACCCAACAGGACGAAAGTAACATATTCCAAATGATGAGCCCATTCGGCCTGGCCCAATACGAAAAGTATTATGGCCCAACATTGCCCCCCAGTCTTTTATTAAACAGGATGTTTAATGGAAGACTGTAAATAATATAAGTCCATAATGAAAAGGATTTGTAATAAACCCTAAGAGGAATCTCACCGAGACCCAACTGATAAGCAACAGTCATTAATTCAAATAGAGTCGGAAGCCCAAATGGCACATGCCCATCAACCTTAAGGACGAAAAATGAAGATCCAACAGACGACAACCCACTCTGGCTAACCCATTAAACCCAAAATCGGACACTACCTCTTCCCCTCTCACATCATTACCTCTAATTAATGCGCCGCCCTTTGTTTTCGTGCAAAATTTGAAAAGACCACCTACTATAAAAACTAACTTTCCCCGATTCTGACGACGTTACCGTCTCAATTTGAATTTGGTACACATATTGTTTTCTCCTTCACTCCGATTTCTCCTCTACCTGCAAGATCTTAGCAATGGCATCCCAACATTCTGACAACACCACCCCCATTACTGCAGTTCCGATTTCCACCATTCCTCCCAGTCACAGCCCTACCAAGACGGCTTCAAACCCAAACCCCCAAACCGCTGCTAGCCCTGCCAGGAACCCCCCAAACCCACTACCCAACCCTTCAGAGTTTTTTGAGAGTGAAGAACAATACCCTCACGCTAATACTCTTTCCATCATCACCGAGATCGAGCTGCGTACCATTAAGAGTCGTTATCAGATTCCGGACACCCATCTGGTGAGAGCTCCAGCATCGCATGAACGGATGTACCATCGACCTGATGGGTGGACTACCGTACCGGTAACTATTTTAGAGAAGGGAGTTAGATTTCCTCTTCACTCTTTTCTAATTACTCTTCTACGATTTATCGGAGTGGGGTTCGCCCAACTGGTGCCGAATTCGTACTTCCACATTCTGACTTTCATAGCATTCTGTTATGAGCTGGGGTTACCCCTTACAGTCGATTCTTTTTTCACCCTCTTCTCTGCTGGAAAATCTCGGGAGCGAGGCTTCAAAGTGCTGAGCAAACAGCCTCCCAAGCCCAATGCCAAGTTTGAAAAACGATCTTTGCTGGATACTCCTTCGAGCAACAAGGGGTGGCACAGAGAATAGTTCTTCGTGAAGGGACCCGAAATCCCTTTTATTCCGGAATGGACCATCTCCGAGCGGATTTTTACAGACTTCGGGGACATTTCAAAGGAACGTGTGAAAGAAATGGCGAGTATTCTCGAGAAGATTCCCCTGAAAGATTGGAGCTTTGGACTCCTAAGTAAGCAAGCATGGTTGTATGACCATAAATGTGAGTTCCAAACTCTTATCGATACTTAATTTGCTGAGATTTCTTTTAGTAAACTGATCCCAAAGAATGATTTTTCTTTTTGTTGCAGTGTCTTTGATAAAACCCACATCGATCGACCGAAGGGATTTGGAGAAATTTCTTTCGGGTAAATCGTCATCACCCCCAACCGAAGTCCCACAAGAAGAAATTCTGGCTTCGGAGGCCCATGACGCTGAGGTCTTTCCTGTAGAATCATAAACTGCAGAGGAATCCAGCCGACCTCTACAGAAGAAGAGGGCTGTTCGAAAACCAAGATCAATTTCTCAAGAATCTCAACAAACTTCTACCACCAGTTTGATTGATATGCCGGCTAAGGAACGTATGCAAGCCCTCCGTACCAAAAAAAGGAGGACCAGAGTGACCCCTTTATCTGCTGACGAACTTCGGGTTCCCACTGTCGAAGTTGATCCTCCGATCATCATTCCTGTGGAAATCCATGTCTCTGAAGACGAGCTTGAAAAACAAGTCGAGTCTTCACCTCTATCCCGTAAAAGGAAACAACCTTCTGACGATCAACCACCACCGCCTCCTGAACCACCCATGCCCTCTCCAACACGATCCTCCCCCTCGGCCTCCAGGCGGGAAGCCACATCTTCACCCACCGTATGGCCGGAGTTTAACGTAAACTTTTCCTTTCAGCTGTTCGATTCCTTTGTTCGGGAGACCGATGACCATCGGTTCGGAAACAGCTCGATTAAGGATTTAATCGAGGAAGGCATGAGCTACCAGGCTAAGGTGAGTTAGTTGTTCAATCTGAATATTAGAAATTATGTGCCTCGTTTAACAATTTACTGTCTGACTTTGGATGTCTGCAGGCAAATACTGTCTTCGGGAGGCTTCTTCCCGGGTACAAAGAAACCAAAGCCGAAGAAGACGCAACCAGACGAGAGAATGCTATCCTGACGTCGGCTCTGAACAAAGAGAGAAGGGACCATGGTATCGATCTCTTCAATAATGAATGCCTCCAAAAAGATTTGAATAAGTTAAAAGAGAAATTGGAGATAGCTGTGAAACCCCAGATTTTATGAATAAAGTTTAATTTTTTTTTCGAAATATTTTTTTTATATTATGGTGTGAATTTGAGATAATGTTATAGTTGTGGGTAGTATTTATAAATTTTACAAAGTATGCAAGTTGTTGTATTATATTCGATTGGTCGGGGAATATTATTTTTTGTCGGGGAATATTCGTACGACGACACAATTAATGGTGGACCCCACAACGGAATTATTGTCGGATTGAGAAAACGACAAAAATATTTTATGAAAATAACGGCGGAAGTTTTACCGTTAATACTGTTGAACTACACGGTAGTAAAAGTACAGTAATACGTGTGGTTGCATAGTAGCATACAGTATTGATTATTGAGGCTTACGTGATTAGTCACTCAATTTTGTTTTATTGGTATTATTAATGTAATAAAACAGAATTTTTTTTTATATAAAACAGAATACTTTTATAAAGTTATTCGTTTTATTCAGCTAATAATAAAATCTTTTTATATAAAACAAAATACTTTTATAAAGTTATCTGTTTTATTAAACAATAATTAGAATATATTATATTTTATTATGCATAGTATTTGTATAGTGCCTGCATAGTGTTTGTATAGTAAAATCTTTTATAAAGTTATTCGTTTTATCAGATTATAAATATAATATATTATATTTTATTTAAAAGATTTTGCTTTAAATATGGACCGTCAGATTAAAGTAAATCAATCTGGACCGTTCATGAGTTAGTTACTATGCAGTCTATTTTTCTATAAATAGAAGTTCATTCCTTCATTATTTCTTACGAATTCACTGAAACTCTAGAGAGAGAAATTATAGAGAGAGAGAAGAAAAGTATTATGCTACTTCACTACTCCGATATTAAGTTTCTTTTACGATAAGAGATATTATTTGTTGTATCCGTAAAGGGTATTATTTCTTTTGTATTCATGAAGAGAACTTCTGTTATTCCATTCTTTATTATTCTGTTGGAATAACCTGTATACGCGGACTCTCCTATACTTGGTGAAATCCTTCTGTTATTCCATTCTTTATTATTATGTTGGGATAACCTGTTTATGCGAAGTACCGGATACATGGTAAAATTCTTCTATTATTCCGTTCTTTATTATTCTGTCGGAATATCATGTCGGTGCGAATTTCTCCTGACCTGGTTCCATTAATTATTTTGTTGGAATAACCTGTATACGCGGATTACCGTATATTTGGTGATTTCTGTTGTTATTTCATTCTTTATTATTCTGTCGGAATATCCTGTCTGTGCGTTTATGCCGGACCTGGTTCCATTCTTTATTATTCTGTTGGAATATCCTGTTTGTGCGTTTTACGCCGGACCTGGTTCCGTTATTTATTATTCTGTTGGAATAACCTACCTGTGCGGTCTATCGCATGCATGGTGATTTCTTTTGTTATTCCATTCTTTATTATACTTAGTTGGTTAAAACTTTGACTTATATACTCCATGAAATTAGTGGAATATCCTTGATATTTGTGCTTCATCTAGTATCTTTTCATGAAAATATTCTTTTGAGCATTCTTGAATTTTACTCTACAAAGCAGTATCATGTTGACAATTTGGACGTTATCAGTTCCTAGATAAATTAATTCTTGAACTTGTTTTATTGAATTCTTATATCATTGTCATCATCCTCATGTTTATATTTTGTTGAAAGTCATATATGGCCTGTAGTGCATAGATAGACTTGGTATGATTATGACCAGGGATTATTCGGTGTAATCATAACCGTAATGTTACAAATGATGTGAAAAAAGTCCTCATTGGCCCGTAGTGCATTGATGGACAGTTTTTGGTATGATTATGGCTATGGATTCTCTTTGGCCGTAGTGTAAAGATGAATTGTTTTATGACATCATCAGGACCGTTGATGAAAACATGATTATCTTTAGTTGTAGTGCATGGATAATTCATGGTCGTGATACTAAAGAATATCCTTGGCCATAGTGCAGGGGTGATTCGATGATGTGGATTATTTATTAAGCTGAGTTCCAGCGATAAAAGTCATGAAAAACCTTTTAAATCATAAAAGATAGTAGATTTTATTCTCTACTTGACTCTTTTAATAGATTGCTTGATCCGCTGTATTTAAACTTGATGTCTATTGTATTTTATCAGTTTAACATTGTTGAAGACTAATGATAATTTATTTTGCATTATCTTAGTCATAATATTTCTTACTGGGCTAGTTGAGCTCATCCTTTCTTTCAATGTTCTCTTCAGGAAATGAGAATATAGTTGAGACGAGTCGGAAAACAGAATGATGGACCAGATGATAGCATTAGTAGTTCTCACTATTCTATGTAATAGTGTGATAATAATTATAATGAGGACTCCTTTTGAGTATGAATACTCTCTAGAAGACAATATTTGTATTCAAACTCACAGTTTATGTTTTGTCGTATTGTACACGATAGTTGTATTATTAAGTTGTATTTGAATTCTGTACCATGTATCTGGCGACTCAAGATGAGTGATGTATACCTAATTTTGGGGGCGTCATAATAGCCGAAGCCACGCACCGAATCATAGTCAACATGAACGTAGACTTGGTTCGTAGAAATGAAGCCCTTGTGCAGAAAAACGAAATATGTGAAAACCAACAAGAGCCTGGCGCTGCAGGTGAACGAATTTGAAGCTAGGGAGTTGAGACACCTGAAGGAACGCGCAAAGCTCGAAGAGGAGCTTCGCACTTTGAGAGATTCGGGTCCCCCTCTGACCGAAGATCTTCGGAAAAAAATTCAACGAGACTACCGGAAATCAGCTGAGTTGAATGAGGAGATTGTCCAGATGTTCTCGGATGGATATGACGAGTGCCGAAACAAAGACAAGGCGAGATTTGTCACAACCAAGGCGAGACTTGTCACAGCCAAGGTTGATCCGACCATTCTCGACTCTTCGGAAGACGAAGCTGACTCCTGAAGATGATTTTCTTTTCCCTTAGCTGTAGGATTACTGTAAAAGTTCATATCGTTTTGTACACAATATTATGTAAATGAAATATCAACTTTATTCCTTATGACTTCGGTGCATTTATTCTTTATCAATACTTCAATATCAATTCATCTTGAAAAATGTACAAGCTCTTTCAGGGACTTAACTTAAACTGTTAATTAACAATTAGGCAAGTCATATAACAGATAAGATGAAGTTAAAAAATGAAGCATTCCGAACTCAACACTTAGAAAAATTTAGGCGATAAAGTAAAGAAATACTTATTCGTACCGAAGTGTGAGATAGGTCTGCTCCACTGGGGATTTGTTTGCCACGAAGGGCCTAAGAACTTGCACAAGATGACATCGCCTACTGCAAAGGGCCTGACGAAGTCTAAAAGATGACACTTATCTACCACGAAGGGCCTGACAAGGTCTAAAGGTCGACAATTGCCTACCACGCAGGGCCTCATAATGTCTTAAGGATGACACTTGCCTACCACGAAGGGCCTGACAAGGTCTAAAGGTCAACAATTGCCTACCATGCAGGGACTGACAAAGTCTAAAGGTCGATGATTGCCTACCACGCAGGGCCTAACAACGTTTTAAGGATGACACTTGCCTACCACGAAGGGCCTGACAAGGTCTAAAGGTCGACGATTGCCTACTACTAGACCTGGCAAAATATAGTTATGGGTTGGTTTTGGTTTTTAAAATATGGTTAACCAATCATTTAAGAACTAAAACCATATTAACCATTTTTAATATGGATAATGTGGGTTGGAACCATATGGTTATGGTTAAAAACCATATTAACCATTTTAAGATGTTTTGACTTTTAAACAAAATTTTTTAAAAATGAAATTAATATATAATATAGATAGAGAGACGAATATAAGGGGAGTGGGTGGGGGTGGGGGTGGGGTGAGAGTGAGGTGGGTAGGGGTAGGGGTAGAGGGTGGGTGATGTATACATAATCGTTTAATATTAATTTTTTTTAGGAGTGGTGGGGGTTGGGGGTGGGGGGTGAGTGGGATGTATGGGGGTAGGGGGTGGAGTAGGGGGTGAGGGTAGGTGGGTTGGGTGGGGTGTATACATAATCATATAATATTATTTTTTTATGGAGGTGGGGGTGGGGTGGGGTGGGGTGGGGGTGGGTGGTGGTAGGTAGAGTGGGGGGTGGGGTGGGGGTAATGGGTGTATACATAATCACATAATATTTTTGTTTGGTGGGGTGGGTGGAGGTGGGGGTGGGGTGGGTGGGGGTGGGTATGGGGTGAGCGTGGGGGGTGAGTTGTGGGGGTGGGGGTAAGGGGTATATACATAATCACATAATATAATTTTTTGGTGGGGTGAGGGGAGGTTGGGGTGGGTAGGGGTAGGGGGTGGGGTAGGGGTGGGTGGGGGTAAGGGGTGGGGGTAAGGATGGGTGGGGGTGGGTAGGTGGGTGGGTAGGATAGGGGTAGGGATGGGTGGGGGTGGATGGTGGTGGTGGGTGGGTGGGTGGGGTGGGGTGGGGGTAAGAGATGTATACATAATCACATAATTTTTTTTTGGTGGGGTGGGGGTGGGTGGAGGTAGGGGTGGGGTGGGGGTGGATGGGTGGGGTAGGGGTGGATGGGGGTAAGGGGTGGGGGGGATAGGGGTAGGGGTAGGTGTGGGGTGGGGGTAGAGTAGAGGTAAGGGTGGGGGTAGGGGTGAGTGAGGGTGGGGGTGGGGGTGGGTGGTTGAGCTTGTTCAATATGTAAATATGGGTGGAAAGAATGTTTGATTTGGATTTAGAATAAAATATGGGTCGAAAAATGGTTAACCGGGTTGGAACTATATTTCATTTTAAAAATATGGTTCCAAACTTTAACCAACCCAAATAAATAAATATAGTTAACCAACCCATTTGGTTCCAGTTAATATGGGTTGACTCGACAGTTAACCACTATATTGCCAGGTCTACCTACCACGCAGGGCCTGACAATGTCTTAAGGATGGCACTTGCCTACCACGAAGGGCCTGACAAGGTCATAAGGACCACCTGCCGATGAGGCTACCATCGAATGGTCAGCGAGTCCAACCAAACCTCCTTACACCGATGACGTTAATCAGCAACGAAGACAAGACTTGTTTGAGAAAAAGGGAACTTTTATTGATGATGACTTAGACATTTACAGACTTCCGGTGTACTGACATTGTATCTACTAAAAATACTTTTGAAGCCTGCCTGTATGCCAAGTATTCTTGATCTCTGATCCGTCTAGTGTCCTCAACCGATAAGTTCCCGGCTTCGGTACCTCAATGACTTCATAAGGTCCTTCCCAGTTCGGCATTAGCTTTCCCAAATTCTGAGGTGTAGATGCTTCGACTTCTCTAAGGACAAAATCTCCCACTTCGAATCTACGAAGTTTTACCCCCTTATTGTAGTGTTTAGCCACTCTTCGTTGGTAGGCTGCCAATCTAATCAAAGTTGTTTCTCTGACTTCTTCGAGCAAATCCAGATTAGCTTTCAGCCCCTCTTCATTGTATATCTCCTTGAATTGGCTAACCCGAAGACTTGGAGAACCAATTTCGACAGGGACTAAGGCATCAATACCATAGGCCAGTCTAAAAGGTGAGTCCCCTGTTGTAGTCCTTGGTGTAGTCCGATAAGCCCATAACACGCTGAGCAGCTCCACTGGCCATCTACCCTTAGCCTCATCCAGCCTACGCTTGATCCCATTCAGCAGCGTCCTGTTGGTCACTTCGACTTGTCCATTCGACTGAGGATGAGCTACTGAAGTCTTTTTGTGCTGAACTCCCAGTTCCTTCAAGAATGCTTCAAACTTTGATCCCACAAATTGACGTCCGTTGTCCGATATCACCACCTTAGGAATTCCAAAACGAAACACTACTGACTCCTTCATGAACTTCAAGTATTCATGTTCCGTTATTAACCTAAGTGGCTTCGCTTCTACCCATTTGGTCATATAATCGATGGCAACTATAACAAAACTGACCTGGCCTTTGGCTTTCGACAATGGACCCAGTATATCAACCCCCCAGACAGCAAAAGGTATAGAAGATAAGATCGAGTATAGCTCTTTTGGCGGCTGATGTGGGATTGGGCTGTTTAGTTGACACTTCTCGCACTTCTTGACGTATTCCGTAACTTCCTTGAAGATGGTAGGCCAATAGTACCCCTGACAAAGCACTTTGTAGGCTAAGAACTTAGCAGCCATATGGTCGCCACAGATGCCCTCGTGAATTTCTCGAAGAGCATATTCAGCCTCCGACGGAGTCAAACTTTTTAACAGCGGAGACGAGAAGGCCCTTCGAAACAGATCCCCATCTATTAGAACGAAGTTAGCACTCTTGTATTTGATTTTCTTGGCCAGCATCTGATCCGAAGGTAAAACGCCATATGCCAGATACTCCATATATGGAGTCAACCAGCAGTTGGTTCGGTCAACGCACATTACCGATTCATGATGAACACTAGGATGTTGCAAAATTTCCAAGTAGACTGACCCATCAAAACGTTAACATCCGTAGTGGCTAATTTGGAGAGTGCATCGGCAATAGAATTGTCATTACGTTCGACCCCTTGAAATTCATAAGACTGGAAATACTGAAGCTGTTCTTTCAATTCTGCTAAATACTTGACCATTCTATGATCTCGGGCTTCGTATTCCCCGGAGATTTGTTTAACGACTAACTAAGAGTCACTGAAGATGACTATTCTTTGCACTTCGAGACTTTTAGCTAGTCGTAATCTAGCCAACACTGCCTCATACTCCGCTTCATTGTTCGTCGCCTTAAACTGAAATTCTATGGCCTGTTGCACTTTGAATCCCTCCGGACTCGTCAGAATAATCCCTGCTCCACTGACGCCCGTAGTAGAAGACCCATCTGCATACAACGTCATCGAACTCTGCCTCTGCTGAAGAACTGCAACTGCTCTGTCAGATCCTTCAGCTTCTGCCACAACTTCATCAGCTTCAGAGAACGAACATTCGACTACAAAATCAGCCAAGGCCTGCCCCTTGATATTCAATTTTTCATTGAATATCATCCCTGAAGCTGATGAAGTTGTGGCAAAAGCTGAAGGATCTGACAGAGCAGTTGCAGTTCTTCAGTAGAGGCAGAGTTCGTGGACGTTGTATGCAGATGAGTCTTCTACTACGGGCATCAGTAGAGCAGGGATTATTCTGATGAGTCCGGAGGGATTCAAAGTGCAACAGGTCATCAGATTTCAGTTCAAGGCGACGAACAACGAAGCGGAGTATGAGGCAGTGCTGGCTGGATTACGAATAGCTAAAAGTCTCGAAGTGCAAAGAATAGTCATCTTCAGTGACTCTCAGTTAGTCGTTAAACAAATCTCCAGGGAATACGAAGCCCGAGGTCATAGAATGGTCAAGTATTTAGCAGAATTGAAAGAACGACTTCAATATTTCCAGTCTTATAAATTTCAAGGGGTCGAACGTAATGACAATTTCATTGCCGATGCACTCTCCAAATTAGCCACTACGGATGTTAACGTTTTTGATGGGTCGGTCTACTTGGAAATTTTGCAACATCCTAGTGTTCATCATGAATCGGTAAAGTGTGTTGACCAAACCAACTGCTGGTTGACTCCATATCTGGAGTATCTGGCAGATGGCGTTTTACCTTCGGATCAGATGCTGGCCAAGAAAATCAAATACAAGAGTGCTAACTTCGTTCTGATAGATGGGGATCAATTTCGAAGGGCCTTCTCGTCTCCACTGTTAAAATATTTGACTCCATCCGAGGCTGAATATGCTCTTCGAGAAGTTCACGAGGGCATTTGTGACGACCATATGGCTGCTAAGTCCTTAGCCTACAAAGTGCTTCGTCAGGGGTACTATTGGCCTACCATCTTCAAGGAAGCTACGGAATACGTCAAGAAGTGCGAGAAGTGTCAACTAAACAGCCCAATCCCACATCAGCCGCCAGAAGAGCTATACTCGATCTTATCTCCTATACCTTTTACTGTCTGGGGGGTTGATATACTGGGTCCATTGCCGAAAGCTAAAGGTCAGGTCAGTTTTGTTATAGTTGCCATCGATTATATGACCAAATAGGTAGAAGCGAAGCCACTTAGGTTAATAATGGAACAGGAATGCTTGAAGTTCATGAAGGAGTCAGTAGTGTTTCGTTTTAGAATTCCTAAGGTGGTGATATCGGACAACGGACGTCAATTTATGGGATCAAAGTTTGAAGCATTCTTGAAGGAACTGGGAGTTCAGCACAGAAAGACTTCAGTAGCTCATCCTCAGTCGAATGGACAAGTCGAAGTGACCAACAGGACGCTGCTGAATGGGATCAAGTGTAGGTTGGATGAGGCTAAGGGAAGATGGCCAGTGGAGCTGCTCAGCGTGTTATGGGCTTATCGGACTACACCAAGGACTACAACAGGGGACTCACCTTTTAGACTGGCCTATGGTACTGATGCCTTAGTCCCTGTCAAAATTGGTTCTCCAAGTCTTCGGGTCAGCCAATTCAAGGAGATATACAATGAAGAGGGGCTGAAAGCTAATCTGAATTTGCTCGAAGAAGTCAGAGAAACAACTTTGATTAGATTGGCAGCCTACCAAAGAAGAGTGGCTAAACACTACAATAAGGGGGGTAAAACTTCGTAGATTCGAAGTGAGAGATTTTGTCCTTAGAGAAGTCGAATCATCTACACCTCAGAATTTGGGAAAGCTAATGCTGAACTGGGAAGGACCTTATGAAGTCATTGAGGTACCGAAGCCGGGAACTTATTGATTGAGGACACTAGATGGATCAGAGATCAAGAATACTTGGCATGCAGGCAGGCTTCAAAAGTATTTTCAGTAGATACAATGTCAGTACACTGGAAGTCTGTAAATGTCTAAGTCATCATCAATAAAAGTTTCCTTTTTCTCAAACAAGTCTTGTCTTCGTTGCTGATTAACGTCATCGGTGTAAGGAGGTTCGGGTGGACTCGCTGACCATTCGATGGTAGCCTCATCGGCAGGTGGTCCTTATGACCTTGTCAGGCCCTTCGTGGTAGGCAAGTGTCATCCTTAAGACGTTGCCAGGCCCTGGGTGGTAGGCAATCGTCGACCTTTAGACCTTGTCAGGCCCTTCGTGGTAGGCAAGTGTCATCCTTAAGACACTCTGATCCTGCACAGTTCAACAAGTCAACACCAAAAGCTTGACGGCTTGACCGTCGGGAGATAGCTCCGGCGTGAGAGTCAGTACAGGCGATCACAAGGTTAACAATGGAGGAATATAATGTCTAGTGCTTGAGAGAGAATAATAAAAAAATAATTCGTGTGTGGTGTAATGTTTTGTTACCTTATTTTCATGTGGGATCCTTGCCCCATACGTACTCTAGACCCGGTTTACCGTGCCACCCACTATCTCCTGACACCTCTCCCCCTCCCGGTCATTTCAGTCGAAAGTATGTAGCTCACTTCCCTACCTGCTACCACTGTTTGCCACTGCTGGTCATTTGAGTTCCATCCTCATTAATGTCGTGCAGAAAGGTGGCAGACATGACAGTCAACTGTTATCTCTTGTGATGATTACCGGTCAAAGATATGATAAGAGACAATCTGCATAATGGACCAATCCAATAACTAAGCCCAATAACATAGTCAAATAATTGGGCCCAAATCATTCGACCCAACAGGACGAAAGTAACATAATCCAAAGGATGAGCCCATTCGGCCTGGCCCAATACAAAAAGTATTATGGCCCAACAAGTGTAAATGACGATAATGCCCTTAGACCCTATTTTTAGGTGAAAGCATATTTTACAAAAATGAACAGTTATTTGTTATAAGAAAATTCAATACTTAACCAAATCAATTTTAAATCGTCAACATGACTTCATCGTGAACACAAATTATATGCATTCCATTTTAAGTTAACCTCAGGATATGAAGGCAAAAGAAAATAATTTCTTAATTAACTTTAAACACGAACATGAATGTTGCGTTTCTGAGTTTGGAGGAGTGAAAAGAAAAAGTATACGAGGGGATTATAGTTTTTATTTGTTATGTTTATGAGTTTTATAAAAGGGAAGGAATGCGATTTTAATTGATATTTATTTTGTTTGTGAATTTAGAAAAATGGAATAGAATAAAAATATTTTTATTTTTAAACTACATTATTACTATATTATCCTTACATATTAATGTGATAAATGACTTAATTTATTTTGAAATGTTACTTTAGGTAGTATAAAATATATAACTTTTTCGCTCTTCCAAATCCTCACACTTGAGAAAAAGTTTTGAACCAAAAATAAAATTATCTTTACCTCCCAATCCATTCCATCTTAAAAAAACTTAAAAGCATGAGAATTTAATTATTTTTTCTTCACTTCCTTTTCCCTTAAAAAAAATTATAAACACAGTAAAAGGGTTATGTTGTGGAAAGGGAGGGAGTACAACCTATGCACTTGCATCTATCAAATTGCTCCATTTACTTATGGGGAAGAAAACAAACACGGGTCAAATATGTTATAATATTTTATTCCTTATGTGGTCTCTACTATTTATATAATTATTGGACTTACATATTGTATTAATTTAATAACTTTATTTATGGGTTTGGTAATTAATTATGTGGCCTATAAATAATATTCCTAATAGTATTTGGCATAATGGGCCCTAGGGTTTCATAATCTTGATGGACGATTTTGACCCTTAGTTATTATATAAGTAAAACAGTTAGGGTTTGGTCTCAGTTGTCGTTTCAAGAATTTTATACACACCCATACATCCATCCTAAGATTGAGAGAGGAAATTTAAGACCTTCACCCTTAAGCGCAGCGGAAATGTGTTACATACGAGATGACTTCTCTCAATTCATGTAAGTACTTATTATTATGATTATTGATTTTATTTTATTCTATACAATAACACGTTCCTGTATAATTTATTTAACATCTGGTATCAGAACTATGGTTACGTTATTGTATAGAATAAATTATTTATGTTATTATGCTATGAATTTTAATTCCGCATAATCTCGTTAATATATATATAGTACTGTTCTATAAATATATATATATATATATATATATATATATATATATATATATATATATATATATATATATATATGCAGTACTACTTTAAGAAAAAAAAAATCATCTTCATCATAATGCAGTGAGTCATCCTCTGAAAAAAAAAACAATGTGTGCTAAGGTGTTAGTGGGCCTTCCATTCTATCAAATTCATGTATATGCAGTATTTGTGAAAAGGGTTCATGCATTAATGCTACTGCAATTGAATACTCGTGATCATAATTTATGGATTCTGATTATAAAAATATTATCAATTCATCATGTATTTAGTTTAAAATTTACGTGATTATTTTAATAATCAATTCATGTTCATAATTATATATTTTAAATTTAAATTTAAAATTTTGAACATGATGTGATAAATATTAGGGCTTTTAAGTTGTTACATGTAAATTTTAAATAATGTTAATTTTTAAACTTGATTAATATGTTTAAAGAAAATTGAGTTTGATCATAATAATTTGCATGTATGCGTGACTCTTTTATTGTTAAAATTAATAATCAACCCAACGGAGGGTTATTAATTGAAACAATTAAAGATTAAGAAAAGTCACATAATGTTACATTTAATAAATGAATATTTTAATTTTATCCAACGGAAAATTAGAATTAGAATTTTTTAAATGGAATTTTATTGCATAAGTAACATGTTTATTTCGTTTTCTGCCCAACGGTGATGCGTGGATAAATGTGTTGTGCATTATTTTATGGGGATGTTATTAGTATATTATTAATTGGACCAACGAAAAATTAATAATTATGCACCAACATCTCATTAAAATCTATTTTTAGGTGTTGTAAATAGATTTTATATAACTAACTACTTGCCCTACAGTTGGTTTTTATTATGATTAATTATTGTTGTACATTGTGGATTTCTTTTAGTTTTTTGTAAGCATGCTTATGAGCTTGATTGTATTTCAGCATTGACTCCAACTAGTATTTCTGGGTATCTCTCTAGAATTGAAGCCTTGAATGGAACTAATTTTACTGTTTGGAAAGAGCAAGTGAAAATTGTTCTCAGTGTTATGGATTTGGACTATGTATTACGAGTTGATCATCCTGCTCCACTTACAGATACAAGCTCAATTGAGCAAAAATCTATTTATGAAAAGTGGGAGCGATCCAACCGCATGTCCCTTATGATTATGAAAAACTCTATCACGACAACCATTCGAGGAGTCATTCCTGACTCTGAGAATGCTAAAGAGTACTTAACTTCAGTCGAGGAACAATTTAAGGGTTCTTCTAAAACTCATGCAAGTACCCTTATTTTGAAAATGCTCACTAGCAAGTATGATGGGGTTAGTGGAGTGCGCGAGCACATTATGATGATGAACGACATGACCTTTAAATTAAAGGGTATGGACATGGCGATTTCTGAGGGTTTTCTTGTTCACTTCATTATGACTTCTCTTCCTGCACAGTTTGATCCATTTAAGATCAATTATAACACGCAGAAAGAAAAATGGAAGATGAGCGAGTTAATTGCCATGTGCGTCCAAGAAGAAGAAAGGCTTAAGATTGAAAAACCTAATGTTGCTCATTTGACTACCACTAGATCTCATAAGAAGAAGGCTCATAATAATGGCAAAGGTTTTAAGAATAAGGATAAGCAAATTTCTACCAAAATAAATAAGGCAAGGACATATTCATAAAGAATGTCCTAAATTCAGAGAGTGGCTTGAAAAGAAAGGTATATTGTTCTTCAATTATGTAACTTATGAATCCTTTCTAATTGATGTTCCTTCTAATACATGGTGGCTTGACACTGGTGCTATGGTTCACATTACTAATTCATTACAGGGATTTCTTTCAAAGAAGACACTCCAAAAGGGGGAAAGAACCATTAAAGTTGGCAATGGAGAGTCTATACAAGTTGAAGCTGTAGGAACTCTTCCTTTAGTTTTGGAGAGTGGTTTCACCTTGTATTTATATGATACTCTTTATGTTCCCAGTATGACACGGAATTTAATTTCTGTATCTAAACTTGACGTTGATGGATTTTCGTTTAAGTTTGGGAATAATAAAATAATTATTTATCATTACTCTCATGTTATTGGTTCTGGCTCTTTAGAGGGAAACCTCTATAAGATAAATTTGGATAATGTCTTTGCTGAATCCTTATTAACAATGAATGTGACAGAAAATACCTCTAAAAGTGGAACTAAGAGAAAACTACATAATGAGAATTCTTCAAAATTGTGGCATAAACGCTTAGGCCATATTTCAAAAGACAGAATGCAATGTCTTGTAAAGGATGAAATTCTTCATTCACTAGATTTTTCTGATCTTGACCATTGTATTGAATGTATAAAAGGAAAATTTGTGAAAGGTAATAAGAAAGGAGCAACTAGAAGTAGTGCACTTCTTGAGGTGATTCACACTGATATATGTGGACCATTTTCTCCAGGAATTGGTGGACACAAATCTTTCATTACGTTCATTGACGACTATTCTCGTTATACTTATGTGTACCTGATTAATGAAAATTTTGAATCACTAAATATGTTTAAAGTTTTCAAGGCTGAAGTTGAAAATCAACTTGAGCGAAAAATTAAAGTAGTGAGATCAGATAGAGGCGGGGAGTATTATGGTAAACACTCCGATACAGGTCATAGTCCTGGCCCATTTGCCTTATTTTGTTAAGAAAATAGAATCGTCACTCAGTATACAATGCCTGGTACACCGCAGCAGAATGGTGTAGCTGAGAGGCGAAATCGTACCCTTATGGATATGGTACGTAGTATGTTATGCAATTCTAGCTTACCTGTATTTTTGTGGACTGAGGCATTAAAGACAGCTGTTCATATTTTAAATCGGGTTCCTAGCAAATCTGTCCCAAACACTCCTTATGAAATTTGGACAGGTAGGAAACCTAGTTTAAAATACTTACGGGTGTGGGGTTGTCCAGTCGAGGCTAAGATTTTTAATCCACAAATAAAGAAACTTGACTCTAAAACCATTAGTTGTCATTTCATTGGATATCCTGAGAGATCTAAGGATTTTCGATTTTACTGTCCCTTTCATACCATTAGAATTGTTGAGACTAGGCATGCAGAGTTTTTAGAGAATGGTAATTTAAGTGGGAGTGGTGAGCCTAGAAAAATTAATCTTGAAGAAAATAGGTTTTATGTTTCTAATCCTGTAATTCAAGAGGGTAAGGCACAACAACCTCCTATTGAGGTGAATGATGCCCCTGAGATAGCTGAGCCACCACCTAATGTTGAACCTCATATTATTAAAAATCATATTCCTGAAATCGTGCAGCCTTTACGAAGGTCCGAAAGACCTAGAAAGCCTATTAATTTTGATGATTTTATAACCTATCTTAATGAGATTGACTATAATTCAAGTAAGATTAATGATCCTATCTCCTATAAAGAAGTCATTATGAGTGCTCAATCAACTCAATGGCTTGAAGCCATGAATGATGAGTTGAAATCAATGGAGCTTAATAACGTTTGGGATCTTGAGGAATTATCAAAAGGTTTTAAACATGTTGGTTGTAAGTGGGTCTATAAGACCAAATTAGATCCTAAAGGGAACATTGAAAGGTATAAAGCTCGATTGGTTGCTAAAGGTTTCACTCAAAAGGAAGGTGTGGATTATAATGAAACTTTCTCTCCAGTATCCAGGAAAGATTCATTTAGAATAGTCATGGCTTTAGTAGCTCATTATGATTTAGAGTTACATCAGATGGATGCTAAAACTGCATTCCTTAATGGTAACTTGCATGAGAATGTCTATATGGCACAACCAGAAGGTTTTTTGGTTAAAGGCAAGGAACATATGGTATGTAGACTTAAGAAGTCCATATATGGGTTAAAACAAGCTTCTCGACAATGGTATCTTAAGTTTCATGAGGTGATGAGTAATTTTGATTTTAAGAAAAATATAGTGGATCAATGCATATACTTGAAGGTCAGTGGGAGTAAATTTGTTATTCTTGTTTTGTATGTTGATGATATACTACTTGCAAGTAATAACTTAGACATGTTGCATGAGACCAAACGTTTTCTTTCTGGAAATTTTGATATGAAGGATCTCGGTGAAGCCTCTTATGTTATAGGTATTGAAATTCATCGAGATAGGTCTCGTGAGATATTAGGATTGTCCCAAAGAGCTTATATTGACAAAGTTCTTAACAAATACAACATGCAAAATTGCTCCCCTACTGTCGCACCTATTGTTAAGGGTGACAAATTTGGCTTATATCAATGCCCTAATAATCAACTTGAGCGTGATCAAATGAATCTTATTCCCAATGTTTCTGTGGTTGGGAGTCTTATGTACGCTCAAGTTTGTACACGTCCAGATATAACGTATGTAACTAGCATGCTTGGACGTTATCAGTCCAATCCAGGTTTGGATCACTGGAAAGCAGCCAAAAAGGTTTTACGCTACTTACAGGGTACTATGGATTTTATGCTTACATTCAGAAAAATAGATAACCTTGAAGTTGTTGGTTCTAATTCTGATTTTGCTAAATGTAAAGACGAAAAGAAATCTACATCGTAGAGAAGCCATAAGCAGGAGTTAACTACCACTTCCACGATGATGGCAGAATATGTGGCTTGTTATCATGCTACTTGTCACGCCGTATTGCTGAGGAATCTTATTTCAGGACTTAAGGCTGTAGATTCCATTTCAAGGCCATTGAAAGTATTTTGTGATAATGATTCTGCTATTAGTTTTTCCAATATCACTAGTTCGAGTGGTGCTGGACTATACCTCGACACTAAGTACTTATTTGTCAGGGAAAGAGTTGAAGATCAAAGCGTTGTCATTAAGTATATTAGTACGCATGATATGTTAGCGGATCCACTTACGAAAGGCTTACCACCCAAGCACTTTTTAGAGCATGTTGCCGGCATGGGTTTAACTGGTAGTCTTAATTAGTAAGTTATTTTGATGTAAGACAACAATTTGAGCTCGTTGTTTTGAACTTCACTTTATGTTTATGGTTTGCTATTCTCTTTATTGTGCACACTCGAGATCTTGTGAGCAAACGGTACGGTTATGTTTTGGACCATATGAATGAGTTTAATCTATTACCACTTATGTAAACTCTATTCACACTTGTTATGCTTAATGTTAATCTTTGTTTTAATAAAAGTACTAATTGTGTAACTAATGGGGATCTTGTGTTAATAGTGACACAAAGATTGTATTAATTCGCATTGGTGTTTTTATTTGAACAAGATGTAGATATTAAATTAATACTTGGCCAAATTAATGATAGTAAACGTTATGTTTTGTATATAAATAGTATTTCGGCCAAGTGGGAGAATGTTAGAATATTTTATTCCTTATGTGCCTCTACTATTTATATAATTATTGGGCTTACATATTGTATTAATTTAATAACTTTATTTATGGGTTTGGTAATTAATTATGTGGCCTATAAATAATATTCCTAATAGTATTTGGCATAATGGGCCCTAGGGTTTCATAATCTTGATGGACGATTTTGACCCTTAGTTATTATATAAATAAAACAGTTAGAGTTTGGTCCCAGTTGTCGTCTCAAGAATTTTATACACACCCATACATCCATCCTAAGATTGAGAGAGGCAATTGAAGACATTCACCCTTAAGCGCAGCAGAAACGTGTTACATACGAGATGACTTCTCTCAATCCATATACTCTTTAAATATTGTAACTCACATTTTTCATTTAGATTCATCTTTAAGTATTAAATAATTACACGAGTATTCGTAGTGCCGGAGGAACGGGTTAACCCTAGTGTGTGTGTATATATATATATATATATATATATATATATATATATATATATATATATATATATATATATATATGATAGAGACAATATAAAACATTAAAAAAAAACCCTAATCAAGGCGTAATTGTATGGTCTAAAAGAAGTCTTACTGATTATTAGTGTACCAACATTTTAAACTTTTGGTGTTAATTCTTGTTTGTTTGTTGGCACTGCCATAGAATAGTACCGTCAATTGGTCAGGTCAAGTTTGAAAGTCAGTCCATTTAAAGCTCGTTTAAATTTTATTTGGGAGTTAAGCGTGCTTTAAAATATCTAAATACAAAATTGAAATTCGGGCCAAGTTTGGTCAATAGGTTGTTCAATCCTACTGAATTATAGTAGAGTTAAATATATATATATATATATATATATATATATATATATATATATAGGAGTTCCATCCATAGTAATCGGTTGTTGTGGAGTAATCCTTTTTGACTTGTTAAAATTTCGACTGGAGTAAAAAAATAAAAAATCAACAAGCCAAAAAAGGGGTTGTTCCACAGTAACCGGTTGATGTGGATGGAATCCCATATATATATAATACTATATATTTGGATCTAAAACATACTTTTTAAATAACATATTTTTATTAAAATTATGTCATTTTGAAAATTATTTTAAAAAAAAAGTTGGGCTGCATGTGACATTTTTATAAATTAAAAAAAATAAGTGGGATCACTCTATTTTAATATTATTTTATTTTAAAAAAAAAAAATCAAAACGACGTAGTTTTAATAAATGTATGCTATTTAAGATGTATGCTTTAGATCCGTTCGGCCAAATTTTCAATTGAGAATACTATATATAAATATAAATTGAGAGAGCAAATTAAGAGAAGTATGTTATTTAAGAGAAGTATATTATTTATTATTATTATTATTATTAATTTATCTATACAAAATAGAACTGATTTTGAAAAAAAAAAACTCCCGCTCAAAATCTATTAAAAGATTTGGACCATTGAAAAATTGGGATAAATTTAACCATTCATTTATCTATTTATACAAATCGGCTTTACTAATTTTATAGACAAAACTTATTTGACAGCTTTGATTTCCCTCTTTCGTTCTCCCTCCCTTGTCCCTCCTTCGATTTCTTCAATATGCCTCCTAAGAAGTAAAGGGCTTCGGGTTTGGTTTGGGTTCGACCGTCACACCATCATCATCTCTCTCCGGTAAGTACCTTTCCACCCCTTATTTCTAAGCGTTTATGTAGTTATATATCCCGGAGGTAGGCGGGGGAGAGGTATTGGAGGAGGACATTGTAAGACCCCGAATTTTATGAAATAAAAGTATTCAATTTTTCTTATAATTACAATTCAGTAAATGGTTAAATTGATAAAAAAGTTAAAGTTATGGGTGAAATGTGAAAAATTTTCAAAATACGCAAGTGGTTATAAAATATTCATTGTTGTCAGGGAATATTCGTTTGGTCGTGGAATATTCTTTCTGTCGGAGAATATTCGTACGACGGCACAGACATTTATGGGCCCCATAACAGAATAACTGTCGGATGAAGATAACGACAAAAATTTGAGTTTTTATAAATAACGGCGTAGTTGTTACCGTTAACACTGTTGAAATATCTGGTAGTTAAAATACAGTAATACGCGTTATTGCACAGTAGCACACGGTATTGCACAGTATTTTTTTATTCTTACGTAAGAAGGCACTACTCAATAATTGTTACAGTAATTACTGTTCAATATTTTATTTTATTGATTCAATAATTGCTACATTGATATTTTATATTATTATTGTTTCAATAATTGTCACTGCACAGTATTTCCCATTATCAGATCAATAATTCATATTATTTGAATAATATTATTAGATAACATTATGGGCAATGTCTAAAAAGTTCTGTCTAAGGAGAGGTTTGGTCACCTAATTGCGCGCCAATAAGGAGAAATTCTTATTGGAAAACCCCCTCTTTCCTGGGAACGGCCTGGTTGTCATAAATGCGATTCTGTAATATTATTTGTGAATAATTAATTATTGATTCATATGATAAAGAAATATTTATTTTATGTGGAAATAAATGAGGGATATATTTTTGTGGTTAAAAATGAAGGAGTTAATGTTGAGGTATTTTATCTGTATTTTTGTCGGAACGGAGGTATTAAAAATCAAATTAGAATTTTTGAGATATTTTGCGGGGGTTATAATTTTTAATCCGACCGTTGGATCGTGGTAATTTTTGGATATGTTATACATATATAAGTTGAGTATATGTCCACAAATTTTGAACCGTTAAAAATGAACGTATGATTTGTTATGAATTTTACGAGATGTCTGGTTCAGAAATTGTTGAATTTTCGAAGTTAATCATTTTGGTGGAAAATTCTAGAATTGGTGGGCCCCACTTGTGGTTGGTGAAGAAATGTGCTGAGATTTTTATTCAAATGTGGTGGGTGGGAATAGTAGCAGGTAAAGCCATCAGGTTGCAGGTTAAGTCTGCTTCGGCGTGCTAATATTTTTCTATAAATAGAGGGCTAAGTTAGAATTGAAAATCACACCAGAAACATAAGCTTTCTCTCTTTCTCTCTCTATATTATGAAACATATTTTGTGAGTATTTAGATATTTTGTGAAGTAAGAAAATTAAAAAATATGATTTTATGGCTTGAGAATCCTATATGAGGTATATGCAGATTTTTGATGAGAGTTTTGGTTATTGGTAATGAAATCTTGTGAGTTTGACATTTTAGAATGATTAAAATGCATTATTTAGTAAAGTGTAAACAATTAAAATAAATTGTTTATAAATTTAAGAAATGTTATTCTTTCAATATCATTATACCAAAATATTGGTATGAATTTTATTGTGGAATTTTTACCTTTTTGTGTCGGAGTTACTATTCATGAGTTACTATTCACGAGTTACTATTCACGAGTTACTATTCACGAGTACTATTCATTATAGAAATTGGTTTCTTTTTCTGACCAAATTATCGTTGATTTATGATTGTTGCTCTTGAAAATAAATGCAGTTGTTGATCATATTATATTTATTATCATATATAACATTTTTATAACCCTGATGTTGAATTTCTCTTTCACTTGAGTGTAAAGATGAGTAAATTATTGGTATGATCGTGACTGAGGAATATCTTTGGCCTGTAGTGCAAAGATGAATTGTTAACTGGTATGATCATGACCATTGAATTTACAATTGAATATCTTTAGCTTAAGTGCAAAGATGAATTGATTAACATGGTTATAATTATTGTTTATATTAATTTTGAAATGATTATATATTTCTTTGAGATATGAATATATTTGGCCTGTAGTGCAAATATGAACTGTTGAGGAATATCTCTGGCATGTAGTGCAAAGATGAATTGTTGATGAATATCTTCGGCCTGTAGTGCAAAGATGAATTGTTGATGAATATCTCACAGCATATGTGTTGTTGTATTTTGCACGATAATTGTTGTAATAAAGTTATAGTTATTTTCTGTACCATGTATTTGGCGACTCAGAATAGGTTAGATGGAATGAACCTATTTTAGGGTCGTTACATTTTGGTATCAGAGCTTAGGGATATGATCTCTGGCGGAGATCGGGAAATAGAACTAGGAGGGGAGAGATGAGTAAATCCTTCGCTAGTGTGTCCTACCTAAGCTTATTTGTTGGTCAGTCATAATATCGAGATATTATGTGATATGTTAATTTGTTAAATTTACCCTTGTTTTGAAGCTATATTCTAGAATGATATCTAAAATACAGGAGATGAGCAATGGAAAAATCATGATGACAGGGAAGATGGAATCTGAAATGAAAGCAAGGTATTCTCAACTCTTTGAAATACCAGGTACGTAAATTTTGGGGACGAAATTTCATAAGGAGGGGAGATTGTAAGACCCCGAATTTTATGAAATAAAAGTATTCAATTTTTCTTATAATTATAATTTAGTAAATGGTTAAATTGATAAAAAAATTAAAGTTATGGGTGAAATGTGAAAACTTTTCAAAATACGCAAGTGGTTATAAAATATTCATTGTTGTCGGAGAATATTCGTTTGGTCGTAGAATATTCTTTCTGTCGGGGAATATTCGTACGACGGTGCAGACATTTGTGGGCCCCATAACAGAATAACTGTCGGATGAAGATAACGACAAAAAATTGAATTTTTACAAATAACGGCGTAGTTGTTACCGTTAACACTGTTGGAATACCCGGTGGTTAAAATACAGTAATACGCGTTATTGCACACAGTATTGCACAGTATTTTTTGATTCTTACGTAAGAAGGCACTACTCAATAATTGTTACAGTAATTACTGTTCAATATTTTATTTTATTGATTCAATAATTGCTACATTGATATTTTATATTATTGTTGTTTCAATAATTGTCACTGCACAGTATTTTCCATTATCAGATCAATAACTCATATTATTTGAATAATATTATTAGATAACATTATGGGCAATGTCTAGAAAGTTCTGTCTAAGGAGAGGTTTGGTCACCTAATTGCGCGCCAGTAAGAAGAAATTCTTATTAAAAATCCCCCTCTTTCTTGAGAACGGCCAGGTTGTCATAAATGTGATTATGTAATATTATTTGTGAATAATTAATTATTGATTCATATGATAAGGAAATATTTATTTTATGTGGATATAAATGAGTGATATATTTTTGTGGTTAAAAATGAAGGAGTTAATGTTGAGATATTTTATCTGTATTTTTGTCGTAACGGTAGTATTGAAAATCAAATTAGGATTTTTGAGATATTTTGCGGAGTTTATAATTTTTAATCCGACCGTTGGATCGTGGTAATTTTTGGATATGTTATACATATATAAGTTGAGTATATGTCCACAAATTTTGAACTGTTAAAAATGAACGTATGATTTGTTATGAATTTTACGATATGTCTGGTTCATAAATTGTTAAATTTTCGGAGTTAATCATTTTAGTAGAAAAATCTAGAATTGGTGGGCCCCACTCTTGGTTGATGAAAAAATGTGCTGAGATTTTTATTCAAATGTGGTGGGTGAGAATAGTAGCAGGTAAAGCCATCAGGTTGCAGGTTAAGTCTGCTTCGGCGTGCTAACATTTTCCTATAAATAGAGGGCTAAGTTAGAATTGAAAATCACACAAGAAACATAAGCTTTCTCTCTTTATCTCTCTATATTATGAAGCATATTTTGTGAGTATTTAGATACTTTGAGAGTTGCTATTCAGTGCAAGTTTCCTTCGGCTTTGCATTCCAGTCAGAAATACTGCACTTTTAAGGTAAGGGATAGTAAGGAATTTTAAGGGTTATTATGTTTTTCAGTTCGTACTTCTTCCGACTTTCAGAAAATTATGGAAAAATTTGAAATGATATTTTGATGAGTTTTATTGATTGTGTTCAAAAATGGTGACTTTTGGATGTATATATTAAGAGTTATGAATTTTACGGGAAAAGACTATTTTAAAAGTAACCGCTTATAACTCCTTGTGGTTAACTCCAAAATTGATGAAATTTTTATTGGAAGTATATCTATATAATATCAGTGTACTCTGTGAATTTCGAAATTTTTAGATAAAGGTACAATTTATGATAAATGTCTAAATATTCGACTATTTTGGCCATATGAAAATTAGTAAATGAGTTTTAAAAATTCTGAGAATAATATATGTTCAATATGGGACTATATTCTGCTAAATTCCAGAAAAGAAATGTTTTTAGAACTGATTTGGTATTTTTCATGAAAATGGACTAGTTATGAATAAATGAATTAAATATGTTATGTGAAGTAAGAAAATTGGAAAATTGGATTTTATGGCTTGAGAATCCTATATGAGATATATGCAGATTTTTTATGAGAGTTTTGGTTATTGGTAATGAAATCTTGTGAGTTTGGCATTTTAAGATGATTAAAATGTATTATTTAGTAAAGTGTAAACAATTAAAATAAATTGTTTATAAATTTAAGAAATGTTATTCTTTCAGTATCATTATACCAAAATATTGGTATGAATTTTATTGTGGAATTTTTACCTTTTTGTGTCGGAGTTACTATTCATGAGTTATTATTCACGAGTTACTATTCACGAGTTACTATTCACGGGTACTATTCATGACAAAAATTGATTTCTTTTTCTGACTAAATTATCGTTGATTTATGATTGTTGCTCTTGAAAATAAATGCAGTTGTTGATCATATTATTTTTATTATCATATATAACATTTTTATAACCCTGGTGTTGAATTTATCTTTCTCTTGAGTGTAAAGATGGGTAAATTATTGGTATGATCGTGACTGAGGAATATCTTTGGCCTGTAGTGCAAAGATGAATTGTTAACTGGTATGATCATGACCATTGAATTTACAATTGAATATCTTTAGCTTAAGTGTAAAGATGAATTGATTAACATGGTTATAATTATTGTTTATATAAATTTTGAAATTATTATATATTTCTTTGAGATATGAATATATTTGGCCTGTAGTGCAAATATGAACTGTTGAGGAATATCTTTGGCCTGTAGTGCAAAGATGAATTGTTGATGAATATCTTTGGCCCGTAGTGCAAAGATGACCTGTTGTTGAATATCTTTGGCATGTAGTGCAAAGATGGTCTGTTGATGAATATCTTTGGCCATAGTGCAAAGATAAAAATGTTAGTATGATTATAAACAGGAACTGTGATTTGGTATAACCATGATCTTTGATGTTTCAGGTAAAGACATGTGATGAAAATTATCTTCGTCCTGAATGCGAAGAGGAATTTAGAATTACAATTATGATTATGAGTTATTCATATAATTATGGAAATGAACTCTTGATTAATGTTACAGGGATAAAACATTGTTGGTGGATTTTTAACATGGAGAAGATAATAGACTTTATGGTCTATTTAACTCTTCTAATGGATTGCTCGTTCCGTTGCAACTATGGTTGAAATTTTTTATCATCTACCATATGTTCTAAATCTCTGATTTATTAGTGATGAAGACTATTGATAATTTATTTATCTTTAGTCATGATATTCTTTACTGGGCTAGTTGTGCTCACCCTTCTGTTTCACAATTCCTTTCAGATAATAAGAGTGTAGCTGGGTCGAGCGGGGGTAACAGGGGAATAGAACGGTGATCATCATTTAGTAGTTATATTTGGTGAATCAAATAGGGTGAGGCGAACCCAACGTTGGAAGGGTGTTTTGCCACTATCATACAAGATGTCTAATGATATACAATCTCGTGTCACCATAAGACAGGGATGTGCTCATCCACTTGCTGAGTATATCTACGAGCACTACCTATATAATCTTGGTGTTTGTTTGTAGTATAATTTACGATTAAAGACAGTGGAGATAATGATAAGTCAAGAGAAGACTCACCATTGGGAAGAATATGATAGTAATCTCCTCGTTTTTGTTTGGGGTCTATTGGGTCAACCAAGGATAATTCTGTGGCCATATGATATCTATCATAACCTAGACGCATGGCCTCCCATGTACAAAGGTTTCCTTGAGCACTTCCCAAAGATTCTAATTTCTAAAACAGTTTTTGACTATACCTTTATGTAAGGTGTCATTGTGAGGTGCTGTCCGCGGTTGGGACATGAGTCACATTTGGTATATATTTGTATCCAATCTCACAGCATATGTGTTGGTATATTTTGCACGACAATTGTTGTAATAAAGTTGTAGTTGTTTTCTGTACCATGTATTTGGCGACTCAGAATAGGTTGGATGGAATGGACCTATTTTGGGGTCGTTACAGACGTGGTAGTGGAAGACGTCAGCGATGTTGGGGGAGAAGGAGGAGGTGTCGGAGGAACGGAGGAAGGAGTTGGGGATGGCGAGGTGGGTGAGGCGACGACTCTGGTGGAGAGTAGGTTGGCGAAGTCGGAGAGATCTGGGTAAGAGGGGAGAAGATTGGAGATGTCGGGTATGGAAATTCTTAATACTTGACTTGAACTCATTTTCTCTGCCGCAGAAAATAAACTTATCAAGACAGTCGTTTGGCAAGTTAAGAGAAGAGGGGTTCTAATTGGGGTATGAACATCTCCTTTCTAAATTCATTGAGTAGGTAATTTAAATGGAGAAATAATATGAATTCTGAGTTTTATATTATGCACAGTAGGTGTTTGTAAAAATGCCTCTGAGAGATTATCTTGCTAAAATTATATGTTAGAATTGTTTGGTGATTTAGATTCATTGACTTTGGGATTATATATATTCAAATTTCTAAGATAAAGAAGTGAATAAAATATTAAGTTGGATAAAGAAAAATGTTACTTTAAAGTAAAAGGGACATAAGTTTAGAAGAAGTTATTGAATGTTCCATGACAGGCTTTGTAGTCAAGTGTTGTAAAATCATGTAATGATGTTTCCTTTCATATTAACAATCTGAAAGCTAAATGAGAAAATATAAATATTAGTAGGTAAATAATAAATGAAAACAATGCTTCATTTAGGTTTGTTAGCTGGAGGGATTTTATTGTAGATTTGGAATAGCTATTCCATACAAACTGCAAGAATATTGTGGGCATAATGAATAGCAGTAGTCCAATAGGCCATAAAGTTTTTATCTTTATGATGTAATATGCAGCAAGTCAGAGAGGGATTCTTATGTTGAGAAGGTTCCCAATTGAGTTTTCTTGAATTAATTGAATGTTTATATTGCATTTGGCTTGATGTTTTGTTCTTTGGGTGTTTTTGGTCGATGGGATTATGATAATTGAACTTGGTTGACTGGAATTTAGATGGTCTTCAAAGGCGATAAAGTCATTTTCTATGGGAGAATTGGAGGCTAGAAAGCTCAATTATGGAACTACTGGGACATAGGCATTTATTATGGGAAATTTGATCGAGGGTTAGTTTCATTTTGCCTTCCTATATATTTTCCTTTACTAATTGGATGTCTCTATCAGCATAATGCATAAGCACAATTATATTTTCATTTTGTTGTGTATTTGAAGGTGTACTTTGAGTTTGGGAAAGTCCATAAAAGAAATGTGGATTCCTAATTTATGGCTAAGGAATTAACCTTAATTTGGCTGAGTTTTTCATTACCAAAGTTAGTTAGTTAATAGAGGTAACAATGTTGATACTGTACTTCTTGGTTTTCTTTTCCTAATTTATCTTTGCGACATTAAATATTATCCTATCCCAAAATGAGTGAATAACTAAGTAGATATGATCTTAGATATATTGGATTAGTAACTGGATGATTGCTATAAATTTATCATTTTATTGAGTGAATAAATTAAGGGAATAAAATTGTGTTTGAACAGAAAATTCTAAAATATTACTATTTTCAAGAGTTTATTTGTTAAGTGGCATAGTGCATCTCAAGTGTTTGATGAAATGATGCTAAGTTTGTTTTTCTAGGTTCGTATGGATCATGGTCTTTAGTTTTATGCACTTGCTCTATCATCTTTATAATATGTGGCTTATTCTTGAAATTATTAGGTGTTGGTTCAACTATTTATTAGAGAACTCATTCGTATTGAGGGGTGCTTTTCCGTTCCGCGCAACCTGTAAGTCAATGAAATTTGAATTCATTTGTGTTGGTTCAACTATTATATATATTCACTTTGCCCATGTAGTTATTTATGGTTCGCCTTTAACTCAAATGTGTAGGTATCTAAATAATAATCATCTTACGGGAGGAATTCCTGCACAGCTTGCAAACTTGACAAATTCAAAAATTTGGTAAGTTCTGCATACACATATATAATGTTCTGGAATTATATTCTTAGCATATATTGATGGCAATAAAAAGAGGCACATAACATTGATTTTTTTAATTGCTTAAGTCTCCTGTGGAGTATCAAGGTACATTAAGAAGGCGTGGATTTCAAACTTGAAATTATGCACGATTCATTTGAACAAATTAATCATTGTAAATCATGGTAACTTATAGTATTGATTTCTCAATAACCTAGAATTTTAGTATCTTAAAGTCATGATAACTCATAGTATTGATTTCGTTTTAGGTCTTCAATTTTCCTTTTGACCTCTTTGTTTTGGGTCTCCAATTCCCCTCTCATTTTAGTTCTCCCTCCATTCTCCCTCCTTCGATTACTTCATTTTAGTTCTGCCGATTTATTGCAGCATTGGTGCTTCTCTTCCTCCCTTTGTGTCCGCCGACTACTCGCTCCCTCCGTGGCCATCTACTGCTACTCCTGCGATTGCTGCCAGGTAACAAACCCTGAGTTACATACTCTGTTTCTTTCTTCAACTGCATTTATATAATAGATACAGTGTCTACATTGATTTATGCTCTTTTTGTTGTGTTGGTTTCTGATTATTAGTGATTGTGAATATCTTCTAAAGATTAGGTGCATATTTCTCCTTTGTCCATTATAAAGGATATAGTATGAAAAATGTGCAAAAATTTGGTATCAGGCTCATGGTACAGCTATGTACAGCCGAGTAGTTATAGATAATTAGATATACACAATAAAATATAGTTTTACACTATATTTAATTTATTTATATATTTTAGACTATATATGTTAATATCACATCCCATATGGATTTGGGGTAGTCTCCTCTCCATTATCCTTCTCTTTAATTTCCCTTGATCCAATTTACTCTTTCCCCATTTCTCTCAATACCATATACACTATTTACATAAAATCAACACATCACTTAATTTATGTTATTGAGTTGAATCATGTCCCGAAAATTCAGATTAATCCGACTCTTTTTATTTATTTATTTTTATTTTTTATTCTTTAATCATCCAATGAATGTGCAATCTTAATCAAGATTGAAATGGTTTATTAATTTTTAAAGGTAAAATTTTTTCTAATGACTACTTTGTTTGCAAAGTGATTACATCATTTTAATCTTTTCATTGACATTTTCGGATCCTGTGTAACAAAAATATTAGTACAAATATATACCAGTTTGAAAAAAATTAGTGATTGTGAATATCTTCTAAACACACCCATGCCAGGCACCTTTGTGGCTATGTACGGTAAAGCTGCAACATATTTTCCCAGAAATCCAACTCATGTTCTCTTTTTGTTATGTCTATATATCCAACTTAATTTAGGTACTTTATGCTTCAATTATTTTACCGTTTTAAGTTGCCAATGTGTTCGGTTAAATGTTTATCCAACATATATGCATATTAAACTAAAAAAATAAATCAGTCATGTTTGAGCATGAATGAAATTTTATCACATCGACTTGTACACATTATGCAAGCGACTACAGAATTGTCATAAATCCACCACAACCCCTTCCTATGTTGTGTTGTTCTAAATTTTGTATCGAGCACACACCTTCTGAAAATAGCAGAGCTTAGGGATATGCACACAACATAAATACACACATACACCTTTTTGTATGACTTTTCATTTTTTTTAGCATATTTACTTTTTGAAACATAGCCTAACTTTTTCAATAATTTTTTTCATTTAGGACTAATTAAACTTTATTTTAAAATTTATAAAATGACATGATATTAATTCCTAATTTATAAAATGACATGATATTAATTCCTAATTTATCATTATTTTTATGTTATCAAGTTAGGCAACACACTATCACTATTAGCTTCTCAGCAAATATTAGGAAATACTTCGAAACATAAAATTAATTTTAAAAGTTTTCGTTTTAATTATGTAACTAAAAAGGAGTGAATTAAGAAAGGTTACCTAATTGAGAAGGATTATTTCTTGAAACAGAAAGATCATGGTGATGATAAGTCTTTCTTCTTCTCTCATTGTGACCTGTTAATCTCCTCCTGCAACTCCTCTTGGAATCATCAAACTCCAGTACTGCATGAAACCTACACCCCCACATCACTTTTATTATCATCATGTACATATTCACACCTACACATATGGACATGCACAATTTCATACAATAAAATGATTTATATGTCAATTAATTTTACATCGAATGTGGATTGAGACTAACAGAGTGAAATAGAATAATAATGTGTGGATCAACCTAAATTTATTATAGTCATATATTGCAACAACCTTTTTTTTTGCTACATCAACATAAACACCACACACACTTCTTGCTTTCACCAAGGATCGAACATACCACCATCATGTGATTCACCAGGTATGTTTAAATCCAGCATAGCACAAATTAAGATGCTTTACTTGCAGTTTTCTCAATTACATTATGTAGTGTCTAGAGCTTGAGATTAATATAGAACATTTTAAGCATCAATATAGAATATTCAATTCAATGTTGTGGTGATTTACTTTGCTTTTGGCTTAATTAATTTTGAATAGAAGCTGACTTTTAATTTCCTCTCATTTTTATTTTGTTTTTTTTCGTCTTCCCCCCAACAATTTAAAACCTTCCAAGATACTACTAGGCTTGAGAGGTTAAGAATCAATTTAAATTTAAGTGTGCGTGGTTTGTGAGGGTATTGTAATTCATAATGTAATTTATACATTATACACCCAGTCATTAGGCCAAAAATTTTTGGTAGTGGCTATGACAATTTTAATCAATTTAATTATTATAATATTAAAAAATTAATATTATATATATAAACAACACCTATTAAAGATATAAACCAACTTATCAAATGAAGTGCTATGATAAATGGATCAAAAATCTATCTATACAAAACACAACTGATTGAGAAAAAATTAATTTCCCTTTCAAAGTCTATTAAAAGATCTGGACCGTCCAAAGTTGGGATAAATCTAACCCTTCAAAAAAAAAACAAATCACCTAGCTTCACTTATTTGCAGGAGGCGAGAGCACTGGACCTCCTAATTTCCCTATTTCATTTCCCTCTTTCATTTTAGGTCTGCCGAGAACACCGGTGCTTCTCTTCCTCCCTCTGTATCCGCCGACTTCTCGCTCCCTTTATGGCCATCTCCTGCTACTCTTGCGAATGCTGCCAGGTACCAAACCCTAGACAAAGCTATGATATCTCTGATTTTGTCCTCAAATTGTGCTTAATGTGGGATAGATAGATTGATCTCTATATGAAACTGAATATATGTAGATTTTGATTCATTTATTACCAAACTTAATGCCTATTATCTATACCTTCTGTGTAGAGTCCTCTTGATTCAAGTGACATTTTAACTGTCATTTTTCTTTCAACATTAATTTGTATTGTTTTTGCTTCAAAACTTTTTCCATACCTCTGATGTAGTTGACCTATTCATAATTCGTGTTAACATGCTCACTTTACTTCTTTCTGTTATATATTTTGTAAGACCCCAACTTTTATAAACAAAGACGAATTTTCTATAAATATCATTTTTGAATATTATGGAGTTAATTTGATATAATGTTATAGTTGTGGGTAATATTTATAAATTTTGCAAAGTACGCAAGTTGTTATATAATATTCTATTGGTCAGGGAATATTCGTTTTAACAGGGAATATTCGTACAACGGCACAATAATTGGTGGACCCCACAACGGAATTATTGTCGGATTGAGAAAACGACAAAAATATTTTATTAAAAATAACGGCGGAAGTTTTACCATTGTTACTGTTGAACTACCCGGTAGTAAAAGTACAGTAATACGTGTGGTTGCATAGTAGCACACGGTATTGATTATTAATGCTTATGTGAGAAGTCACTCAGTTTGATTCAATTATTGTCAGTTAATAATATGAATTATTTAGCGATAATGACGTTTTGTTTTATTCGTATTATTAACGTAATAAAACAGAAACATCTTTTTATATAAAATAGAATACTTTATTAAAGTTATTCTATAAATAGAATATATTATATTTTATTTAATTTTTTTTTTTTTAAATATGGACCGTCAGATTAAAGTAATCAATCTGGACCGTTCGTGGATTAGTTACTATGCATTCTATTTTTCTATAAATAGCAGCTCATCCCTTCATTATTTCTTACGAATTCACTGAACTCTAGAGAGAGAAACTATAGAGAGAAACTATAGAGAGAGAGAAGAAGAGTATTCTGCTACTTAACTACTTTCTTATTTCAGCTCTTCTTTAAAACGGTAAGGGGTGTTATTCTTTCTTATTCATGAAGAGAACTGTTGTTATTCCATTTATTATTATTCTGTTGGAATAACCTGTACACGCGGTCTACCCTATACTTGGTGACATTCTTCTATTATTCTGTTGGAACATCCTGTCTGTGTGTTTTACACCGGACCTGGTTCCGTAGTGTTATTATTCTGTTGGAACATCCTGTCTGTGTGTTTTACACCGGACCTGGTTCCATTATTTATTATTCTGTCGGAATATCATGTCTGTGCGTTTACGCCGGACCTGGTTCTATTATTTATTATTCTGTTAGAATAACCTGTCTGTGCGGTCTATCGCATGCATGATGATTTCTTTTGTTATTCCATTCTTTATTATACTCAGTTGGTTAAGTTTTGACTTCTATACTCCATGAAATTTGTGGAATATCATTGATAATTGTGTTTCATCCAGTATCTTTTCATGAAAATATTCTTCTAAGCAATCTTGAATTTTACTCCACAAAGCAGTATCATGTTGACAATTTGGACGTTGTTAATTCTTGGATAAATTAATTCTAGAACTTGTTTTATTGAATTCTTATATCATTGTCATCATCCTCATGTTTATAAAATGTTGAAAGTCATCTGTGGCCTGTAGTGCATAGATGGACTTGGTATTATTATGACCAGGGATTATTCGGTATAATCATGACCGTAATGTTACAAATGATGTGGTAAAAGTCCTCATTGGCCCGTAGTGCATTAATGGACAGTTGTTGGCATGATCATGACCATTAATGAATACACGAATATCCTTTCCCGTAGTGCAAGGGTGATTCGATGATGTGGATTATTTTATTAAGCTGAGTCCCAGCGATCACAGTGTTGAAAAACTTTTTCAATCATAAAAGATAGTAGAGTTTATTTTCTACTTGACTCTTTTAATGGATTGCTTGTTCCGCTACAGTTAAACTTGATGTCTATTATATTTTATCAGTTTAACATTGTTGAAGGCTAATGATAATTTATTCTGCATTATCTTAGTCATAATATTTCTTACTGGGCTAGTTGAGCTCACCCTTTCTTTCACTGTTCTCTTCAGGAAATGAGAACGTAGCTGGGGCAAGTCGGGGAACGGAGTGATGGTCCGAAGATAGTATTAGTTAGTAGTCCTCACTATTCTATGTAATGGTGTGTTAATAAATGTAATGAGGACTCCTTTTGAGTATGAATACTCTCTAGAAGATAATATTTGTATTCAAACTCACAGTTTATGTTTTGTCGTATTGTACACGACAGTTGTATTAGTAAGTTGTATTTGTATTCTGTACTTTGTATCTGACGACCCAAGATGGGTGATGTATACCTAATTTTGGGGGCGTCACAGTTGGTATCAGAGCTTAGGGATATGATCCCTGGCTAAGATGTGAGAATAGAACTAGGAGGGGAGAGACGGGGAATTCCTTCGCTAGTATGACCTACCTAAATTTATTTTCATGGTATTTAATTGGTCGGTCATAATATAAGGATAATATATGACATATCAATTAACTTTTATTTTGTGGCAGTATCTGAAAATGGCATCTGAGAATGTTGAGAATAGCAATGGAGCACAGGCGACAGTTGATTCACCACATATCAATAATCAGGATAATGTGCATCAGGAAGGTGACAATCCTCATGCAAACAACAACACTGACCAGATGATGAATGATGGAATGTTCAGAAACTTTATGCAGTTCATGCAACAGCAGGCGAGAGCGGCTCCTGTCCAAAATAAAGGTGAAAACACTGAAAACTCTCAGACGGTCACCGCTAAACAGTTCAAGGAGCTGGGACCACCAGAGTTTAAGGGAGAGCCAAAATCACTTATAGCGGAAACATGGATAAAGCAGATTACCAAGATATTTGATGTCTTGGGATGCTCCGAGGAGCAAAAGGTTCCCTTTGCCGCCTTTATGTTGCGAGGAGAGACAGATTACTGGTGGGAATCGATTAAGCGTACTCAACCTGCCGCACTGAAGATGTCTTGGGAGAAGTTCCAAGAGCTGTTCAATGACAAATACTTTCCCGAAAGTGTTCGTCACATGAAGGAAGTGGAGTTCATCAAATTGGAGCAGAATAATATGACCGTGTCGCAGTATGAGGCTAAATTTGCTGAGTTGTCCCGGTTTGCGTCCCACTTGGTGGATAATGAAGAGCGAATGACGCGAATGCTTTTGCGAGGTTTGAAACCTGAGATACGTCAACATCTTATTTCTCATAAACTGTGTTTGTATTCAGATGTTGTGAATAGGGCTCAGTTAGTGGAGCGCGATAACGAGTCAACGCAACCAAAAGAGAGCAGTCGACAAAATGATAATACCAGTGAGAGCAGTCATCGAAGCGGTGACAACAAGCGTGGAGGGAATCAACAGGCCAGAAATGGTAACCACTTCGATGGTAATTAGGGCCAAAACAATAAGAATGGTCATTTCAAGAAAAGGAGATTCAACAATAATGGAAAGACGTCAGCACCAGCACTCGTTGTTAAGGAAGGAGAACAACCACCTATCATATGTTTCAAATACGGAGGGGAGGGGCACATCAGTCCAAACTGCACGATGCCGTCTAAAGCATGTTATAATTGTGGAAGAGAAGGTCATTTAGCTCGATTTTGTCATTTACCAAAAGTAAGTTCACCAAGATGGAGACACCAAAGGCCGTCCCAGAAAAGTCAAAACTGGTAGTGCAAGGGAGAGCAATTGTTGTGACCTCCCAGAAAGCAAGGAACCCGAATGAGGTCATCACGAGTAAGCTTATCATAAACTCTAACGAAGTCTATACTTTATTTGATACCGGTTCTACCCATTCTTTTATTTCTCCTACTTGCGCTCATCGATTAAATTTGACTCCGGAGAAATCAGACTTTGATTTATCTGTTGAAACTCCATTGGGAGAAACCTTCATTACATCCACGGTTTATAAGTCTTGTTTGGTTCAAGTTGGTACCCACACATTACCTGTCGATCTGATTTCATTAAAAATACTTGCATTTGACGTGATTCTAGGGATTGATTGGTTAACTACTCATCATGCAAAAATTGATTATTTTCGTAAGGTTGTTAGCTTTCATATTCCTAATCGACCTATTATGCGAATTCAAGCAACCAAACCATTAAAATCAATCGCTGTCATCTCAAGCCATAAAGCTATTCGTTTATTGAAAAACGGATGTCAAGCTTTCTTAGCTCATGTCACGGATCTAAACAAAAATACGTCAGTTTTGAATGATATTTCTATTGTTAATAAATTTCCTGACGTATTCCCTGAAGAACTTCCTGGCCTACCCCCAGAGCGTGAAATTGAATTTTGTATCGACCTTGAACCCGGTACAAAACCCATTTCCAAAGCCCCATATCGAATGGCTCCTATTGAACTTCAGGAGTTAAAGATCCAACTGCAGGAATTGTTAGACATTGGCTTTATTCGTCCTAGTACTTCTCCTTGGGGTGCTCCTGTTCTATTCGTGAAGAAGAAAGATGGAAGTATGCGACTTTGTATTGATTATCGGGAGTTGAATCATGTCACCATCAAAAACAGGTACCCATTGCCACGTATTGATGACCTGTTTGACCAGTTGCAAGGAGCACAATTCTTTTCAAAGATCGATCTTCGTTCTGGATATCATCAGCTGAAGGTTAGAACTGAGGATATTCCAAAGACGGCTTTTAGAACTCGGTACGGGCATTATGAATTCCTAGTCATGTCCTTTGGATTGACTAATGCTCCTGCTGCCTTCATGGATATGATGAATCGGGTATTCAAGGAATATTTGGATCACTTTGTGGTCGTCTTTATTGATGACATCCTTATTTATTCCAAAAGTCGTGAAGATCATGAGCAACACTTGAGGCTGGTACTCCAAAAGCTTCGTGAATACAAGCTTTATGCCAAGTTGAAGAAATGCGAGTTCTGGCTGGAGGAGGTAGCATTCCTTGGGCACGTAGTATCAAGTCGTGGAATATCGGTTGACCCGACAAAGATTGAAGCTATTCAAAGCTGGGAGCAACCTAAATCAGTGACCAAAGTACGTAGCTTTCTTGGTTTAGCTGGTTATTATCGGAGATTCGTGGAAGGATTTTCTCGAATCGCTACTCCATTAACTCAGCTGACTCGGAAAGATACAAAGTTCGGTTGGAGCGAAGAATGTGAGCAGAGTTTTCAAGAACTCAAGAGGAGACTCATTTCAGCACCTGTTCTAACAATACCATCTGGCTCGGAGGGATTTGTCATCTACAGTGATGCTTCGAGCAAAGGGTTGGGATGCGTTCTCATGCAACATGGAAAAGTCATAGCCTATGCATCAAGACAACTCAAGGAATATGAGAGGAATTATCCTACTCATGATCTAGAGTTGGCAGCTGTTGTCTTTGCACTTAAAATTTGGAGGCATTACTTGTATGGGGAGAAGGTGGAGATCTTTACGGATCATAAAAGCCTCAAATATTTCTTCACTCAAAAGGAACTCAACATGCGACAACGACGTTGGCTTGAACTGTTGAAAGATTATGATCATACCATTCAATACCATCCAAAAAAGCGAACGTGGTAGCTGACGCATTGAGTAGAAGATCATATACAAGTACGAGTGCGATATTGTCAACACAAAGGCCCATTTTGTGTGACTTGCAAAGGATGGAGATAGAGTTAAAGACTCCAGGGACCCATGTGATGATGACGAATATACGAGTAGAACCGACTTTAATCGATAAAGTTAAAGCTGCTCAAGCTACAGACCTGGAACTGATGCGTATGAGGAAGAAAGTGCAAGAAGGTGCTATGCCGGAAGTAAGAATCGATGAAGAAGGAATACTTCGAGTCAACAGACTTTGTGTTCCTAACAACCATGATTTAAAGTATGAAATCATGATGGAGGCGCACAACACACCGTTTGCAATCCATCTTGGAAGTACCAAAATGTATCATGATCTTCGTCATACATTTTGGTGGAGCAATATGAAGAGAGAGATAGCGTTGTTTATCTCAAGGTGTCTAACTTGTCAACGAGTCAAAGCGGAGCATCAAGTACCAAAAGGTCCATTGCAACCACTTGAAATTCCAGAATGGAAGTGGGAGCACATTACCATGGATTTCGTTACCGGTCTTCCTAGGGTTTCTCAAGGTATTGATGCGATTTGGGTCATTGTTGATAGATTGACCAAGTCTGCTCATTTCTTACCGATACGAGAAACTTATACACTTGAACGTCTTGCTCGTATGTACATAAACGAGATTGTAAGACTGCATGGTATGCCAGTATCCATAGTTTCTGACCGAGACCCAAGATTCACTTCACGATTTTGGGTTAGTTTACAAAAAGCTATGGGCACGGAGTTACGATTTAGTTCAGCATATCATCCTCAGACGGACGGACAATCAGAGAGGACTATTCAAACTCTTGAAGATCTATTAAGACTCTGTGTCTTTGACTTCAACGGAAGTTGGGACAAGTTCTTACCATTGGTGGAGTTTTCCTACAACAACAGTTATCAAGCAAGTATTGGCATGGCTCCATTCGAAGCATTGTATGGAAGAAAATGTCGTTCTCCAGTATGCTGGGATGAGGTGGGTGAAGCAACGTTGTTGGGACCGGAGTTGGTACGTATGACTACAGAAAAGATTCAAACGATCCGACAACGTATAAAAACCTCACAAGATCGACAAAAGAGTTATGCTGATCTTCATCGAAAGGACGTGGAATTTGATGTAGGAGATCATGTGTTCTTACGTGTTGCTCCATGGAAAGGAGTTACGAGATTTGGAAAGAGAGGAAAGCTCAATCCTCGATTCATCGGTCCATTTTTAATCCTCGATCGAGTAGAAACTGTGGCTTATAGACTCGCTTTACCGCCAAGTATGTCTTGTGTTCATAACGTTTTTCACATATCCATGTTACGCAAATATGTGGAAGACCCGAACCACATTATTGAGTTAGAACCGGACGAAATAGCAGTAGATTTGACGTATGAAGAAGTTCCTGTTCAAATCTTGGATAAGTTCCTGTTCAAATCTTGGATAAGAAGGAACATATTCTACGCTCCAAGGTTATACCTCAAGTCAAAGTTTTGTGGAGAAACCACGATGTTGAGGAAATGACTTGGGAGTTAGAATCTGAAATGAAATCAAGGTATCCTTACCTCTTCGACATACCAGGTACGTACCCTAATTTCGAGGGCGAAATTTTGTAAGACCCCGAATTTTATGAAATAAAAGTATTTAATTTTTCTTATAATTACTATTCAGTAAATGGTTAAATTGATAAAAGTTTAAAGTTATGAGTGAAATATGATTTTTTTCAAAATAAACAAGTGGTTATAAAATAATCATTGTTGTCGGGGAATATTCGTTTGGTCGTGGAATATTCTTTCTGTCGGGGAATATTCGTACGACGGCGCAGCCATTTGTGGGCCCCATAATAGAATAACTGTCGGGTGAAGAAAACGACAAATTTGAGTTTTTACAAATAACGGCGTAGTTGTTACCGTTAACACTGTTGGAATACCCGGTGGTTAAAATACAGTAATACGCGTTATTGCACAGTAGCACACGGTATTGCATAGTATTTTTGAAATTATTGATTCTTACGTAAGAAGGCACTACTCAATAATTGTTACAGTAATTACTGTTCAATATTTTATTTTATTGATTCAATAATTGCTACGTTAAAATTTTGTATTATTGTTGTTCAATAATTGTTGCTGCACAGTATTTCCTATTATCAGATCAATAATTCATATTATTTGAATAATATTATTAGATAACATTATTGGCAATGTCTAGAAAGTTCTGTCTAAGGAGAGGTTTGGTCATCTAATTGCGCGCCAGTAAGGAGAAATCCTTATTGGAAAGCCCCCTCTTTCCTGGGAACGGCCTGGTTGTCATAAATGTGATTCTGTAATATTATTTGTGAATAATTAATTATTGATTCATATGATAAAGAAATATTTATTTTATGTGGATATAAACGAGGGATATATTTTTGTGGTTAAAAATGAAGGAGTTAATGTTGAGGTTTTTATCCGTATTTTTGTCGGAATGGAGGTATTAAAAATCAGGGTTTTTGAGATATTTTGCGGGGGTTATAATTTTTAATCCGACCGTTGGATCGTGGTAATTTTTGGATATGTTATACATATATAAGTTGAGTATATGCCCACAAATTTTGAACCGTTAAAAATGAACGTATGATTTGTTATGAATTTTAAGAGGTGTCTGCTTTAGAAATCAGGTTATAAATCATTTTTGGTGGAAAATTCTAGAATTGGTGGGCCCCACTTGTGGTTGGTGAAGAAATGTACTGAATTATATTTCAAATGTGGTGGGTGGGAATAGTAGCAGGTAAAGCCATCAGGTTGCAGGTCAAACCTACCAAAATTTTCCTATAAATAGAGGGCTAAGTTAGAATTGAAAATCACACCAGAAACATAAGCTTTCTCTCTTTCTCTCTCTATATTATGAAGCATATTTTGTGAGTTTTTAGATACTTGGTGAGTTGCTATTCATCAGTGCAAGTTTTCTTCAGCATCATATCCGATATCCAGTCAGAAGTACTGCTCTTTTGAGGTAAGGGATATTAAGGGATTTTAAGGGTTGTTATGATTTTCAGTTTCGTAATTTTTCTGATCTTCAAAAATTTTGGAAAAATTTGAAATGATATTTTGATGAGTTTTCTTGATTGTGTCCAAAAATGGTGATTTTTGGATGTATAGATTGAGAGTTATGAATTTTATGAGAAAAGACTATTTTAAAAGTAACAGCTTATAATTCCTTGTGGTTAACTCCAAAATTGATGAAATTTTTATTGGGAGTACATGTATATGATAGAAGTATACTCTGTAAATTTCAGAATTTTTAGACAAAAATACAATTTTTGATAAATGTCTAAATATTCGGCTATTTTGGCCATATGAAAAATAGTAAATGACTTTTAAAAATTCTGAGAAAAATATATGTTCACTATGGGACTATATTATGCTAAATCCCAGAAAAGAAATATTTTTGGAACTGATTTGATATTTTTCATGAAAATGGTCTAGTTATGAGTAAATGAATTAAATATGTTTTGTGAAGAAAGAAAATTAGAAAATAGGTTTTATGGCTTGAGAATCCTATATGAGGTATATGCAGATTTTTGATGAGGGTTTTGGTTATTGATGATGAAATTGTAAGAGTTGACATTTTATGATGATTAAATGCATTAATTAGTAAAGTGTAAACAATTAAAATAAATTGTTTATAAATTTAAGTAATGTTATTCTTTCAATATCATTATACCGAAATATTGGTATGGATTTTATTGTGGAATTTCTATCTTTTGTGTCGGGATTACTATTCATGAGTTACTATTCACGATTTACTATTCATGAGTTACGAATATTACTCTTGAGATTAAAACTATATGTTGATCATATTATTTTTATCATCATATATAACATTTTTATAACCCTGATGTTGAAATTCTCTTTCACTGGAGTGTAAAGATGGGTAGATTATTGGTATGATCATGACTAGGGTTCTCTTTGGCCTGTAGTGCAAAGTTGAATTGTGACTGGTATGATCATGACCATTGAATTTATAATTGAATATCTTAAGCTTAAGTGCAAAGGTGAATTGATCAACATGGTTATAATTATTGTTTATATAAATTCTGAAATGATTATATATTTCTTTGAGATATGAATATATTTGGCCTGTAGTGCAAATATGAATTGTTGATGAATATCTTTGGCATGTAGTGCAAAGATGGCCTGTTGATGAATATATTTGGCCTGTAGTGCAAAGATGAACTGTTGTTGAATATCTTTGGCCCGTAGTGCAAAGATGGTTTGTTAATGAATATCTTTGGCCCGTAGTGCAAAGATGGATTTGTTAGTATGATTATAAACAGGAACTGTGATTTGGTATAACCATGATCTTTGATGTTTCAGGTAAAGACAGGTGATGAAAATATTCTTCGTCCTGGGTGCGAAGAAAAATTTATAGTCACAATTATGATTATGAGTTATTCATATGATTGTGGAAAGGAACTGTTGAGTGATGTTACATGGATAAAATATTGTTGGTGGATTTTTAACATGGAGAAGATAATAGACTTTATAGTCTATTTGACTCTTCTAATGGATTGCTCGTTCCGCTGCAACTATGGTTGAAATTTTTATCATTTACCATATGTTCTAAATCTCTGATTTATTGTTGATGAAGGCTATTGATAATTGAATTATCTTTAGTCATGATATTCTTTACTGAGCTAGTTGTGCTCACCCTTTTGTTTCACAATTCCTTTCAGGTAATAAGAGTGTAGCTGGGTCGAGCGGGGGTAACAAGGGAATAGAACGGTGGTCATCATTTAGTAGTTATATTTGGTGAAGAAAATAGGGTGAGGCGAACCCAACGTTGGAAGGGTGTTTTGTCACTATCATACAAGATGTCTAATGACATACAACCTCGTGTCATCATAAGACAGGGTTGTGCTCATCCACTTGCTGAGTATATCTATGGGCACTACCTATATAATCTTGGTGTTTGTTTGAAGTATAATTCTCAATTAGAGACAGTGGAGATAATGATAAGTCAAGAGAAGACTCACCATTGGGAAGAATATGATAGTAATCTTCTCGTTTTTCTTTGGAGTCTATTGGGTCAACCAAGGATAATTCTGTGGCCATATGATATCTATCATAACCTAGACGCGTGGCCTCCCATGTACGAAGGTTTCCTTGAGCACTTCCCAAAGATTCTAATTTCTAAAACGGTTTTTAACTATACCTTTATGTAAGGTGTCATTGTGAGGTGATGTCCACGGTTGGAACATGAGTCACATTTGGTATATATTTGTATCCAAACTTATAGTATATGTGTTGTTGTATTTTGCACGACAATTGTTGTAATAAAGTTGTAGTTATTTTCTGTACCATGTATTTGACGACTCAGAATGGGTTGGGTGGAATGGACCTATTTTGGGGTTGTCACAAATTTCATAAGAATGGGAGGTTGTAAGACTCCAATTTTTATAAATAAAGATGAATTTTCTATAAATATCATTTTTGAATATTATGGAGTTAATTTGATATAATGTTATAGTTGTGGGTAATATTTATAAATTTTGCAAAGTACGTAAGTTGTTATATAATATTCAATTGGTCGGGGAATATTCGTTTTAACAGGGAATATTCGTACAACGGCACAACAATTGGTGGACCCCACAACGGAATTATTGTCGGATTGAGAAAACGACAAAAATATTTTATTAAAAATAACGGCGGAAGTTTTACCATTGTTACTGTTAAACTACTCGGTAGTAAAAGTACAGTAATACGTGTGGTTGCATAGTAGCACACGGTATTGATTATTAATACTTATGTGAGAAGTCACTCAGTTTGATTCAATTATTGTCAGTTAATAATATGAATTATTTAGCGATAATGACGTTTTGTTTTATTCGTATTATTAACGTAATAAAACAGAAACATCTTTTTATATAAAACATAATACTTTATTAAAGTTATTCTATAAATAGAATATATTATATTTTATTTAAAAGATTTTTCTTTAAATATGGACCGTCAGATTAAAGTAATCAATCTGGACCGTTCGTGGATTAGTTACTATGCATTCTATTTTTCTATAAATAGTAGCTTATTCCTTCATTATTTCTTACGAATTCACTGAACTCTAGAGAGAGAAACTATAGAGAGAAACTATAGAGAGAGAGAAGAAGAGTATTCTGCTACTTAACTACTTCCTTATTTCAGCTCTTCTTTAAAACTGTAAGGGGTGTTATTCTTTCTTATTCATGAAGAGAACTGTTGTTATTCCATTTATTATTATTCTGTTGGAATAACCTGTATACGCGGTCTACCCTATACTTGGTGACATTCTTCTATTATTCTGTTGGAACATCATGTCTGTGTGTTTTACACCGGACCTGGTTCCGTAGTGTTATTATTCTGTTGGAACATCCTGTCTGTGTGTTTTACACCGGACCTGGTTCCATTATTTATTATTCTGTCGGAATATCCTGTCTGTGCGTTTACGCCGGACCTGGTTCCATTATTTATTATTCTGTTGGAATAACCTGTCTGTGCGGTCTATCGCATGCATGGTGATTTCTTTTGTTATTCCATTCTTTATTATACTCAGTTGGTTAAGTTTTGACTTCTATACTCCATGAAATTTGTGAAATATCCTTGATAATTGCGTTTCATCCAGTATCTTTTCATGAAAATATTCTTCTAAGCATTCTTGAATTTTACTCCACAAAGCAGTATCATGTTGACAATTTGGACGTTGTTAATTTTTGGATAAATTAATTCTAGAACTTGTTTTATTGAATTCTTATATCATTGTCATCATCCTCGTGTTTATAAAATGTTGAAAGTCATCTGTGGCCTGTAGTGCATAGATGGACTTGGTATGATTATGACCAGGGATTATTCGGTATAATCATAACCGTAATGTTATAAATGATGTGGTAAAAGTCATCATTGGCCCGTAGTACATTGATGGACAGTTGTTGGCATGATCATCACCATTAATGAATACACGAATATCCTTGGCCGTAGTGCAGGGGTGATTCGATGATGTGGATTATTTTATTAAGCTGAGTCCCAGCGATAACAGTGTTGAAAGACCTTTTAAATCATAAAAGATAGTAGAGTTTATTTTCTACTTGACACTTTTAATGGATTGCTTGTTCTGCTGCAGTTAAACTTGATGTCTATTATATTTTATCAGTTTAACATTGTTGAAGGCTAATGATAATTTATTCTGCATTATCTTAGTCATAATATTTCTTACTGGGCTAGTTGAGCTCACCCTTTCTTTCACTGTTCTCTTCAGGAAATGAGAACGTAGCTGGGGCAAGTCGGGGAACGGAGTGATGGTTCGAATGATAGTATTAGTTAGTAGTCCTCACTATTCTATGTAATAGTGTGTTAATAAATGTAATGAGGACTCCTTTTGAGTATGAATACTCTCTAGAAGATAATATTTGTATTCAAACTCACAGTTTATGTATTGTCGTATTGTACACGACAGTTGTATTAGTAAGTTGTATTTGTATTCTGTACTTTGTATCTGATGACCCAAGATGGGTGATGTATACCTAATTTTGGGGGCGTCACATATTTGGTCAACGGAATCATTTTATTGTGGATTAATTGACATGAAGTGTTTTTATCCCTAATTTGGTATGTGTAGTTATTTTTCTGGTTACATAGTTAGCATTGGGTTTATTTTCTTCGTATATTTTGGCTCTGCAGTCATTAATATCTTGCCCTGTGTGGATTATTGATAATTTACATATCTTACTTTTAATAAACAAAATGAATTTGACTCTCTTTTAAACATATATACACGGGATAAGACAAAAATCTATCTACGAAGACTCAAACTGCCTCATGCTAATAAAGTTAATTAATATCTTATTATTTATTGTATGTATACAACTCTTATTATTTCTATACCTCAGAACATGAATCCTACTTACAACCCATACCTAACAACATAAAATGCATTATATAGTACACACTTTAGCCAACCCACTACTACTCACCTAATTATACAAAAAAAAATTCAGATCCACTCACCTCTAAGATGTAGCAGCTACTTTCCTAAATTTTCATGGCACAATCAACTATTCAACAAACTTCGTAAAATAAATGAAACAGAAATACATCAAACACTTCAGTGCTGGACTTTAGATACTGCCTCTTCAATTAAGTTTTATGGCAACTTTTGATCACATAATTCCTTGATATGAAAACAGGCAGACTTGCAATTAAAATAAGAGGCCGGTAGGCGTAAGTTTTGGATGTGGAAGCAATTTCAACAGTTTCAGACTTGCAGTTGGGAAAAAACAGAACTAACCAAAATAGTTAATTTTAAACATAAAAATTGAGGTGCTAATAAATGGACAGAAACTGAGGGGACATGGCAATTGTTTTTTATTTGGACAAATATACCTACTGTCCAAAACAAAAAAACTGTCTTTGTCCCAATATTATTTTATAAGTGTCTTAGAATTAGTATTAAAAATAAAACTCAACAACATCATGGGTTTGTTTGGAAAGAAACAGAACCTAACTTTTCCTTCCTATCCAAAAACAGGAAGTAAATTGACTTAACGAAAATGCCTAGCTGAACTCAAGAAGAATATAACTTTCCTTGGGAAAACAAATAGGAAAATAAGTTCATTTAGATAATCAAAGACTAATCTATCTATATAAAATAAAATAAAAATGCCCTTACCCAAGAATTACAATTTTTTAATACTAATAATAAATAAATAAAATCAATCAAAACCAGTTGTTGAGCTTTCTCACGCTGTGTAGCAACTGTACGAGACTGCTAGGGAGAGGGAGAGAGTATAACGGAGTAAAGGGTTTGTAAAACCCCTCAAGATTCGCTGGTGAATCAGAGAGTAATCTCTTGTATTTGGTGTATAAACCCTAGAAATTGCACAAGGTAAGAGCTCATTGAGCTATCGTTTATGTAAGGTGAAAGGTTTTATCTTCGTCTTCTGTTAACGGTTGTAGAGGGACCTCAATCTTTTCAATGTTTAAGAACAGTTGATAATGTTGTACACCCCACATATAAGGCAGCATGTATTGCAAAAGGCCTTTTGGAAGACGATGAAGAGTGGATTCAATGTCTTAGAGAAGCATCAATAATTAGAACAGGCTCTCAATTAAGAAGGTTGTTTTCTATTATCTTGACACAATGCTCTCCTTTAAATCCAGAAGCGTTATGGAACCAATTTTCTATGCATATTTGTGATGATTTATCACACAAAATAAGTACATGTTATGGCATTGATGTTCCTACTAATGCTCAAAATTTGTGATTATGGTTTATACCTTATTAATCTTTTGCTTCAAGAGTCGGGGAAGAGCTTATCAGATTACCCACCAATGCCACTGCCATATGTTAATTGGAGAATTATCGTTGGCAATCGACTTATATGGGAACATAGGCAGTTACAAATTGAAGTTGATCAAATAAATGTCTAGCAAAACATTGATCTACTGAATGAAGGTCAGCGTATGACTTATAATGCAATCATTTCATCTGTTTATGAAAATAGAGGAACAACCTTCTTTCTGAGTGGGGGTGCAGGAACTGGAAAAACTTTTCTCTACAATACAATTGCCAAAAAATGTCGTTCCATATGCGATATAGTAATTAGACTAGCATCCTCTGGAATTGCTTCTGGGTTGTTACATGGGGGACGTACTGCACATTCAACATTCTGTATTCCACTTAACGTATTAGAAAATTCAGTTTGTGGATTCACGAGGCAATCATCACACTCGGAATTATTTCGGAAGGCTAGACTAATTATATGGGATGAGGTTCCAATGCAGCATCGGCATTGTGTTGAAGCAGTTAATCGGACCTTACAAGACATTCGTGATAACTCACAACCATTTGGAGGTGTTACTGTTGTTCTTGGGGGAGATTTTAGGCAGATTCTTCCTGTTATACCTAGAGGTCTTCGCGAGCATATAGTGGCAACATCACTACGACGTTCTTTGCTTTGGAAAGATATACATGTCTTGACTTTACAAGTTAACATGAGCTTACACGATGACCAATCTGTATTATTTGATTTCTCGGCATTTCTTAATGAGGTTTGAGTATTTGTATCTTTATTCATATTGACATCTATATATCGTCGAGAATATTTGATAATTTACTAATACTTCATTAATGTGTAGAGTGGGTCTAACCCTCAAGAATCTATACAACTTCCAGATTCAATAAAAATAACTCAAAGTGTATATAATCTTATCTCGACCATCTACCCAGAGCTAGAAGTGCCAAGTAAGGTCACTCCCGAATTCTTAAAAGAGCGCACAATTCTATCTGCTAGAAATGATGATGTTAATGATATCAACCTAGCTGCGTTGGCGGTTTTTCCGGGAGAAATACATACATACTTTGCTGCTGACAAAATGGTTGAAGATGATGATGTGGATCGGACTATTATTGTAAGACCCCGAATTTTATGAAATAAAAGTATTCAATTTTTTTCTTATAAATACTATTAAGTAAATGATTAAATTGATAAAAAGTTAAAGTTAAGGGTGATATATGAATTTTTTCAAAATACGCAAGTGGTTATAAAATATTCATTGTTGTCGGAGAATATTCGTTTGGTCGTGGAATATTCTTTCTGTCGGGGAATATTCGTACAATGGCGCAGCCATTTGTGGGCCCCATAATAGAATAACTGTCGGATGAAGAAAACGACAAATTTGAATTTTTATAAATAACGATGTAGTTGTTATCGTTAACACTGTTGGAATACCTGGTGGTTAAAATACAGTAATACGCGTAGTTGCACAGTAGCACACGGTATTGCACAGTATTTTTTTCAATTATTGAGTCTTACTTGAGAAGGCACTACTCAATAATTGTTACAGTAGTTACTGTTCAATATTTTATTTTATTGATTCAATAATTGCTGCGTTGATATTTTATATTATTGTTGTTTCAATAATTGTTGCTGCATAGTATTTCTCATTATCAGATCAATAATTCATATTATTTGAATAATATTATTAGATAACATTATTGGCAATGTCTAGAAAGTTCTGTCTAAGGAGAGGTTTGGTCATCTAATTTCGCGCCAGTAAGGAGAAATTCTTATTGGAAAGCCCCCTCTTTCCTGAGAACGGCCTAGTTGTCATAAATGTGATTCTGTAATATTATTTGTGAATAATTAATTATTGATTCATATGATAAGAAAATATTTATTTTATGTGGATATAAATGAGGGATATATTTTTGTGGTTAAAAATGAAGGAGTTAATGTTGAGGTATTTTATCTGTATTTTTATCAGAACGGAGGTATTGAAAATAAAATTAGGGTTTTTGAGATATTTTGCGAGGGTTATAATTTTTAATCCGACCGTTGGATCGTGGTAATTTTTGGATATGTTATACATATATAAGTTGAGTATATGTCCATAAATTTTGAACCGTTAAAAATGAACGTATGATTTGTTATGAATTTTACGAGATGACTGGTTCAAAAATTGTTAAATTTTCGGAGTTAATCATTTTGGTAGAAAATTCTAGAATTGGTGGGACCCACTCTTGGTTGGTGAAGAAATGTGCTGAGATTTTTATTCAAATGTGGTGGGTGAGAATAGTAACAGGTAAAGCCATCAAGTTACAGGTTAAGTCTGCTTCGGCGTGCTAACATTTTTCTATAAATAGAGGGCTAAGTTAGAATTGAAAATCACACCAGAAACAAGTTTTCTCTCTTTCTCTCTCTATATTATGAAGCATATTTTGTGAGTATTTATATACTTTGAGAGTTGCTATTCAGTGCAAGTTTCCTTCGGCTTTGCATACCGATCAGAAGTACTGCTCTTTTGAGGTAAGGGATAGTAAGGGATATTAAGGAATGTTATATTCTTCATAATGATATTATTCTTTCAATATCATTATACCGAAATACTGGTATGGATTTTATTGTGGAATTTCTACCTTTTTGTGTCGGGTTTACTATTTATGAGTTACTATTCACGAGTTACTGTTCATAAGTTACTATTCACGAGTTACTATTCACGATAAAAATTGGTTTCTTTTTCTAACCAAAATATAGTTGATTTACGAATATTACTCTTGAGATTAAAACTAGATGTTGATCATATTATTTTTATTATTATATATAACATTTTTATAACCCTAATGATGATATTTCTCTTTGACTTGAGTGTAAAGATGGGTAGATTTTTGGTATGATCATGACTATGGGTTCTCTTTGGCCAGTAGTGCAAAGTTGAATCGTTGATTGGTATGATCATGACCATTGAATTTATAAGTGAATATCTTTAGCTTAAGTGCAAAGGTGAATTGATCAACATGGTTATAATTATTGTTTATATAAATTCTGAAATGATTATATATTTCTTTGAGATATTAATATCTTTGGCCTGTAGTGCAAAGATGAAATATTGATAAATATCTTTGGCCTGTAGTGCAAAGATGAATTGTTGATGAATATCTTTGGCCCGTAGTGCAAAGATGACATGTTGTTGAATATCTTTGGCCAGAAGTGCAAAGATGAACAGATGTTGAGATAAACATGACCAACTGGTGATACAAATGAATATCTTTGGCCGTAGTGCAAAGATGAAGTTATTAGTATGATTATGAACAGGAAATGTGATTTGGTGTAACCATGATCTTTGATGTTTCAGGTAAAGATAGGTGATGAAAATTATCTTCGTCCTGGATGAGAAGAGAAATTTAGAACTACAGTTATGATTATGAGTTATTCATATGATTGTGGACCAGAATTATTGATTGATGTTACAGGGATAAAACATTGTTGATGAATTTTTAACATGGAAAAGATAATAGACTTTATGGTCTATTTGACTCTTCTAATGGATTGCTCGCTCCACTGCAACTATGGTTGAAATTTTTATCATTTACCATATGTTCTAAATCTCTGATTTATTATTGATGAAGGCTATTGATAATTTAATTATCTTTAGTCATGATATTCTTTACAGAGCTAGTTGTGCTCACCCTTTTGCTTCACAATTCCTTTCAGGTAATAAGAGTGTAGCTGGGTCGAGTGAGGGTAACGGGGAAATAGAACGGTGGTCTCTAGCTGTGGATGTTCTCCCGAAGCAGTATAGAAAAGTTCATTTAGTAGTTTTATTTGGTGAATCCAATAGGGTAAGGTGTACCCAACGTTGGAAGGGTGGTTTGCCACTATCATACAAGATGTCTAACGACATACAACTTCGTGTCATCATAAGACAGGGATGTGCTCATCCACTTGCTGAGTATATATACGAGCACTACCTATATAATCTTGGTGTTTGTTTGAAGTATAATTCTCAATTAGAGACAGTAGAGATAATGATATGTCAAGAGAAGACTCACCATTGGGAAGAATATGATAGTAATCTTCTCATTTTTCTTTGGGGTCTATTGGGTCAACCAAGAATAATTCTGTGGTCATACGATATCTATCATAACTTAGACGCATGGCCTCCCATATACGAAGGTTTCCTTGAGCACTTCCCAAATATTCTAATTTCTAAAACAGTTTTTGACTATACCTTTATGTAAGGTGTCATTGTGAGGTGATGTCCACGGTTGGAACATGAGTCACATTTGGTATATATTTGTATCCAAACTCACAGCATATGTGTTGTTGTATTTTGCACGACAATTGTTGTAATAAAGTTACAGTTGTTTTCTGTACCATGTATTTGGCGACTCAGAATAGGTTGGATGGAATGGACCTATTTTGGGGTTGTCACAATTATGCATCGGTACCCGAATGAGTATTTGAACACACTCAATCCCCCTGGACTACTACCGTTCAAATTAGATTTAAAAGAGGGTTGTCCAATAGTGCTTCTAAGGAACATTGCACCGGAAGATGGCCTTTGTAATGGTAGACTTATCATAGTCAAGTGTGGTGCTTTAGTACTTGAAGCAAAGATTTTAACTGGTGATAAGCATGGCTACTTGGTATTCATTCCAAGAATTTCTTTGACTCCTTCGTCTGAGCTAAGTATTAAAATGACAAGAAGACAATTCTCAATGAGGTTAGCGTATGCAATGACAATGAATAAATCATAGGGCCAATCTGTCAAATTTGTTGGGGTAGATTTACGTACGCTAGTATTTAGTCACGGTCAAATATATGTAGCTCTGTCAAGATGCACAAGTTCTTCTCGCTTATGCATACTTCTTCGTGAATTAACTGACAAGTCCACAACAAATATCGTCTATCCTAAAGTTTTGTTATAATTTTATATGTTTGAGGTATCATTTCTTATCTCTGTGCATTATTGATCTTTTTACGATAAAAGTCTTGATATGTTTTGAATTAACTAATAAAGTTTTGAATTAACTAACAAGTCCACAACAAATATTGTCTTTATATATGTGTTGTGATCAAGTTCTGTACTTTTTGTTTGGTTATTTTGAAGGGTTTTTTACTGTTTTGTTTATGAGTGCTAATTATGATTCTTTCATTAAGAAATTTATGCGATATGTTATTTGGAATAAAAGGAATTCAATATAACCTAAATATTTCTGCAGAAAGATATCGGAGTAGTTAGGTCTGTGCATATGTTTTGGATGGAATAGTTGAATATCTGCTAATTGTTATAAATGAGACTGATCCTTGAATAAGTTGTGGCATCGTTGTAGTTGTGGCATATGCTAGCAAGACTCCTGATGGGTATATGTGAGTCCTATAGTCATGTGAAATGGAACTCTCTAGGACTAACAAATTTCCCAATATAAATAGCAAGCCCCATAAATTATTATAGGGTGTAATACAATATTTTTAGTTGATCAAGCCGAAGCTTAAAAAACATGAAGTACAAGTACTCAAATTACAATACCGTATATTACACATACAACCTCATGTTTTTGAATCCACGTGGTACATTTGTCAACTTATTTTACAGATGATGCCTTCGTAAAAGTTACTCATTTTCTAATTTGTAGAAAATTGGTTTACATTTCCTTGCTCTTTTCTGTATAAGCAAATTTGATAATGTTTCGAGAGTATGATGCCTCCACTGAATAACAATATCTGCTTTGGCCAACTGAATACATGATTTAGTAATGTATGAACATCAGATAACATATCTTACAGAAAACCATTCAGATAACATAAGAGTATATATATATATATATATATATATATATATATATATATATATATATATGTGAGTGTGTATGTGTGAAGAACAAATTTGAGAAACTTGATCATCGCAGTTAACATAGTAAGCTTCTCTATGTTGGCTGAGCTATAATATGCTTATTATCTATTTCTCCAGCTGTGTTGAATTCTTATTAGATATATAACTTATGTTTTAGTTTTACTTGCACATGACTCAATCAATTTGTACATATATCCTTTTCATTACATTTTGTTATCAATTTCCAAGTAGTTGATTTAATTTGTTGATATAACTAAACGATTCATTTCAATTTTTGCAGTCTTTGGATCATATTGCTATTGAATGGAAACGTGTTCATTCAACAACAAGTCGAGGGTGGAGAAAAGTTAACAGGGTTATGTGTATTTTATAATTCTTAACAGATATTCAAGTAATCACGTGTCAATTGTTTCGTTCTTGCGATACTACTAACATTTTGATTTCTCTTATAAATAACAGATTTTTGTTACAAACAATATTTGTTGGCCGTGGACGTTGCCGATGGATAGCCTTTCTTTTCAAAGGTTTATGTATCGAAGACATGGTAGAGCTTAACAGATCTACAAGATAAATGTTATTATATGTATTTTCAGGTATATATTGAAGGATACTTGGTGTAAGTTGTAAAGAATATATTTGGTGTAAGATGTAAAGTAAAGGGTTATGCTCAACATGTTGTTTCTCTATTTTTTGCATATATGTATTTTTGTTTTCCGTCTTTTGTAAAGTTGGCTAATTATACATGGTTATGATGATTTTGAGTATGGAATGATGCTTTTTTTATGGTTTGGATATGTACGTATGATTGTAAGTTTTTTAAACATGTTTAGATTTTTCTGGACATCTATTTTTAAAGGAAATTTTGCCGAAATTTCTTGAAATTAGTAACTATTAGCTTGATGTTTTGGTGGTTGGATATGTGTTGATTATTGAATATGTATTAATTTCTGCATGGTATGATGATTTTGGGTATGAAATGATGATTTTTTTGGTGGTTTGGATAAGTATGGATGATTGTAAGTTTTATAGACATGTTTAGATTTGTCTGGATATCTATTTTTAAACAAAATTTTGCCAAATTTTTTTAAAATCAATAGCGACTAGCTTGCTGTTTTGGTGGTTAGATATGTGTTGATGATTGAGTATGTATTAATTTCTGCATGTATGTATTTTTTGTGTTCCGTATTTTGTAAAGTTAACTAATTATACATGGTTATGATGATTTTGGGTATGGAATGATGGTTGTTTTAGTAGTTTGAATTTGTAGTGATTCTGTTGAAAACCTGCTCAAAATGCTCGAGAGAAACATCAAAATTACAGATGCAAATGTTAAATGCATGTGGGACTTTGGGTGGAATGAGGTGATGTTTGCATATGTTGATACTGATGACATTATAAAGGATGTGGACCGGACGTGGTTGATGAACTCATAGACGAAATCATAAGAGAATGGTAACATGAGAAGCTCCAGTACTCTATGATGTTTACTGAGTTATTTTTTAATACATTTTGTAATATGAGTTTCGCATTGCCCAAATGTGGTGTTGTAAAAAGGTAAAATACATAATTATTTGCAGAGTTTTGTTTTGAATTTGTTGCTACAATATATATATATATATATATATATATATATATATATATTCTAGCTGTGTCCATGGACGGTGGGTTTTATCCCAAATTTGCGACGGCCCAGATGATTTTTTTGGCTATATGTTTGACCAAATTTACCTTTTCTGACGGTTGGGTCAATTATTTTTGAAGTTCTTATTTTATTTTTTATTTAATCAGGCAAATAAGCTCCAAACCAATTTGGTGCACATTAACCTTTTAAGCAAGTGGGTATCATTATGCTATTTCAAAACTACAATGCTTTTACCTGTTAATGTATCAGCGACTGGTATTCAATGGACACATTTGTATGATTGATTGTGCTTAAATTAGTTTTATTAATTAATCCATGTTCCATCTAAAATTGTAAATTAAATGAAGGGAATCAATAGCATATAGGTGTGGAGGAGTGCTTTTAAATGTGCTTGAAGAAAATATGAAGGTCATTGGGATTGTTTCGAATTTAATAAATGTAGTTAACTGGCTTAGGTCAATTTTATTGTTGAGTGAATGTGGATGTTGGCTTTAGTTGTTTCCTTATCAAATTCATTTTTTCTTGCCAGACTCGATTTGTAAATAATGAGCATGTAGATAAAATTTGTGATAAAATTCTTACTTCTTTACTTTGTGGGTGGGATGTCTATCTTAATTAGAAATTTTATTATTTACAACAAATATTTACGAAATTTTCTAATTTTTATCAAATATATACTCTTTAAATATTGTAATTCATATTTTTCATTTAAATTCATCTTTAAGTATTAAATAATTACACGAGTATTTATAGTGTCGGAGGCACGGGTTAACCCTAATGTATATATATATATATGTGTGTGTGATAGAGACAATATAAAACATTTAAAAAGAAACCCTAATCAAGGCGGAATTGTATGGTGTAAAAGAAGTCTTACCGATTATTAGTGTACCAATATTTTAAACTTTTGGTGTTAATTCTTGTTTGTTTGTTGGCACTGCCATAGAATAGTACCGTCAACTGGTCGGGTGAAGTTTGAAAGTCAGTCCATTTAAAGCTCGTTTAAATTTTATTTGGTTGTGAAGCGTATTTTAAAATATCTAAGTACAAAATTAAATTTGGGGACGAGTTTGGTCAATAGGTTGTTCAATCCTATTGAATTATAATAGTGTTATATATATATATATATATATATATATATATATATATATATATATAGGAGTTCCATCCATAGTAATCGGTTGTTATGGAGTAATCTTTTTTTATTTGTTAAAATTTCGACTGGAGTAAAAAAATAAAAAATCAACGGACCAAAAAAGGGGTTGTTCCACAGTAACCGGTTGCTGTGGATGGAATCCCATATATATATAATACTATATATTTGGATCTAAAACATACTTTTTAAATAACATATTTTTATTAAAATTATGTCATTTTGAAAATCTTTTTAAAAAATAAGTTGGACTGCATGTGACATTTTTATAAATTAAAGAAAAACAAGTGGGATCACTCTATTTTAATATTATTTTATTTTTAATTTTTTTTTTCAAAACGACGTAGTTTTAATAAATGCATGTTATTTAAGATGTATGCTTTAGATCCGTTCGGTCTAATTTTCAATTGAGAATACTATATATAAATATAAATTGAGAGAGTAAATTAAGAAAAATATGTTATTTAAGAGAAGTATATTATTTATTATTATTATTAATAAAATGTAATACAAATACCAACTTCATAATTTAATTTATAAAATTTCAAAAAATATAATTGTTCTGTCTAATAAAAAAATATTACATAAAAAAATATAATTTTTCACGTAGCTAGTCCTTTCCCCTTCCCACCTTCATATCAAAAGGAAGCTGTGACGACGCCGACGAGAGGACAGATAAATACGGATGATATGATTGTAGCTTGTAGGTCTCTCATCAGGTATACGCTCGCTAATTCATGAAGCCATAGGGCAAACTTATTATTGAGGTGTGACCAGTCCTCTATTATTTTCAGAGTCGACCTAGCCTGTAAATTCACAAACACATATCTTGTACCAAAGCCAACGCCGTTCTTACAGGTTTCTTCGCAATCTCTATTTTTCTCTGCTTGCAAAACTTATTTCTTTCTCATATTAATGCAACAAATCTGACTTGAGTTTTGAAGTTCTATTAAAATTAAATGTTATGCTCATTTTTGTTTGCTAGTTGATTTATCTTTTTATATGGCAACTCATGACAGAAAAAATGCTGTTTATTTCATGGTTTGAACAATAATTGGAAAATTGGCAGTGAGAAGGATATGGAAAGTGTTACGAACCGGAGAAAGCCAAAAGCAGTTACTACTGTATGGAAACCAGTATGTACTCAGTCCAGTTCCCATGAGGGTAAGTTTTTTTTAGAGTGTGCTTGCAACTCGGGTTTTAATTTTTTTTATTAAAGTTTCTTGCGGAGCATCATACATTTATATTGCGAATTAGATATATTTATATTTCTTATCATGTACAATATTTTGATCCATTTACTGAGCCCTGCTAATTTTACTGTTTGTTAAATTTTATAACCATTACAATTCTTGCTAAAGAGTTCAGGAAATTTCATGATAATGGTTTATACGCGCAGTCCCCTAGCTTGTAGATTATCTGATGTGCATTTTGCAGAATATATGGTGAAGGATGCAAAGGTTGATTTAGGGAGTCAACATAATTTGGATGTTGCTGGAAAGACAGAAGTTGAGTGTCAAGTTGCAGACGTGCATTACAGGATGTGTAAATCCGTTTTGAACACTGAACATGCCAAAGCAGAAGCTGCAGTAGTGAATAAACTAGTTAATTCCAATTCTAGTTCTCCTGATGTGCAGGAAAGTATTGAAGGCAGATCACCAGAAGGAGGATCAATGCCTTCCACGGAGAAGAAGCATACTATCAGAATAGAGGTACAATTCATATAATCAATTTTTGTCTGCATCAACTTTTCGTTATATATCTGCTTATATAATCCTCATAAACTTGAATAAACAGGCAACATGTTTCTTTAATTTTATGGACAATTAGCTTGTAAATTTGATGTTGTTATGTTATCCAAAGCCATCTGTTATGTGCAATATATACATCATCAAAACTAATTTTCTTCAGGTTTTAATAAAGGGAACATTATACGCTCTATATGGACCTAGGTTACAGCATGTTACAGTGCTTTGAGGTGGTAATTTTGACAACCTCAGCTCCTTATGTGCCCAAGAAGTAATATTGACAATCTGATCTTGTTTAGTCCCGACTTTGTTTGGATGATCTCTTCATCTATGAGTGCTAAGATAGATGGTGGCAATAATTTTAACTTATCTGGGTTTGGTACAGAATGCTTACAGTTGATCTGGATGTGCATACTTGCAGTTTATTTGTTGATTTCAAATCTTACTGGTTGAGTGGCAGTGACAATTGGAGGAGTTTATCAACATTTTCATTTTCTATTCTGTTCATTATCTACCTCTCACTGAACTCTTGCAATTTGCCACTTTCTTTCTTCTCTGTTTTCCATCAGATTAGTCCCTTTCATAATGGACCTTCAGGTTCATGCTTTATTATTAAGAGGCATTATAATAGGAGTTTTTGGTTGTTGTTCAGTCTTTCTTCGCAGTTTTCTCTCTGCCCTTGACAGCACTCGTGCAGCAGAGCTGGAGGGGTATTTGTACATGAATAGTGTTTTGTGTGCTTCAAGTTTCAACTGTCTATAATTTTGTTTACCTTATTTATTTATTTTTTGCCACAGGCAGCAGCTGCCTTGATTCAATTTATCAAAGGACAAGAGTATGTATGACCTTCAATATGTAATCTCTTTTAAAGTAAATCTTATTTTGTATTATAAATTTTTTCGTACTTTAGTAAAAGTTTCTTTTGCAGGAGTTATACTCTGAAAAAAATTGAAGAGGAGATGGGAGTTAAGATAAAATTTCCATGGTCAAAGAAGGAGGACTATATCAGTAGGTTACTTGCTTGTATCTGGTGAAGTAATTACTTTATGCATGGTTGTTGTATTTTAATTGTAGTCAATCGAGTTAGATGTGTTATTTGTTTCATGGTTTTTTCATTTCAGACCTGTGTTCTTTCTTCTTCTCCCTAATCTCAAATATATCAAGTCAATTGATATTTTTAAGTACTTCAATTATTAGATTTGTATTTCAACTAGCACTGTAGTTTTCTTCTTCTCTTTAAGCATATCCATCCCTCTTGAAATATCTTTGATTGATTAGCTTTCCTGTATTTCTCTTTATATGTTGATAATCACACTGCACACTTCTGTTGCTCTGTGGTCATCTTAACAAAGCCATCGGCCTTTAATTATCCCCTTTACAATCTTGTACCCCCCTTGGCCTTTAGTTATCCGTCTTTGATTATGTGATGAACTAAGCAGAATGCGCCTATATCTATATTTGATATTTCTACTAAATATGTATTTAGTTAAGTATTATAAAATGGCAGCTGAAATGCATGGTTTCTTATGTATCATGAGCCTTTAAAAGTGGGCATGTTTACCTTGAACCTTTTGGGTGTTAAGTTCATTGTCCTGTACTTTTGCAGCTCATCTACAAGAATTTCCGGTTTCTATTTTTTCTGTTGGGACGAATACAACAGCTAATCGTTTCCTAATATTCTCTTATTGACTAATCTTCATATGACTATTTGTTGCAGTCATTGAAGGTGTCTCTGCAGAGAGTGTAGCTAGAGCTTTAGAAAAACTGCAAGTCCTGATTAATGAGGTTAGTGACCATCCTCTAATTTAGTTATTTTGAATCACTTCTACATTGTTTCAATATATTAATTACTTTATGGACAAAAATATACATCTTAAGCTTAAGTTACTTTCAAGCCTCAATTTTCACATATGGCTCATAGTTTGCAATAGTGAAGCAAAATAGAGTTGCCTTCCACCTGAGCAGTTAATGCTTTACCTATAGATGAGCCCTAAGTGTGGGATTGAGACCAAGCGGGGCATTAAAGTGGTAGAATATTGGTATTGCGTCCCTGCCATGGCAAGATGAGATGTTCACAGGCATTAAAAGTGATTTGGATTAAAATCTCAGTTTTGGCATAACCCAAAAGTAACGATGCTTATAATTCTTCATATGGCCTTTCCTTTCAGCTCAGTAATTTCTGTTTTCTACGATCACTTGGCCTTTTCTTTTTGGAATTCTTTATCTCAACCTTGCTAGTGTCATTAGCTTCTCTCCTTTGAGCAAGAATACTTTAGTTCTTACATGCATATTATTTCAACAGGCAATTAAAAACCCGACTCTTGACTACACTCACTTTGTATCGCTTCCGTTAGCTATACACCCACAATTGGTTGAGAAGCTCGTCAAATTTCAAAACTCAATATTAGGGATTAACAATGCCGACCAAGTCAGAGATCTGAATAATGTTGGCAATGGAGATACTTCCAATGAAGAAGATAGGAACCTGCAGTTCAATAGAGCACCAACAATTGCAGTTAAACTTAAAGCTCAAGAAGATAGTGAAAGCAGTAAAGTGGATATCAGCAATATACCTCTTGTAAGTTATCCGCCTAAGGCATCAAAGTCCTCTACCTCGGAAGAGAAGACTCCTGTCTTATCTGGTATGGAAATAATTTTTTTCTGTGACTGAATTATGCACTAGCTCTCTTCGAAAAAGTTTTTTTTTTGATTTGTTGACCTATTTTTGTAATTTATATGACAATTGGCTTATGAAACATTTAGACATAGTTTATTTAGAAAATACTTTCTTATAATTAAAATATACAACAAGAATTGTGATTAATAAAATTTATGCAGACCTTAATACACACAAAAAGGTGTAGGACTCTCATGATGGATGGAGTATTCTTTCAGACAAAAGAATAATTTGTTACTCTCTATGTATGACCTGCAAATGATGTTTCCCTTTTTAGGGTGTGTCATGGATTATAAGATTGCTTGAATCACTTTTTCCTCATTCAACTGAATCTCAATTTACATTTGCATCACTGAGTTGATTTTTTTTTATTCGACTAATTAAAACTGATTTTTTTTACAAACCGTTAGGTCCGTTACAAAATTCGTTAAAATGTTGACTTGTGACGGAATGACAAGCATGTGAGAGAGAAACTATATCTTTGTCACATATGTCTACGTGGCATGGCATGGTGAAAAAGAAAATAAAAATTACTCTTAAAACTAATTTAAAATTAAATAAATATTTTGTTAAAAAAAGAGTCTACTTTCAATAAATTATACAAGATAATTAAAAATAATAATTTTGAATTATATTAACAAAGTTAAAATAAATTAAGCAATAAACAAGTAAAATATATTTAAAATTAACAACTAATTAAACAAAGTATCCTAAATATAATCAATTAAGTAAACTTAATGAACATAACAAAGTAAATAAATAATTAATATTTTAACCAAACCACCACCACCTTTTCTTCTCAGACTTGTTCTTCTCCTTCATGTTTCTACTTTCTTTTTTCATTTCATATTTTTCAAAATTGAAGCATTAGATAACTATGAAACTATCATAAAAAACAAAGTTACTTTAAAGACTGTAAATTCCTTCTATTCTTCACAAAACAAAAGTTCCTTCATTATTTCCCTTCTCTCTATATATACACACGCACATATATAGATATATCAGTCTCTTTGTGAGAACGGAAATCTAGATGAAAGATCTGAGATATTATTTTTGGTCTTCGAACAAAACAACTGAAAAGGTTGTCCAATTGAAGTTTGACAAAGAAATTTTTCATAGGAAGCTTATTTTTTATGCTTTCGTTGGACACTCTTCTGAGCCATGGTTATGGCCTTCAAAAATAAGAAGGATATATATAAAGTTCTGCAGATCGGAGTTTCAATTTAGGTTCTACAAATTAGGGCTCATTTTAGTTTCTATAAATTGGGTTTAGTGAATTTGTTAATTATTGAGGCAGATCTGAGTTGGCTAACTATGTAGATCTGGGTTTGCTAGCTATGTATTGCTGCAGATCTGGGTTTTTGGAGATTGATGTTGGGGTTGATTTTTTTTGAAATCTAAGTGGTGGTGGAGTTTAGACTGCTCGTAGATGGTGTAGTTTAAAAGTTTGGGTTGTTAATGGTGGTGGTTATGGAGTTTGGACTGCTGTTTGATGAAGTTGTTCATGTGAAGAAGATTTTTTTTAAGAAAAAAAGGAAGATTAATGCCAAAATATGTAATGTAATTTATTAAAAAAATTCATTTAAGCGTCCAGTGTGGCTGTGGTGCCAATACAAATGTAAATTGGGGTTCAGTTCAGTGATCAAAAAGTGATTTAACCTATTATAAGACATGTCAATACATAATTATGATATACTTTTATATTATATTTTTTTACCATGTTATAGACAATTAAAAAACATAATCTTTACATCTGCCTTTGAGTATTCGACAAACCTTGAGAACTGTGTCAAATACACCCGTAAAAAGGTTACATTCTGTGCAGGACCATGGTGGTAAAAAAGAAGATAAATACAAGTGGGAGACTATGTCCTAAATGGAAAGCAAGGAAAATAGAATAATACAATGCCCAAAATATAGCCTGCAAATCTTATGTATATGTAAATTATTAACCTCTCCAAATGTGCCCATAATTGAAGCCCACAATGATAAAAAATCAGACAGTTTATCCCACAGTACTCTTGGAGAAACATAACTATTGCTGTAGATTCTAGTATTCCTTTGGTCCAAAGTCAAAATATATGCACAAGTTAGTTATATCTTTTTCGATACTTTCTCATGAATAAATGTTACTCTGGTTTTTCCATGGAATATCTGTCTGGCGCTTTGATTGGTACTTTTCTTTTCATGATAATTGCTTGTTTGTTCGGTTTTATTTTGATTCATTTCTTTCTTTTCTTGCCCTCTTTATTCCTTTTAGTAATTATTGCTGATGTACTTTCCTGACAGAATTGGGGATTGATGAATCCATATTTATTAAGCCAAATACATTTCATTTAACTGTACTCATGCTGAAGTTGTATAACAAGGATCTGGTAGATGCAGCTGCTAAGGTTTTGCAGGTAAATTTCTGACACTAAGTTTTATTGGCCAACACGGTATATTTGATTGATAAAATGTTACACACCTTAACCAGAGCCTCTCCTCAAAAGTAATGGATGCCTTGGACGGCCGACCAGTCACCATACGGCTCAAGGGACTGGTGAGAATCTTCCTTTTGGTTGACATGTCACTTGTATGAGTTACTTTATCTCCATGAGTTTGGCGTCAAATACCAATTTATATGGGACCTGGAGGAACCTTATAGTCTTTCAGTTACAACTTCTTTTCTTATTTGATTCTAAAACTGATTGGAAGTTAATTTAAATAAATGTTGGTGGTTTACTAATTAAAGAAAAATTAGTCAGAGGTGCATTCCTTTTTCCTTCTCCCCAATATTAGATTTTTTTTCCCTTTTTTAAACATATTACTGACATAGCACTTCGACTGATTCATTGGGAGCAATGAAAATGAATGTCAAAGAGTAATCTACAATATTACTATTTTTTAAATATTTATTTAAATAAAGTTGAATCTGAATTATAATTTCTTTTGATATGTCAGTCTAATCAGAATAATATTAACTTAGACGTGTTTAGGACTTATACCTACTATTCTATATATATAAGTGAGAAATAAGATGCATATAGGAAAAAACTCGTGTTCATGAGAGGCTTAAGGCATATTTAAGATGCTTATACTAGAGACTTTTCTTTGCAGGAGTGCATGAGAGGTTCTTTAGCAAAAGCTTGTGTTCTCTATGCTCCTGTAGAAGAAATTGGTGGTGAAGACCGACTTTTGCGTGCATGTCGTATCCTCATTCCCCATTCATCTGTGTTCTTTCTACCGCTGGTCATTTTTTTGGGTTGTAAAACCACCCAACCGACCCAAACTGAGCCGTGTGAACCAGGTTGAGGTTAATTGGCTAGGTTGGTTTAGAAAAATTTGCTGAACATTGCTGTTTCATTATAAAGCGAATGGGAACCTTGTCAGTGCAAGTGTAGACTTGTAGGTGTGTGCCTAATTGCATGCATCGTGCATATAACTGCATATGAAAATAAATATGTGAATCTAGTAAAGGCTTTAGCTAACTAACAATAAAATATGCCCTTGTTGGGTAAACAATGGATGATTGGTACTGCTACCCGTCTAATCACTGAACAGTCCTCTCTAAATTAGTATCGTAGTAATTTTATAAGATTGGTGGTTTAGTCAGTAGTGGTCTCTAATCCTATCAAATCAAATCAAGCAACCACGGCAATTTGGCTTCTAAATTAAAAAGCTTAAGATGTTTGGTTTGGTTGCGGTTTAATCATTAAAACGCACGACAAGCATCCCTAGTTATTTGACTTATTTCTTTGATATTTTCTCTCTCTCTCTCTCTCTCTCCATATATGTTAAGAAAAAGAGTTAAATGGTGTAACTAATGTTATGTTTAATTAATGAATGTCATTTTGTCTATCCTGTTGTTATTCTTGAGCTTTTTTAGAAGTCATTATTGATGCATTTGTTGAAGCTGGTTTGGTTCTTGAGAAAGATGCACAACAAAAACTTAAGGTATGACATGACCCTTTAGTTAGCTCTGTTTGATTTATGAAAATTTTCGTTGTTTGTATAATACATCATCACAGCTTGCCTTTTGGTTTTTATAGATTTTGCATGGTTCTTTTGGAGTTGTTGCTTATTAACCATTGTTGTGTATATTCTACTTTAACTGGTGCTTTCTTACAAATCAAGGGGAATTGTTTTTTGTGCCTTCTTTTACCCCCATGAAGAAAGTTTCTTGTTTTACCTCTTCACACATGGACCCTCGTCTGCATGTCAATGTGCTATTATAATGTACATCTGCTACTCTAAACTTTATTATAACTATTAACCAGCTAACTTAAATCATTTAGCTCTTCCACATTATGTCCAAGTCATGTGTTCTTGTTCCGTAACGTATAGGTGATCCTTGGTGTAATCTTGTTGTGTAGAATTCACAAGGAATAAAATATCTGTGATTTAGTAGGTCTTCAGATAATCCTACAGTGATTTGTAATTGCAATTTCAAATAGGGATTGGGTAGCACCAGAATTACTTCCAAGAACATCTATTTATAAGGAAAGTGCGGGAGTATTTAATTTTCATTTTTTTCCGGGATTTAAGTCATGTATGACAGCTTGCAGTTGAAAATTTGTGTGAACATCATGGTTATCGGTTTTAAATGCATGATTACTAGCCTGTATTATGATAAAAAAAATTATCATAGTTTTGATTCTAGATTTCTAATAATGTATTGTGCAGATTATCTGCCTACTAATGGAAGTCTTTCTGTGTTTGTACTCATTGCTACATCTTGTTCCCTTTTTTGATCTTCTCTTCGTCTGCGAGTGTTAATGCTAATGTGCTACTTCTCCTTGATTGCAGCTACATGCCACTCTAATGAATGCAAGGCACAGAAAAAGGTTTTATACTTATTACTTAATTCTCATATGTTCTAGTCATGTTTCACCGTAACTCTTTGATTGTATGATCTTTTTTAGTGTTCACACTTTTATAATAATTGTGTTAGTTTCCCTTTTCTATTTGGCATGGCTAAATGTGGATGTGGAATTATCAGGAGGAAAAGAACAAGAAAGGTTGATTCATTTGATGCACGAGGTATTTTCAAGAAATTTGGATCTGAGGAATGGGGAGAGTATCTTATCCATGAGGCTCATCTTTCACGAAGGTTTGTGTTTGATGAAAATGGTTATTACCATTGCTGTGCTTCTATTCCTTTTCCTGTAAACATGCTAAAAGATTAATTCCGTCATTTCAATATCTCGCATCTTTTTAGACCCTTTGGCATGATAAATTGCTAGTAGTATGGTTTGGACTTTCTGATGTTGTATGGCTGGTATCAGATTTCCTGTTTTTCCAATTGTAATTTAGAATATTTCTATGTTGTATCAATTAAAGATCTTAGTTTTACTGACCAAGTTATTCTTTCTAATGGCAAGGATATAGAGATTTTTATATTTTTTATATTTGGCCAAGTACTTGAGATATGACAAATTGTTGATATCAAGTATTTTGATTGAAATAGTTAAAAATTTCGTCTCTGCAGCTGTAAAAAGACAAGCTGCTTACTTCCCTTCTAAAATTTCAAAAAGAAAACATAAACAAAAGCAAGCAGAAGATTTTCTACTTCAACAATTATTGGTTGCATCAATTAGCTAGGCTTTCAGTATTTCACCAATTCTACACTAGCATGAGCACGAGTAGGTGATGTATTAATTTAACATTTAAACATTTTCTTGGATTTGTTTTCGAAGACTACTGAATCATGTACCAGTCCTCATTCTAGTTAATGAAGTGGGGACTCTGTAAGGTAAAGTTCTAGCTAGGATTGGTGGATCTAGGTGGATAGAAAATCTTGCAGTAGTTGTTAGAGACATTTCAGTAAAAGTCAATGTGTTTTGGGGCTGATTGAAAAGTTGTATTGGTTGTATCAATTAGCTAGTATTCCAGTATTTCACCAATTCTACGCTAGCATGACCATGCGTAGATGTATTAATATAACATTTAAACATTTTCTTGGATTTTTTTTTGAAGACTACTGAATCATGTACCATTCCTCATGCTAGTTAATGAAGAGGGGCCTTTGTGAGGTAAAGTTCTAGCTAGGATTGGTGGACCTAGTTGGATAGAAAATCTTGTAGTAGTTGTTAGTGACATTTCAGTAAAAGTAAATGTGTTTTGGGGATGTTTGAAAAGTTAAGAGTTGTAAAAAAATGCTGGGGGATACCATCTTGTATCAGCAGTAATAACAATCTCAACCCAACTCAAGGCCTTCTATCCCAAACTAGTTGGGGTAGGCAGAAAGTGAGTCCCATAAACGTAATAGTAGAAAGGCAAGAAGAAAGATAAAAAGATCAAACAAAATAAATAAGAAAAGAACATAATAATATTTAGAGTTCATAAGAAATACTACATAAGTACTTTAGACCCAAAGCTCTGATGGTTTTGATTCCTGACATGCTAATTTTTCCTCTCTACTACCAAAAGTGTATGCCCTGCATTTTCTTTTCAACCCATGAAGGCGATAACACTGGATTCATTTCACACACTGCAGTTTCTGATTGCTGATCACTTGTCATTGAATTCCCCAAATTTGTCTTCTCTGTGGGATATACTTTAACTCGCCATACTTTAAAAGTTTGATCCAGGCTCGCACTATATATTAATAAACCGGTTATAATATCTTCTGCGAGACATGAATGAAAGGAGTTTCCTTCCTCTCTTCTCCATATCCTCATAGTTGCATCCTCTGAACCACTAATGACCAAGTCATTAATTGATACTAAGCAAAGAACTGCAAAATAATGACCTTGTAAAAATCCTCGGTGGTTAAATCTACCAGACATCTTTTCTTTCTCCCAGAAGTTTATCAGCCCATCTGATGAGCCAGAGTAGAGAAAGTAACCAATAGAAGATGAGCTCAAGGCCAAGGCATTTACTGGTGATGGTTGGAATTTTAGTGTCATTGTGAGATTATGCGAGCTTTCTTGAAACACTCTCCTCCATATTTTTACTGTGCCGTCGGAGGAGCAAGTGAAGAGACAACCATCTTGTTGGTTGATCACAATTGCATTCACATGACCATCATGAGCCACGAACGAATCAACACACAGTCTTTCTGAAACTTTCCAAGCTTTAACTGTTTTATCCCATGAACCTGTATATATAAGTTCTTCTGAATGGTTGTAAGCTATGCATGAGATGTAATCTTTATGTTGATGGATTTTCTTCCTTGGATACAAGAAGGACCTCCTTTGAGGCAAGGTGGTTATCTTCTTTGGTCGAAAGTTTTCAGTTAGTGACGCATCCCACACACGTATTTTGTAGTCGCTATGTGTAGTGAAAAGCAATCTCCTGTAAGCCAAAATGGCTCGAATTTGACCAGTTCGAGCCTTAATATATCCCATTTATTTGCAATCTGGTAGCTTCCAGGCATGGATTCGACGACTTTCAGAGCCAGTGAAGATGAAGTCTTTTGAGATTGCTATAGAGAAGATGTTACCTTCATGACGGTGGAGTGAGGCCAAGCAATGATAAAGAAGAGACGGGGCTGGAGATACGTTTGTGGGGGATCGTGTCCATGGTGTTTCAGGGCTCATAGGCCACACTGGAAATGAAGTTGCAGATGCAAAGGATGTTCTTGCAGATGCACAAGATGTTCTTCAGAATTGAGGTGAGAATCGTGCTCATGGATACCAAAAGAGTGTCTTTGGCAAAATTATACTCTTCTTTTCTTCATCCATAAAGCTCCAAAGGTTTTTTGGCCCATTGAAACCCATGGAAAATGAGTTGGGGGGTCAGAAATGGTGCTAAGATGGAAGACTGATGGATATTGATACCATATAGGTAGTGTTTAAGTTTTTTGGACTCATTTACTTGATAAAGACCGGGTTGAGCTTTTAAGGCAATTGAAGGGTGCATTGGTAGTCGGCGGTGATGTATCAACTCCAGAATTGATGACCATGCATGACATTAACTCATTAAGTATGTTTCTTCTTGTAAACAAGAGGTTTATCATTAGTCCATCTTAATTTTTAGTAATCTTGTGTTATTTTCAACAAACATATCCCAGTATCCCATAGAGATGTTATCATATTGTAGGAATGTAATAATATCTGGGACTATCTTGTCAAATATTGGTAGGCGCGTCATCACTAGTGTGATGTATTGATGAATCGAAACAACTGTTATCACCTAAGTTGGTTATCACTCTACATGGTTTTTGGTTTACTGAATGTGCAGTAGGTTGGTGAGTGATGGCAGTTATTACAGGTCTGGTGCTGGATTGCAGAATTGTAGTTGAACTACTGAATGCGCCATCAAATGGTTTGTTGCAACACCTAATTGTTACAAGTTGATATAGAATTAGTAATTGGATATGTGGAAGATGAAGTACCTGTATGGGGTTATAATGTTGAAATTATATCTGGTTGGTGACTGATACTGGTGTGTTTTTTGCTTTTTCTTTGACTGCCAAGTGCAGTGAAGGATTGCCAAGAGGCTCTATTTTGAGAAAAATCTGTTAAAATTAGCAAGTTTCCTATACTGATTAGGGTACCAAGTAAATTTGAAATGTGCAAAAGCTTTATGTTGTTGTTAACATGTAGTATGCAGGAAGGGGAGGTGGACCACCAGAACTCCCGTTCCCCCTTGCCAGTGGATTGGTGGCACATTTGTTGGAGTAATGTTATTATTAAAAGAAACTGGTCCCAAGTCCTACCCCCTGCAATTTTATGATGGGAAATGGGTGTTCTTTATATCTGCTGGCATCTACAAGACTACAACTACCTGATCTATTCATTTATTTTTGACACGGATACTAGTACCTGTTTCTTTTGGGGAAAATAACTATAATTTGACATCTATAAGCTAATGACCATTTTGAAACTTCTTTTCCTTTTTATTTTTTTAATTAGTAGAAATCTATTTTATTAGATTTCAATCTAAAAAGTTTAAGAAAGAATAAACCCAAGAAAAACTCATCTTTTTTATTTAGCAGCTGACTTTGCTGGAATAGACTCCTATTTGTGGTCATGTACGATAAATAGTTTAGGGGTTAGGGTCATTAGAATTTTTATTGGTTGGAATTTCTAGTTATCTTGGTAGAAACTTGATATTTTTATTTTTATCTTAGTAATTTTTTTTTCAACATGGGATCGTGATGTTTTTTTATGGAATCGTGGATCTTTTTATTAGCACGTATTTGTGGTGCATATTTTTGTTTAATGTAAGGGGTGGTTATGATTGATTTGTTAGAAAAGAAGGAATGATGTGTATTTTTGGTTGGGGAATGGATTCTTTATAAAAGTTATTGAGTCCATTTTTACGACTAAGAAATACTCCTTCCGTCGCGGGAGATAAAAGTATTGGCGAACTTTTTATGCATATTAAAAAGAGAAATAAAATGATAAAATTATTCATAATAATATGTCATTAATTATTTTCAATATAAGTGAGAGTGATTTTTTAGCTATTCAATTTAAAATATTCTCTTTCCATACTTATTAAATATGGAGAGAATTAGAATATGAAAAGTATGAGATATTTAATGTTACAGGCATAATAAGAAAAAATATATAAAAGTTTGGTTATTATTTTCCACACCCACCCACTTACTTATTTCCCAATTAATAAGCCTTAAATTAATATTAAGCCTTAAATTAATACTATACAAGTGGAGTACATACTTACAATATTACTATAATCAGACAAACTAATCACTAATTGAACCCTTTCTATTTCTATCCACACATTAATTAATCTCTTAATTGATATTCAAAAAAAGCATTTCATTATTATGGTTGGTACTTGGTCGGTGGACTTTATTGCCAAAAGCTAGCAAGGTAGCTAGCTTGTATATATCCCTCCAACATTATCATATCTTTTTAGAAAGTAATATTTTCACATATTTTTTATTGATAAAATAAATACTTTTGTGTATATACAAAAATAATACTAATACTTCTCTTCGTTTATGGATGATTAGAAGTTGGTTTTATTTATGTTTTGATTACCAATTGATCTATCTAATACTAACTTCTTTCATCAATTAATACTAAAGCCCACCAAATAATCCTCTTGAATTATAAACAGTGTTTGCGTTTAGTTTAAACGTATTCTACTATTTGTTGTTTTTATATTTATTTTTGTGAATTAAATAAAAAATATTTTAAATAAATTGTATTTTTTTAATAATACGTTTCAATTTTCAATCATTTTAAATAGCGTGTAATCAAATATGCAGATTATTCCGTTATAATTACTCCATATTTATTTCACACACACAGAAATGTCGATCGGTCGGTTATTTTGTTTCTGGATACTTCCTTCCTTTAGTGAAAGCATGTGAGACAGCTACGCAGTACTATATGATTTGCACTACCAAACTTATGCATGGCATGGATATAAATTAAGAGTACTTTTACGGCGACATTTTTTTTAATATTGAGTAGGGATATTATTATTTTTTTTGTAGTACCTCTCAAAAAATATATAGTATTTATTTCAACTGAAATTTTTATAAAAAACTGTGTTTTAGGTGTAATTTGGATAAGAAAAGAAACAAGGATGTACAGACTGTACATATCCTATTTCTTGTATATATCCAAATTACAACACTGTTTTTTATAAAAATTTCAGTTGAATAAATACTATACATTTTTTGAGAGGTACTACAAAAAAAAAAATCAAAAAAAAATAAAAAAATAATGTCACTGACAATGTCAACAAAAAATGTCCACCTAGATTAATTCATAAATTAATGTACCTACTACTCTACTTAAGTTTATTCCCTTATCTTAATTGTTGTACTGGTAACAAGTACGAACAATTAATATATATACATACACAGTTTATATTGTTCAAAAATAAAGATATATTTATAAAATTTTAAAATTATTATTATTATTATTATATTATTTTGTTTTGTTTTTTAAAAACAATAATTAATAATGATTTTTTTGTATTTATTTTACAATTGTTTGCCTTGAAATTAAATAACTTAATTGGTATTGTTTTTAAATTTTAAGATCCGGTAAATTAGTTTTAAAAAATTTAAATATATCTTTAATTTTGAAACAGACAAGTGCATAATAAAAGAGTGTTTCATAGTTGGTTTTAGGTGTAAAAATATTTTAGGGTTGATGTTGTAGATGCACCATAATATGGGCGGGCGGGAATGGTTGTCGCCGGAATTGCGCATGGATGTATCATAGTAATATGAATAATAGGACTGAATATACATACCCTTCGCCTTCGGGCGGGCATATGTCCGAATAATTAATGTAATACACCATAACAATATATACTACTACTCTAGTATTTTATTCCACAATTTCAAGTATTAATATTTCTCCAACTCACACATCCACACTAGTAATTTAAGCATCGATCCTTCAAGAGGCCAGAGTTAAATTTGGAATAATAATAATAATAATTAATATTAGTTAATTATTTATTGTGCTAATTAATTAATCAATTAAAAATGACGATTCTTTTAGTTTAGCCACTATCTAGCTAGCTGAATTCATCTTTCTGATTTCGGTTTGCCATCTTCTGGTTAGAATTAGATGGTGTTTTTTTAGATGTTGCAAGCCACTCTTTCAAAAGTTGATCACTTGTCCTCCTCTCCTCTAAAGTTTCTTTTTGTTATGGGTCCCGAAAACCAAATAATCAATTGCACCCAAGTTATAAGGTTAAAATCTAATAAATAGAGTAATTTTTATTTTATTATAAAGTGAAAATGGTGAATTATGAAAAAAATAAAAACAATCTAACAAATTAAAATATGGAATCATCTTTTAATTTTATTTTTATACAAAAAAGACAAGTAAATAAATGAGTTGAATTATGGAGACCAAATTAATTCCTCTCAAATACTAGGTCAAATTTTAATTTTCCAAAAACGACATCGTAAAGTGAAGGGCTTATTTTGTACTGTAATAAAACCCGATGGTCCCGATCCATTGGCACTTACAATTCTAAATTCTTTCTCTGGAAGATAATTTTATTTAGGGCTTTATTAGTTTTTGGTTCTGGGTTAAATCCTTTTTCAGGGCTTTAAAGAAACAATACAATGCCCCAAATCCCAAACCTTCGCCTCCTTTTCTCCTCCTCCACTGCCAATCACTACACCTCTCCTTTCTTTCTCTCTCCTCTCGCAATTCCTTCCCCCCTCTCCCTCATATTCAAACCCAACAAAACCCCGCAGGCTCATAAACCCTTCTCTATCTTCGCCTCCTCTTCGTACAAGAAACAACGATACCGTTCAAAGCCTTCCTCTCCCCTCCGTAGGAACAATACTTCTTTCAGAGAGAGTGAGAACAAGAGAGAAGGGTTAGCAATGGGGGAGAATGAGTCGGTTGGGTTTAACAGAAAAAGGGCTGAGGGTAGAGATAAGGATAATAGGAAGACCCTCCAGTTGAAAGTCCGCAAGCTCAATCCTGTGAATACCATATGCTATGTTCAGGTAATGTTTCTTGTTCCTTCTGGTTTGATATTACACGGGGTTGCGTTTTGGTCATGCAAGCTGACTTTTTCTTTCTGTTTTATTGAATTTATAAAGATTGATTAGTGGCAGTGCTATACATATTGGTTGGATTTTGTTTTGTTGAAGTAAAAATGTGGCAAAGCTTCAGTATTGTGTTGCATTAGCTTAATTTCTTGCATTGGACTAGTGGGTAATCAATTCATTAAATTGTTCAAGTTGATTTTAGTGTATAGTTTGGTGGTGTTTGATAAAATTTATAATTAAGATCTGAATAATTTAGAGGTCTCTATAAAATAGAGTGTGTTTGAACCAGAGACAAAATGAAAAAGTTTGTTCGATAACTGAACTTTTCAAAACATCTGAATTAGGGGTGTTCAGACCGGTCGGTTTTTTCGGTTTTTAGGGAAACCGAACCGGTTCGAACCGATCGGTTCGGTACAAAGTTGAACCGGTTCGGTACCGGTACAAAAAATCGGTACATACCAAATTTTCGGTTCCGGTTTCGGTTGGATGTTTGGCTTGGTCGGTAAATACCGAACCGAACCGATCGTACCGATTATTTAAATAATAAATTAAAAAATAACTTGAAGGACCAATTTTTTAAGACTCATTTGTCTAACTATGTAAAAGTTTTAAGACTCTTTTGTCTAACTATGTAAAATTAATTGAAAGTCTCTCTATTTATAGAATAGAGGTAAGACAAGAGATGACATACTAGACAATGTGGGATGTTTAGTTGTCTAGCCATGTAAAATTAACTTGAAACTCTCTTCTAAGAGGTAAGACAAGAGATGACATACTAGACAATGTGGGATGTATTCAATGTGGGACTTATTAAACAAGAGATGGCATACTACATTACTACCAAGTGAATCTCCAAATCTCATATTGGCTAAATTGGTAAAACTTTAAGAAAATTTTCCTTATAAATTGATTATTATGTCTTAATGAATTTAAGATAACAAATAATCAAACCATTATTAGTATTAAGAATGTAAACAACTTAACCCTTATAATGACACTAATGAAGAATTTATGACACCATTGCTTGTTTCTAAGTCCCACATTGATTAGATTATAAAAAATTTAGAAAGTTTTCTTTATAAAAATACCATTTGCTAAAGCTTGAAGTAAATTTACCAACTTAGACTTTCATCAAATCAAACCAACTATAATGACACTAATGAATGCCAAGGAAATCACATAAGGGAACTTATGGCACCATCTTACATAACTTGTTTCTAAGTCCCACATAGATTAGATTATAAAAATTTAAGAAAATTTTCTTTATAAAAACACTGCCAAGTGAAGTCTTTACTATTTAGTTGTCTCCAAATCCCATATTGGCTAAATTGGTAAAACTTTAAGGAAATTTTTCTTATAAATTGATTATCATGTAATAATGAATTTAAGATAACAAATAATCAATGCATTATTAATAATAAGAATGTAAATAACTTAACCCTTATAATGAATGACACTAATGAAGAACTTATGGCACCATTGCTTGTTTCTAAGTCTCACAATGATTAGATTATAAAAAATTAAGAAAGTTTTCTTTATAAAAATACTATTGCTAAAACTTTAAATAAATTTACAAACTTAGACTTTCATCAAATCAAACCAACTATAATGACACTAATGATTAATGAATGCCAAGAAAATCACATAAGGGAACTTATGGCACCATCTTACATAACTTGTTTCTAAGTCCCACATTGATTAGATTATAAAAATTTAAGAAAGTTTTCTTTATAAAAACACTACCAAGTGAAGCCTTTACTATTTAGTTGTCTCCAAGTCCCATATTGGTTAAATTGGTAAAACTTTAAGGAGATTCTCCTTATAAAATGATTACTGATTACCATGTAACAATAAATTCCAATTGGGCCAATTTTTGGCTTATAATTTTGTGTTTCGGCTGTAATAGGTCTATCTTACTAAGCTTTTGGGCTGGCATAATTTTGGGCTTAAAAATTTAAGTCAGTATTTAAAGTTTTGGGTTGAAAGTTTTTGGGCTAAAAATCTTGTTTTTGTGCTGAAATTGGTTGGGTTGAAATTTCGGTACAAGTCGGTAAAAATCGGAACCGGTCCGGTACCGAACCGGCTATTCGGTCCGGTACCGAACCGGCTATTCGGTTCGGTTTACCGGTTCATTCGGTTCCGGTATCGGTACCCAATTATCAGTAGTTTTGGTAATCGGTTTGGTTCGGTTCGGGCCGGTATTTTACCGATGAGCACCCCTAATCTGAATTATTCAATTTTACATTTTAACCTAGTAAATTGTTTTGAATACTTTAGGAGAACACCTAAAAGCAATTACTGAAAACCGTAACACAAAATCTAAAAATTTAAGCCTAATTCAACACTAACAGCAAGAAAATCCAGAAATCCTCTTCAAATTTTCTTAGCAGGACACAATTCAAGCATCAAAATGACCATTCAACATTATTTAGAGTATATATTAAAAGAACCATCTTTTGTGGGAAAACTGTATGACAACCAATTTATCCTCTATAATTCCAAAAGGGAAATACAAATAGCCTTACCACAATAAAGATCCCAACTTTATGCAATACCGATCAAACTACAATCCATAGCAACAATCAACAAATGAAGCAGATTCAGGTTGAAGACCTCAAATTTTACACCCAATTACCCATAATGAAGAAAAAAAGAACAAATATTACAAGACTGAAATTATATACAGATTAAAAACTGACCTAATAGAACATAATATTATCTGAAATTTGTGGTGGGAAATTGGGAATATGTATGAATAAATATTTACAGAGAAAAAGAGGGGAAGGAAGGGATGAAGAAAGAACCTGTGGGTGAGAATGAGTTGTAACTGAAATGGGACAACGAAGAGCGAGATTTGATTTTCTTCCAACAGGTTTATGTGGTTCGTAGGCAACAAGGTTTTATCAGAACGAAGGAGATCTGGCCAGAGCTTTCATCAGAATGGAAGAGAGAAGAAGAAAGACGTTGTCTAGCCAGAGCTTTCATTAGATTTGTGAGGTTACTTCTGTAATAAAGAGTTCAGATGTTCCTCTCTCCGATCCAGACATGATTCCGTCTCTTACCGAAATAGGGGCTTACAGAGGTGATAAATTTGTTATCAAACAAGTAATTGGCTCTAAACGAAAAATATGGAGAGCTTTCAGTTGTAAAAAGTGGTAAACAAACACCCACTTAGGCTGTTTGACTAGATTTGATTAACGCCGGTACCGTGTTGTCTGTGATTATGTGAAAAACTTTCAATCTTTTGGTTATGATTGATCTTAGTTTAAGACTTTATGTTGATAATTTTTTAAAGAATTGGATGTGTCATATTTAAAGTAAATTATAACACCATATCATATTTATTTTCTAATTATTTTAAATAGACATATTTCCTTGTGTTGAACGTGTCAACATATTGATGACCCGTGTCTGACCCATTTAAAGGTCGTATTAAATGTGTCAACCTATTTATTTATGACAATAGTCGTTATATTCACTCGTGTTTTATAGATTGTTCGTGTTTTATAGATTAATGATATATGATCGCAATAAAATATAAACCCATTCAAATTAAGTTTGAAATATAGAAGATGAGTTATTAATAATTTTTGTTCTTAATTCGTCCAAAGATTTGCATGAAATTCAATGCTTGTTTGGTTGTTTCATACTTGTCCACCCTTTTAATTGACGATAAAACTTTTTAATCATACAACACTAGATGCAATGAGTTACAAATGAAATGAATTTAGACTTTCAATTTTATATATAATATTTTCATTTTCTCAAATTATGTAACCTAAATTCTAAGGCTGTAAAATATTTCGGGTTCGATTTGTACTCGCTTGACTAAAAGTTCGATTCCAGCTCGACTCGAAATATAAATGATTCAAATATGAATAAAATTTAAAGTTTGATAAATTACTTGAACTTACTCAAATTGTAATTTTCTATTGATACTCACGAAATGTTCAAGCTATTCGGGCTCGATCCGAGATCGTGCTTAACTCGGTAGCTTAACGAGTCTCAATCAAACTTTATTTTATAGTCGATAAATTTTGTGAACCAAATATGAGCAAATCAATATTTGACTCGACTCGGTTCGGTTCACTTACACCCTTATTAAATTCTGTTCAGGTAGAGATAATTACTCTTTATTTTAGTGTAAACATGATTATGGTAATTCGAATTTTGTATGAAATATATACTAAACATATTGTGATTAATATCACTTTTTGATAACTCTTATGATAAAGTGATAAGCATCGATCCAAATTGGTATTAACCTAAACAAACGAATATTTTAAGAGAGATAATTAGGAAACAACCATTTACTTCTCTACTTAGAGATCAACGTCTTGGCCCAAAAACAAGTTTCAACTATTGATGTAACTTTTAGAGAAAGTCAAGGCATTTCTATTTCATTTAGAACGACTTGCTTTTTACTTTGTTTTTAATAAAAAAGTGCACCATGCTACTCTTTTAGAATCCACTGGGTACGACACAAAATATGTACCTAATGTAGTTATGTTGACACGACGATGACAATAGAAATCATCCAGTGCCTGTTTCCCAACTGCTGTGTCAAGAGAGAATTAGGAGAATTAAGAGAAAATTTGTAATTAACCAATTTAGATTAATGCTTATCACTTTATCATAAGAGTTATTAAGAGGTGATATTAAGCACAATATATTTGGTATATATTCCATACAAAATTTGGATTACCATAATCCCGTTCACACTAAAATAAAGAGTAATTATTTCTACCTATACATAATTTAAGTTGCATAATTTGAAAAAAATGAAATTATTATATATAAAATTGAAGGTCCAAATCATTTCATTTGTAATTCATTGGCCATATTTATTTGTAAGGATGACACTTGAGATTGAACTATTAATCTCTTTTCCCTTTTGTTTTAAAAATTAGACTAGGGACTATTTAGTCCCGATTAATAAAATGACAGGGGGACTATTTAATATTATGTCCAACCAGATATTATAATTCCTACCATTTTAGATTAAAAATTTGTGGACAAAATTAATTTTTATCTTTGTTTAGAATGATCGATGTATCCTATCCTATCCTTTTATACTCAAACTATTGAGAACATGATGTCTTTGTTGTTAGGGGTAAGGGTATCTAAATGATAAATTTTTATCTTATCATTTAAATAATCATGGACAAAGTAAACACAATACGAGATTATTTTAGGTTATTCCATGAGTAATCTCGTTCAAAACAAACATGTGATTAAGATTATTTAATCATAAGATTAGTAGTCTTGGGAATATAATCTCGAAATTATAATTCTTGCAAACAAACATGACTATTGAATCTAGTGTTGTATGATTAGAGGGCTTTATCGTCAATTAAAAGATGTGGACAAGTATGAAACAACCAAACAAGCATTGAATTTCATGCATGTACTCATCCATTGAAAAGCCAATCTTTGGAATAATTAAGACCAATAATTATTACTTGCTTCTCTTCCATACTTCACATGTAATTTGAATGAGTTTATATTTTAAGGTGATCATATATCATTAATTTGTAAAAGACGAATACGACATATAATAAAAAAGTAGTGTTGAATATAAATGATTTTTGTGTCATTAGCATGTTGCCACATTTAATACGAAATTTAAGTGGGTCAAACACTGGTTATCAACAAGTTTAACACGATTAAACACGTTTATTTAAAATAATTAGAAAATAAATATAATATGGTGTTATGATATGCGTATCACTGGATTACGGGCTGTTATGTTTCAGGTTCTAGGGACTGGCATGGATACTCAAGATACCTCGCCGTCAGTCTTGCTTTTCTTTGACAAGCAAAGGTTTATTTTTAATGCTGGAGAGGTAAGCCTTCTTTAGTTGTTGCGTGTTGTGATAAGTTTGCGCAACAAAGATTTAATATGTATCTGGTTTAGTAGAGAGAGAGGGAGAGAGATATGTGCCAAATCCTCTAGAGTTAAAAGATTTGTTGTGTATATGTATGTGTTGGTCCTTTCCTCCAGTCACCAACATTAGTATCAGTATTTTCCCTTGTTCTGTTTTTTTAAAACGGAGAGAAAGCATAGGAAAAGAAATAAAGAAGAGAATTGTTTCTTTGATCAGTAACGCGATGTACTTAAAAAACTAATATACCCCATGATTTCTAGCTCTCGTAATTATGAAAATGAAAAGGAATAAAGTCTTCTCTTTAACCTTATATGGTAATCAAGCTTCGGTTGGAATACAGAGCGAAATTGTAGAACTGGCTTACTTTGTATTGCTTCCAGCTTGTAGCAGGTATTCTTTACTCTTTTGCTATTGTCGAATGATCATGGGTGATGATCATATATGAGCAAGTTAAACTCATGTATTCTTTTTCCCGAAACCTCTGGACAACTTATTTAACTTGTTGAATTGAACATGTGATTCTACAGTTATTTTGGTGCAAAGTACGAATGTTTGAAAAGTTCTATAAACCTTTCAATCTCATATCTTTCTGTGCCTAATTTTTGTTCCAGGGATTGCAACGGTTTTGTACTGAACATAAGATTAAGTTGTCCAAGGTAAAATGTACACACAAAATTTGTATTCCTTGTTATTTTTCTGCGTGTAGATCCACATTTTTTCTGGGAAAATATTAATAAAAGGCCTACTTTATTCAGATTGATCACATATTTCTCTCACGGGTTTGCTCAGAAACTGCTGGCGGACTTCCAGGTTTGTTCTCCTAATTTAAACTTGATGTTTTTATCTTAAAGTAGCCTTTAACCTTGTACAAATACATCCAATAGCACGGGACATTTTATTTTAAAGAAAAGCATTGTCAGTATTATACTACAACATTTAAATGGTGATCCAAAGGGTTGATATTAAAGGTCAGCTAGATTCTTGAATTTTATATTATAACTTGCAGGTCTTCTACTGACCTTGGCTGGCATGGGAGATGAAGGAATGTCTGTGAGTACTACACTGGCTCGAGTCATCTATCTTTTATTTAATGTTGACACTTGATCAGATTATTAAACAATTACACTGCATGATTTAGTATTGATTTCCTACATTTTGAAGGTTAATGTATGGGGTCCCTCAGATTTCCAGTACTTGGTAGATGCTATGAAATCTTTCATTCCAAATGCTGCCATGGTTCATACACGTAGCTTTGGGCCAGTACCCAGTTCTGATGGAGTTGCTATCCATGCTTTGAGGAAGTTAGACGATCGTATGGTTCTTATTGATGATGAAGTTGTCAAAATATCGGCTATTCTCTTGCGACCAACTTGTTCAGACGGGCATGAGCTTATGAAGGAAGAAGCTACGGTGCCAAATGCTTCAGAATTTTGTCTCAAGAACAGAAGGGATCAGTTTCCGGAACTTTTACAAAAAAGTCACAACCATAAAGCTGAGTTGGCATTAAAGCCTGGAGATATTTCGGTGATATATGTTTGTGAGTTACCTGAAGTTAAGGGGAAGTTTGACCCTAAGAAAGCTGCGGCTCTTGGATTGAGACCTGGACCAAAATATCGTGAACTGCAACTTGGTAATTCAGTGAAGTCAGATCATCAAGATATTATGGTAGAAAAATATTTATCATGTGTTTTTTTCCCTATATAATGTCACTCATGTTCTTTGTACTTATGTGTAGCTTCGTGTGCATTGTTTAGGTTCATCCCAGCGATGTGCTGGGTCCTTCTGTTCCTGGTCCTATTGTGCTCCTTGTTGACTGCCCAACATTATCCCACATGCGACAGTTGTTGTCTATGCAATCACTTAATAATTATTATAAGGATATGTGTTACAACCCAACAGAGACTTTCAGAACTGTGAATTGTGTAATTCACTTGAGTCCTGCATCTGTTTTGGACAATAGTGATTATCAAATGTGGATGTCAAGATTTGGCGAGGCCCAACATATCATGGCAGGACATGAAATGTAAGTTTCTTTGCCATTTTCCTTTTTCTCAAATGCATTAGAGTTATCTGATTGCTCATTCCTGCTCGAATGTTACAAAATGATTCTCATAATGTTTGCAGGAAGAATATTGAAATTCCAATATTAAAATCTAGTGCCACAATCACAGCACGACTTAACTACCTATGTCCTCAGTTCTTTCCAGCTCCAGGTTTTTGGTCTGTCCAGAACTTGAGGTGCTCTGCCTCGAACTCCAAAGCTAAAAATGAGGTTTGTTGTGGCATCTTACTTGGCAGTGATTGATTTATATACACTGATGGTGATTGGGAGGACTGACCAGCTGTCTTGTTTTCTTTGCTTGAAGGGGGTTGTCTCGAAGCTTTGCAATAGCATTTCTGCTGAAAATCTCCTGAAGGTATGGAGATATCAATTGACTAAATTTGATTTGGCAGCTATTCTATATAAAAAGAAGAAGTTATATTTGGCAGCTAAAAATGCTCCGCTTCCCTTCTTCTGCCTAAATATCTTTGAAATTTTCACTTTTATGAAACCTTTTGACCCCCCCGGTGCACATGAGTTTATTAACAAACAAATGCTTCATTTGGAAATGGACACCTTTTCCCATATTGTAAGTGCATGTGAATAAACATGAAATATATATAGAGAGAAAGGAGGACACGAAAAGATAGAGAAATGACTAATGAAAACACACTAGAGTACAAAAGAGGTGAAGAGGCTGGATCACATCCATTACCGACACTTAACTTAGGACATTAGCCTTTCTCCAACTTAGAAGCAAGTAGCCCTTGGTTTATGAAAAATAAATAACTGATCTAAACTGCATTACTTCAAAAAGTTAAAATAAAGATGACGAGGTATGCTACAAATTACAAGGATGCATTCATGATAAGCATTCCAAACAGACCGTAACTGTTCATATTGTGTTGTTCAGTGATTCATTATCATATTTGGATTTCTTATTTAAAATATATTGTCAAATTTAAGAAGGCAATTACTTTGACTTCATGTTGCAAAATTTATTCAACTCCTGCCTTGCTGACCTGTCAATTTGTCCGCATTTATGTTCTTGTTTCTTTTTTAGATCAATTAGACCAAAAGGTAGACATTTATACTGTTCTTTTTGTAATTAGACCATTCCCCATCAGTATTGTAATTATAATTGTGTACTTTTTTTTTATAAAGTTGGTTTGTGACTTCCCTCCATCCTCCTCCTCCCTCTCTCAACCGAATCTATTTTTTGGCTCCTGTCCTTTACTTTGTCAGTATGAAAGTTATGGTATTTTTGTGATTGCAAAGGGGAAAGGTGCCGGTATCAATCAATTTTTATAATTTGCAATTTTCCTAGAACCTTTTGATAAGTTCCATCTGAGTAACATATTGTTTGTTATGTGTGAACAGTTCAATTTGCGTCCTTTTGCACAGCTTGGATTGGATAGATCTTGTATTCCAGCTACAGTGGATCCCTGTGAAATTATTGACGAGTTACTTTCAGAGATTCCAGAGACTGTAGAGGCTGCTCAACAAGTTGCCCAATTTTGGCATGGGGGAAAAGAAACAACGGAGAAGATGATATCCTCTCTAGATATCAAACATATGATTGAAGAACCATGGCTAATTGGAGATGCAATCCCTAGTTGTTTGGAAGATGTAACAAGGGAAGAGATGGAGATTGTTCTACTAGGGACTGGTTCATCCCAGCCTTCAAAGTACCGAAATGTCAGTTCTATCTTCATCAATCTTTTTTCGAAAGGAAGTTTACTTCTAGATTGTGGGGAAGGAACACTGGGACAACTTAAAAGAAGGTAACTTTTACATGTATTTGACACTTTACCATTATTATAGTTTGTCGATTTTCTTTTAGTTCGTGAATGTTTATCTTATTTTTGACTGCAGATTTGGTATCGTGGGTGCTGATGATGCTGTGAAAGGTTTAAGGTGTATTTGGATATCTCATATTCATGCCGATCACCATACGGGTCTGGCAAGAGTACTTGCTCTGCGACGTGATTTGTTGAAGGGAATTCCACACGAACCTTTGATTGTTATAGGCCCCAGGCAGCTTAAGAGATTTCTTGATGCATATGAAAGACTTGAGGATCTAGATATGCAGTTCCTTGATTGCAGGCACACAACAGAAGCTTCATTGAATGCTTTAGAACTTAACCAAGATCAGTCCAGTTCAGGAAAACCATCTACTTCTGGGAGTATTCAAGGGAATGGTATAGAGCTATCGGATCAGCCTGTTGGTTCTACATTGTTTGCCAAGGGAAGTCGTATGCAGAGTTATTGGACGAGACCAGGGAGTCCAGTGGACAATACTGTGGCTTTCCCACTAAAAAAAAAATTGAATAAAGTGCTTGGAGAAGCAGGTTTAGAGGCTTTGACAAGTTTTCCTGTCGTGCATTGTCCACAGGCATTTGGTGTTGCATTGAAAGCGGCAGATGGAGTCAATAGTATCGGGAAAAGTATACCAGGGTGGAAGATCGTGTACTCTGGCGACACTAGGCCCTGCCCAGAACTTGTGAAAGCATCACGTGGAGCAACAGTCCTTATACATGAGGCAAGTTATCAAATATCATGTTCTGTTTGTTAATTTATTAGTGTATTTTCAGATGATATTATTCTACCCAAAAAACGAGATTTAAAGTTCATGGATGTTATACTTAAACTATTACATACTACACAAAGATTTGCAGATGTGGAAAATATAGTGACATTCATAGAGAGTAGGAGATAAAAATGTGTTAACAATGGATACTGTGGCTGTTATTACAGGCGACATTTGAGGATGGAATGGTAGTGGAGGCTATAGCAAGAAACCACAGCACTACTAAAGAAGCCATTGAGGTTGGGGACTCTGCTGGAGTTTATCGTATCATCCTTACCCACTTCAGCCAAAGATATCCCAAAATTCCAGTTTTTGATGAAAGTCACATGCATAAAACATGCATTGCTTTTGATTTGATGAGCATTAACTTGGCAGATTTACCTCTGCTTCCCAAAGTTGTCCCCTACCTCAAACTCCTTTTCAGAAATGAGATGGTGGTTGATGAACTTGATGATGATCAGAATGTTGTTAGAACAGAGGCTGTATATAATTAATTAGATTTCTCAATGAAATTGGTTTGGTGGTCCAATATTTGATCAGGTTACATAATAATCTCTACAATTTTTAGTTTTCTCAACACTTGAGTATACTATACTTGCTCTAATATTTATTAAATTAAACTCTATTAAATTTTTCTTTACTTACAACCTGTCTCGATCATCTTTCTCGACCCGTCCTTGATCTCTTCAAGCTCCAAAATCTCATTAGCACTCTCTTTTTCTTTTTCCACTAACAATGAAAAAGCTTCATTTCTCCATTTCTAGCTAGGTACTATTTCAAATCATTCTATTTATAGCCAGGTGAACAAAAGAGAAAAAATAGAATCAACAATTTTACTGGAATTTTTCTTCAGAAGTTTTGGATTAATTTTTTTAATTAACCATTTACTTTATAAACTTAATTAATTAAGTTTCTAGGCAGATTGCTTTTGTTGATATGAATTCATTATATTTTAATTAATACAATAGTAAATATTCTAAATTAACGAATTTTTAAATAAATGCTTGCCAACTTGTGGACAACCCTACTTTCTGCTTCTAAAAAACATTATGGTAATTAAGGTTTCGTAGACGGTATCTCCAGATTCACGGGGATTCCGGTAACAGATTCTATATCTTAGTACAGTATTATAGAAATAATTTGTATTGTGTTATTGAAAGAGAAAATTAAAACTTGCACACAGAGATAATTAAAGGACTAATTGGTAGTATTGTGTTATTGAAGAATACTGCACTTAATTGGTAGGGTAGGGTAGGGTAGGGTAGCAAAGATTCAAGATTGAACTTCCATCTTTTCATTCTCGTTGTTCACGGCTGTTCTGTTTTACACAGCGGATCCGTATCTTCTTTCATCTCTTTACTTGTTTCGCTAAATTGAGCAGCATCAGTATCTTCAATGTTGCTCCACGATTGAACTTCCATCTTTTTTGTTCTCTTTAGTTGTTTCACTATGTTAAGCCTTTCCGAAGAATATGGAGATGGAATCTGGATCATACCAGATCAGAAGACACGCGAGATGGTTCTATATATTCAAATGGTTTAAAAAGAGAGAAAAGATTCAATTATTTACCAACGACGGAATGTACTTCTTGATTGCAGCTAACATGGCTGCATGTCCTACAGCAGACACCTAGTGACAGATAGAGAGATGGTTTATAACAATACCTACCCCATGGACAATGTAATTTAATTAATTACCAGTTGTCTGGTCAGTGGACTTCAAACAAAGAAACAAAATTAGATTCTTACGGGAAGTAGCATTAAGATTGTAACTGGAACAAGCGTTGCAATATCAGCTACCGCTCTTTCTATCTTCTTCCTCTCTCTTTTTGTAACCTTTTGGCCACCCAATTGCTTCATTAAAAGTTTCAGAGCAACCAATACATCTATACAGAGCAATTGAGTACCCATCCATATATCCTGCAAGACATTTCAATAAGCACCTACAGTCCTAGATAATAAAATAACTTGAGGGTATGGTATGGAATGGAATGGAGGAAGAAATGGAATGAAAAATAGCGTATTCATTGAGGATAAACCATTCCAATGGAATGACAAAATTCAATTCCATCCCCTTGATTTTTATTCCACGTGGTGGGTGGTGGAATGAAATCCATTCACCATCATATTACACCACCACCAACCAAACATACACTTGAAATACCTTAAATCATTCCATTCTTTCTTCCATTGCTTCCTCCATTCCATTCCTTTCCTGCGATCCAAAAACGGTGAATCTTTGGCCTTACAGCACTTGCAGATATAAGCTTGGTGGTCGATTTCCTCAGTAGACTCCCATGAAGAGGCTTTGATTCAGAAACAGAATGCCGCTCATTGTGGGTTCCTCGGTCCATCCCACTTGTGCTAGCAGCCTGTTATTACAAGTAATTGCCGGTATATAGTAACAATGAGAATCAAATGTGCATGTGAAAGTGGAATAAAGGTGGAAAAAAAATTCAAGCTGTCTAACAATATATATTGATGGATTTATTTAGGCTCTACAACAGTTGATTAGAACGTTGGCATTTGTTTAATTAACTTTTCCAGGTTATCAGGGAAATTATTTGCTCTTGTAGAAATGATTCCTGAAGAAGTTGCTCTTATAGGGATGATTCTTAATTTCTTTTTTTTTTCAAAAAATTAAGAAGAGAAGGAGAAAGAAATATGAGAGCATTTTCTCTCGAGTTTGGATATTTAATTCTCAATGGTGACATTCCATTAATAACCAACAAAAAAAATGTCAAAACATTCCGTAGCACGTCAAAGTGTCAAACCATGCCTTAGTAACTCCTGATCCACGATGATAACTTCCCCTTTTAAGCAAGTCAATTGGCTTTTGTTGTGCTTCTAATATTCCAGATGAATTTGTCATGCCCCAGAATGACGTTGTTGGGTTAGAGGCAACTCTTCCCTCTACATTGTTTAGTGGTTCACTGCAAGAGGAAATCAGAATGCACATGATCAATTGATTCTTCGGTAGTTTATGTGGTCATTCATTACCATAAGAATCAAAACTCAATCAACCAACTTTACCCTGATCTATCATATGCAGCCCAGTAGTCCTCCAGACATATAGAAAGCAGGCTCTGACTAGAAATTGAAAGTAAATAAGCATAAAAGAATGAAACAACCGTAAAGAAATATTTCAAATGATAATCTAGACTGAGCTTGATACCTTCGGAGCAAGAATGCAAGCAAATTTGAATCTAATGGTTGTTGAGTTGAACTGCTAAAGTGAGCAAACCCAGAGAAAACATCGTAACAAACAGTAAAAACTGTGTACAGAATAATCTCTTTCTCTGCTTGTATAGTGTGTTGTTTGGACCTTCTCCTGTCTTGATAGAACTTGCAATTATTTTCAGCGTAGAAATCAAGCCATCCAATTTCATCAGTAACTACCTGGTGACAACAGATTTAACACATCAAAATTATTTACATCACTTATTTAAGATTGAAGTATAATCATACTGACCTCCATGAAGAGCTGATACTCAGGTAGGGAAGAAAATTTAGGAAAAATGAAAAGGCTACCGCACTCCAAGTAACTGCAAGGAATATATATGGGAGTGGGACCTCTTAAATTAGTGGCATATTAAGATCAAAGGTTAGTTTGTCTTCATATGCCTTGTATTGAAAGAAACCTACCTGATGAAATCCTTTACTTGCTCATCGAGATCTTTAATATTCATTCTTGATAAGAACAATCTCGTCTCTCTTCCCAGAAATGCAAAGAGACCAAGAGTAGCCAAACTATTCTCTTGAACCTGCCAAGTTACAACTTAGAACCACTCTTGAGATGTTTAAATTTTAAAAGAAACTGATGAAAACAATACTAGAAAGCATCAAAATAAATATAACTGTTAAAAAACAACTTTGAGGGAACTTGTGAGATTTAAGAACAAGCAAATGAGCTGTATAAATTTATATATTTTGATGAGTAAGCCTTCCTTGTATATGTTCAGGTAACAGAATTCCTACACTGATGTGGTTGTAGTTAGAACAAAAACACTGTTTAGTTGCGGGTGAAGAAAGATGCAAATCCTGAGACCATGATTGATACGGGCCCATGTAAGTAGGAAAGAAAAAGTATATCAGGCTTTTTTAAGCCGCCGGTAAGGCAATATTGTCGATATGGGCTTTAGTGCGATAAGAGCTTCAAACCTCAACACAATCAATGATTCTTTAATCAGAAAATATTACTTTTCACCTTGCTCTGAAACTTAACATGGGTTTAGAAATACATCCGCAACAAGAAGATGCAGATTGCAGAAAACAAAAGAAAGAAAAAAAAAACTCAAAAAGGGATTATTTATTGGCTCGAATGTTGCACTACACTTCTGACAAAAAGAAGATAACTATTATTATGTCACTTCCCAAGCATTTTACCAGAGAGGACTGATAAGTAGATGACTAGTGACTACAGAACTAACCTTGTCGCATAACGCTTGCTTGCCTGAAATAACACTTTCTCTATGAAATGCTATAGAAAGTTTATCCTGAACAAGCCCAATCCAAAATTCTATATCCTCAATGTTCTTACTAGGCAGAACCTTTGTACCAAAATGCAACAAGAATTCCTCTTCGAATCCAGCCTCAGTTGCCAAGTGGTGCAACTTATCCACTGAAACTAGACTATATGACAAGTTCATGAGCTCTACTAACACATCTTCAATTGATAAAGAGAATGAAGGACAGGAAATACGCCCTGAACCCAACTTTCTCACTGCAGTGCAGCAACTTATGGCCAGAATGATCCCTGCAACACCACTGAGAAATTTTGTATTTAGAATTTTCTCAATTGTTGGTTATCTTGAGTATGATTCACAGAACGAGCTCCCATGTTTCAGAATTATTTTTTGGAACTGCCATAGAGTTCAAGTATATTAGCATATATTGGCAAAGAATTCAATAATCAGACCTTCCTGCATATTCCATGGACCACATTTTGAATAAAGGAATGAATAATCCTGCTATGCGTGGTCGTTCCACCATTTTAAACCATTGTACCAGTTTTGGGTGCCTCATGTTCAGCTGACTTTCTATGCACTCCCTAAGATAAATTGTCTTTGGGTACAAGCTGAAGCAGTTGAATGAAGAAAATGTCAAACCCATCAGAGGTTCTCGTCATTAATAAAATAAGAAGTGCTAGACAAATCTTAAACAAAATTGAGTTTCATGTATATAACTTTCTGGTCCTGGAGATGCAATGAAATGTTAATACATTTAATAGAAAAAGAAGTATATAAGATCAATAAGAAATATGCATCTGAGAAGAAGCAGTGCAAATTTCACGAGAAACTAGTACCGTATCCAAAGTCAAAGCACATCCAAGGACTAAAAGCATAAAAAATTTCTACTTACATCTCAGAAACAGAAGAACCATTGTTGCAACGTTTCTGAGAAAGAAATAGCTCCACTTCAATTGCTGCTTTAAATAAAGCATTAACTGCTACCTGAACAGTCACTAATTATCTTATTTATCTCTTGATATTAATAAACAAAAAAAAAGGATCGTGAGAAAGTTGTGCAAATATGCATATAATCAATATTACTGAAGAACTAAATGAAAAACTATGCCATAAACAAATTATAGTGAAAGCATTAGTTAAACCTGACGGACATTAGAAAACTTCAGTTTCATGGTCTGTTGAGAAATGTAAGAGTGCTGATGTGTGTAATTGCATACCTGATAAGCAATTTTTTTATGCCATGAATGCACATCCACTCCGACCCACGCCATTGCAAGCTCTGGATCACATCTGGCCAATTCAAGCGTGTGAATTGCAAGGGAAAAGCTCCTGGCAGATTCATGTAGTACCCATACAAGACAATTGATCCGATTAAATTCAATTTCATGAGTATGAGCCATAGCCACAGGTTGGTCATCCTCAGCATTCGTATGGTCAGTGTCCGCAGAAGACATGGCTGAAAATGCTTTTGGTGGATGCCATCTTGATGAAGTGTATTGAGACAAGAGGGTGCAACGTGTAAAAACAAATCCACGCAAAAGGTTGTTCCTCAAAAGACTATAATTCTTGAGCACTTTCACTTTTGACTTTGAGCTGTATAATGCATTAGCCTTAAACCTTATGCCGTCTTCCAGTTCAAAAGATTCTCTATAACACAAAGACGGTGATTATGAGCTTCCCTCATGCTCAATCATTAAGAGACTTGATGTTTCTAACTCAAATTCATCTTTTCTTTTATTTCCTTTTTAGTTTCACTACATAATGGAGTATAAGTTTTTTGGGACCCCGTGCTTACCTTAGCTTGAGTTTGGATACTCCACCTCTGTTAAGTTAAGTATCTAACAAGTACCCCATACCACTAGGTATATCAAAGTTAATAGGTCCTATCTGTTTGTCTAAACACTAGAGACTAGAGTAATCGAGAACAATACCAAATCTTGAACTCTATGTACATTATATGTTTTGCTCTTCAAATGAAAATTTCCATGAATCGTGACAACAACTTTGAAATAAACTGAGGTAGATCAAATTGTAGCTTTCACAGATCCGCAAATAGTTCAAAAATTAAGAACAACTAGCTTTATTCTTTTTCAACATTTTCCCAGTAATCTAGAAGATTAAAGCAGTTAATGAAATTAAACATTAGAAACAATTTCAACCAATAGTCTTTCTAATATCAAGAAATCATCAGCAATAAATTAGGCTAAAGTGTACATAAACCCATTTGTAAAACCTTCAAACAGTTTGGTTTACCATATTCCATAAACAGGTATATTAAAGGACCCCAAATAAAATAATTCACAGGAAAAGAACAAACTAAAAGTGAGGATGACCATCATCCTGAGAACCAATAACATATACAAAATTTAACGCATAATCTTAATCTCTCTCTAGAAAATAAATGAAAGAAAACTAGTTGTTCAAAACAATATCTGTAACTATGTAAGCCCAATCAAAACAGAAGTGTACACAAACTTAATCTACGCAAGTGATGATGCTCCATTGAACCGTATAATTTTTATCATATATATATATAGAGAAAGAGAGGGAGAATTTGCTTACACTTGGTAGGGAGAGAATTGGGGAGACAATTGGGAGGCCATGGCAGGAGAGAGAGGAAATATGGAAAAAATGGATATATATATATATATATATATATATATATATATATACAAGGTAGGGCTGGTGGTGGTTTCCATGCGAAGCCATCGAGAAGGAGGAGGAGGAGGAGGAGAGAGAGAATATTGATAATAAAAGATTGAAAATATAAACAGACATTTCTAACAAGTCTTTGGATTCGGCTCCCGCCAACCCAGCAAATTCCATTCTTTTGGACTTCTCTAAGTTGGTGGCTTTGTTTTATAGTACTATTACTCCTCTTTTGGATGCGCACGGCATGATCACACCCCTACACGCAAGACTCTAACTGGCACTCCATATTTTTATATTGTGATCCCTCACTGATTCCCAACCTCCCCAGAACAGAAGAGTACCATTTGAGTTTGATCATAATTAATTTATAAAACATAAAAATTAAATTGTTATGATTATTCGTTTTAATTTTGAAACAACAATTATATACTACTTTCTAAGTAATTTGAATAATAAATTATAGCATTAATACAAATCGAATAAATTCTTATCAGTTTGGAGTTTTAATAAATAAATAAATAATTTCAAGCTAAACTATTTTTTAGGAACAAAAGGAATAGAAGAGACAATTAAAAATATCTAGTGCCTCAAGACTGCATCCTGCTGATAATTCAGGAAAAAATGGAGAAGAAAGAATCGGGGTATGTAGAAAAGTTAATTACCATAGACTCAGCAAGTCCCATACATGTTGTAGAGGATTTGATCTAAACTTCAAGATTTCCCAACTATGTTGTATAGTTCGCATCCCATTCACTTATTACTGTCAAATTCTATTTTAAAAATAGATGAAGAAGGTAGCCAAGTTGGAAATTTGGACCGACTACCAGGAATGCAATTTTACCCAAGGAAGCCATTCATATTTCAAGGAAAAGATTGTAGGATTTGTTCAACTAGTCAAACTCCAACAGCATGGGAAAAGAAAAAGAAAGAGGTTAACAACATTACAAAATTTCAACAATGGGAGTCAAATACAAGTTAAAGAGGCCTCCCCTCTAAAACCACTTTGCTCCTATAATTTATTTAATTAAAAATATAAATCTCATAAAATTACTGAAACTGTTGTTCTTCTAACTTCACCTAGCTATTGTCCTAACAAAAACTCATGGAGTTCTTCATTCTTTTATCCTCCCATTTCTAATTTCTTCAACAGACACTTCCACGTCAGGCTCCTTTCCAAATCCAAGTTCTGACATGTCTTGCTTTGCCATCAAATTCCTGAAAAGACCCGGATGGAAGAAATATTACTACTACATGATGAAAGTTACAAAAAAATAAATAAAAGGCTTCTGTATGGTAGAAATTTGACCAATGAATTGCTACATATATGACTTGATGGGTTTTACAAACTGCATTTAAGCTAATACACAAAACAAATATAAAAATACCAGTTTTGCAAAGAAACATCACGAGTGTCTAACTGTCCACCTTCCTTAAGTCTTCTTATACTGCTATGTCATTGAACAACGATTCAGTATTTCAAAAAGGTTAAGAATTACAGTACAGAGTCTAATGCTGGGAAGCAAGCTTTAACATCTAGTTGAAAATTTCACTAATAATATAAAAAGTCTGTGGCATGCACACAAGGCTCTTATAGACCACCCAAGGACTTTATACTGAAAATTTAGTACTGAACATTGCCAGGATAGCAACAAGGAGGTGATTAGAGTCCCCAACTCAAGCCAACTATCAATATCTCCTTATCTATATTCCTAAAATGATATGTAGCTTTAGACTATGCAATACCTTTTAGGGGTCAGCTACACAGCATAACACCATATTCATCAATATAATAGTTATGAACAGATTACACATTATACTTTCAAATATCTTTCCACATTTACACCTTGAACATCAACACATGCTTTTATGATGTTAGTTTTTGTAGTTATTTGTGTACGGTACTGCTACAAACGTGTGAATTGGCATCCCTTTCTCAATTTACGTATAGGGGCTATTTTAAGCTGTTCACCACAATTTAATGAAACTCACTTGGCAACATCACTCAGGGACAGCATAAAAGCGATCATAAACGACTGCTTAGACCACATGCTTAGGCCAGAAAGATCAGTTTATAACTACAATCTAGGAAAAAGAATGAATATACAGATAGAAAAATGAAATATCAAGAGAGTTTAAAGAATTTCAAACTTGAAATAGTTCAGCTGTGTAATTAACTAATTAAGAACACATTTGATCACTTTGCCAATCAATACATTATGCTGTCATCAGGTCTAACAACATTTTAGGGTTCAAAATATATCCAACCTCATGAGAAATGAACTGCATGACAATCGGAATAGTCAACTTTGAATAGAATTTATATGAAATTTTACTCATGAACACATGATAATGCAAACAATATTTTGTAAGGGAACAAACTCACTAACTTTTGCATACGACATTGCAGGTACTTTTTGGACAGGTGTCTGCATATATCAGATTTATGACCAGAAGATTTGAGACAACTGATGTATTCTTTTTTCTCCTGAAAAATGCCAAAAGAGAGACCAAGAACACAAAAAATGAGTAAAGATCTTCTATAATAATGCAAATGTAACTTGTAAACTTCGAAGGAGTACATTATCTACTCGAAAGAAAACATTAACACTTTTTAAATACTACCAGGTCACATAAATGCATGTGGTCCAAAGGGAACACTCCTTTTTCTGGTGGTACTGGCCTCGCTCCTCTGTTTCCCCCAAACGCTCTACCTGCAAAATGTTATATCTCATTTGATTCACACATAAATACATAAATAAATAAATATACACATAAGGACATATAGAAGCTTAAAAAAGAGTGTGTTAACACAGCAGCAATGAGTTAAACAGTCAAGAAAGAAGATCTTGAACAGTGTCACTTACTCACTTCAACGCGGTAAAGATTACAAGGGTGCAAAGTCATAGCGATAAATGTTGACATGTAACTAATATTGGTCAATGATCATTAGTTAATTAGTTAGTTAAGTAAAAGTAAGTAGTTAAGCATGAGTGATCTTCATTTTAAGTGAACAAGTCAGTAGTTAGTTAGTCACAACTTGTTTGGGAAAGCAATTTGCGAGTGAACCATTTTTATATGTTTGATAAGTAATAGTGTAAGTAAAACATAAATACCACAATTGGGTCATGCAACGTGTATAAGTTGAATAATTAAAAAATTATTTCCTCAATCTTCTCTCTCCTCTCAATTCTTCATCTCTTCTGTAATTTACTTCATTTCCCATACTTTCTCAGACTTGTTACCTTGCCACAGTTTCAGCTATGGTTACAGTCTTCTCTGTTGTTACATGGAGGATTGTGGTCAAAATTTTTATGGAAAAAGTTATTGACAACATCGATATCAGAATTGGGAATGCCTATATAAGAATTAGATCCACTACTATTTTAGAAGAGTACATGTTAAGATAGATAATAGATTTATGGAATAACGACCTTTGTTGATGTCTATTAACAAGAAATTAACTGAGCAGATAGTTTAAACATAGATTTCAAGGTTACCTCTTGAAGCCATGACAGATAGTTTAGGTTTGCAATGGCTTATCTGGTAAGGATAATTTCCCACAAGAATTGATAAAACCTTTTAGATTTATATATTTGATGAACAAAGGACAAACTTAAGAAATTCCATTGATTCTTATTACAATTTTAGAGCTAAATTGTTGACTTCTGGTTAGATATCCAATTAATCCGTCTCCAGATAGCAAACTACTGCTAATCTGTGGATACGGCTTGAATCATAGACAGAGTACATAAATAGGAGTATTACAAATGTAACCTATTTTTCACTAATCTTGGATCAACTCTACTAAAATCAACGGTAATAATCAACTAAGAGAATTTAAAGAGAAATACCTGCACTCATTTGTATAATATAACAAGACAGACTACCAAAAATGATGCAAACTCCGAAGAAAAGGAGTGATGAAGGAGGCGGCGTCGTTTCCAAATGATTGGATGGTGGTGTTATTTTAGACTTTGAAACTCCGCGCTGTTGGAATAGCGTTTTTGAAAAGCCCAAAACACAGATTGCAAAGGTTGGAGTAAGACTATGTAGATTCAATGGGATGGGTCAATCAGCCAATGTAATGAAATGATTTACTATTTATTTATTTATTTATAGGATTAAAAGATTACTCCACCATATCTAGGGTGTAATTGAAATTTGAAACGATAATAATAATAGTAATTTAATGTGAGGGGATAAGTGGGTCCTACTTCCTCTGTACACTGTGAATTCAATTGGGACACTCTTTTTATAGAGGATGTGATGCGCGCATACGCACACATATGTAGGTTTCTCTCTAGTCTAGTGAGTCCCAACTTCATTGCTTTATCACAAGTTTATTAACCCTCTAAACACGGACAAATAGCACAACCCTTCCCCCTGCCCCCCGCCCCCCGCCCCCCGCCCCCAGAAGAAAAATAATTAATGGCCGGCAGACAACAATCAAGTACTTGTTGAAACTTCTCTTCTTCTGATCCTTCCTCTAGGTTAAGTCGTACCATTTCAAACCCCTGGTTTACATAGGGGTCCGAAAGCGTAGTTGGGGCAAATGGGTGTCCGAAATTCGTCAACCTCGAAAAAAATCACGCATTTAGCTCGGCACTTATCCCACTCCTGAAATGGCTGCTAGGGCTCATGACGTCACCTCCTTGACCATTAATGGTAACTCCGCCATTTTTAATTTTCCTCAACTCGCTCACTCCTTTCCTCGTCCCGACTCGGTTTCCCCACGCGACGTTCAAGCTGCGGCTGCCAAAGCAGCCGCAATGCCCGACTTAGACTCTTCTTCCGATGAACTGGAGGAGATAATTGAATTACCGAGTTTAGCTGGAAGGTTCGACGACTCATTCACAGAGTTATTACTAGTTGACTCGGTAGAGAGCTGCCTGTTTTCGCCTTGGTGGGTTCCACATGTTGTTTTTAACGGCTATTTCTCGGAACAGACTGATCAGCCTTGAAGGAGAAGGAGGGGTATCATTAGTTAATTGGTCTATATATGTTTTTTATAATTTATATAATCCGGCCCCTACCATATATGATGTGTGATTTAGTGTTCACTATATTGTTCATATAAGTACATGACATGCATAATTAGCAGCTAGCAGCATCATATAGGTTTCAGACCAAATCATATACTACAGATGTTACAATATATTGTCATTTTTCGGGATGAACTTAGAATTTTACTCCAGATGTTAATTAATGTACATACAAATACAATATTTTATATATCTAATGCTAGCTTCCGAGAGTGTATTTGTTAAAAGAGTATACTATTATTTACTAATATTTTATATATCTAATGCTAGCTTCCGAAAGTGTATTTGTTTAAAGAGTATACTATTATTTACTAAGGGCTGATGGTTTAAAACTGAATATATCTGAATGTTTGAATCGGTCAGCTATTAAGTATTTTTATTTTGAAAAAAAATCATCTAAATGGCTGAATCGGTCAGATGATTGAGCTGAATGGTTAAATCATATTTTTTTGGCTGAATGGCTGAATGAGTAATTGAATAAAGTAAAAAAAAAATATTTTAAATTTAAAAAATATATTAACTATTAGATTAAGGAATATTAAATTAATTTATAACAATTTTGAATTTTTTCAGAAGGGTAAAATAATAAAATTCTGTCATTCAGATGTTTCAAATATATTAATTATCAAACAACTTTTTTCATTCAGATTCAAATTCAATTCATTCACATTCAGTTTTTATCAAACACCCCTTAAGACTATTTTGTTGTGCTTAATTATAAATTAGGGGAACGCTAGTTTCTTCTCACATGAAGGTGAGATCCACTTTATTCTCATGTGGAAGAAGACTATATGAAAATATTAAAATACATGTGAAAATATCAAATTCCTATAAATTATTATGATAACACTAATAAAACGTAATTACAAATAAAGGAGTGCTAATTATATATGATGGAAGGATTCACAATCATCATGCTCACCCCCTTTAGCGACGAACCGGGTGATGTTTCTGTCCGTTGCTATATCAGAGAACAGTCGTCTTAACTTTTAGCGACGGACAACATATAGCGACGAACCGAACCGTCGCCCAGTCCGTAGCTAAAACGAGTATGCAATGTATGTAGGATCAAGGGGTAAACCCTTGATCCTTTCCGATATATATAAGTGATCGATCCATAGTTAACGTTGTAAAAAAGAATCTAGCCTTACAACACATCGCGATCATCTATCCGATGATCTAATTGTTTAATATTGCTCCTGTCCGTAGTTTAGTTTTCAGTATTTCACAGTTTAATACTACAGACGGAACAGAAGACCCAACATACACCTCCTTATAAAAATTTCTCGTCCGCAATATTAAACTGCGGACGTTATTGTTTCTACCAAAACCCATTGACCACATCAAGAGTTACTACTCTACTCCAGTACCATTCAGTTTCAACATTTTCTCTCTCTTCACCATTTTTAAAATATTAGGAGATCTCTCTTTGTTCTTCTATCCCTTTTCTGCTTACATTTTCTTCTTACTTAATGTACATGAATGTACTTTGTACATAATGTTTCTCTGTTCTATCGGTTGAACTTTGCAAACACAAGGGACTAGATCAAAATTGAATTTATTGATAAATTAATCAAGATTACATAATTGTGAAATAAAATCTACATAATTTTTTGAAAATGCTTAAATTATTATTATCAAATCAAATGAACGAAACAAATTTAAAATCAGAATGCCGAAGTAGGATTGTCGAAGCCAATCTGAACTTCCGAAGTCGATCCCGAAGCCATCCGCCATCTAAATTCATGGAATCCGACCCCGAAGCCTTCTGCCATCCGAATTCGAAGATATTCGTTATCGTCGCTCAAACCCAATTCCCGAACCCGAAAACCAAAACCACTTCAAGAAAACCAATAATTCTTCAAATAAATAGGAGATTAGCAAGAACTTAGTTCACAAAATCCCATTTTCCTTGAGAATATTTAGTGGGGATTCTGAGACCAAAATCTAATGGAATTGAAACTAATATTATGAGAGGAAACAATCTAATTGAGCACAGAGCATGCCTGAAAAATCCAAAATTAAGGAATAAAGACATCCAACCCCGAAGCCTTCTGTCCGAATATAAAGGCGAAGACATGTGAAGCATGAGTAGTCGGAGTTGTTAGTTCCCAGAGGAACAATAGTTATCTAGAAGGGAGTGTTGAATAGATATTTTATAAATTCTTTTCGAAATTCTTTTTCAGATATTGTTAATCAATTTCAGCGGAATCTGTGATTTATTTGTTCCCCTTTAAGATAAACAGATTTAATAGTTGACAGGCAGTTTTAACAAGCATAACAGTTAAAGCAAGAATATAAAAGACACAGAGAATTTAAGTGGTTCAGAGCATTTAAAGCTCCTAGTACACTCTTCTACTCCTTGAGTAGGAAATCTACTAAGGATGTTTTTACAATCTTCGAATCACTTAGATTCCTTCAAGACCAGTAGTCTTGGAACTTCTTAGTTCACTTAGAATTCTTCAAGTCCAGCAGACTTGGAACTTCAATTCTTAGTTCACTTAGAACTCTTCAAGTCCAACCGACTTTGCACTTAATGATAGTTGTGTTCTTGAATGGTACTACTCAGTTGCCGTTAAGCTTGTGTTCAAAAAAACTGAGTAGCTGAGCAATCTTTCTTTACAGATCGTAGAGTTGAGCATTGAGTGTTCTTCAGCGTTTTGTTGTGTTCTTGCTTTTTTTCTTGCATCTGCTTCTATTTTGTATATATGGTGCCTTTGAAATGTTTCTGTTTAAAGGCATCCGTTGAAGCATTAATTGTATTTGACATTTCTGAGCACTGATGGTGACTTTCTGCTAATCTTCTGTTTAGACACAGTAGATTGCTATCTCACCTAACACCTGAAAAGGTATTTTCTGCTAACCCATAGTACTTTCATTTGCTTCTTCAATACGTCTCTTTGTTATATACTAAGGATGAGTGTTGTGTCATTGGGATTCCCGATAGTCTCAATGTCTATAATCCATTCCACATTTATTTGTAATTTATTCTTAAACAAATGGACAAAGCTCGATAATTCTGATACAGACAGATGATGCACTAGGATCATAATCGTGGTGTCCTGCCACATTGGTGCTTGATCCGATACTGATAAAAAAGAACACTACGATTTCTCTTAAGCACTGGTAGACAACGATCTTTGCTTGCTTGATTTTCAGACTCTATGCTTCCGAGAGCACACTACGATTTTTGAGTTGGCTCGGCAGGCGTTTGGACCACTCTACGATTCCGGGAGAGGCCCTCAAAGCAGACACTGCGATTTTTGATGTTTTACAATTCTGCCTTGGCTTCTGCAATCTTTTGATCAGCTCGATAGACTACGATTCTGTTAAAGCCTATCTATTACATATCAAGACATAGATCAACCTAACAGCTTTGATCTTTTCTTCTATACATTCATTTATAGAATGATAAACATTAGAGCTCAGATTAACCTAACAAGTTTGATCAACCACTAAGTCCTTGTACATGTATTCCTTGAATGACTTTATAAATAAACATGAATATTTACTTTCAATATCAAATCTAAATATGTAATTTCCCAACAGAAGTGCTTTGCTTTGTTTTGTTATTTTTTTTCTTTTGTTTAACTTTATAGCGTTTTACAAATTGACAAAAAAAATTGACCTTTCAAAGAAGGAGAATGGGAGGAGATGGAAATATAGAGAGAAGGGGAGGAGAGAGAAAGGAAAGACGAGGAAGAAAAAAGGAGGGAGAGAGAAAGGAAAGACCTAGAAGAAAAAAGAGGAAGAGAGAGAATGGGAAGACCCGGTAATTGGCATCCGCAGTATTAAACTACGGATTCTGCAGTTTTAAACTGCGGATGAGAGCTCAATTTCATCATTAGATTTGCGATTGGACGGTCACAATTTGTTATAAAAATAATATTAAATTTACAACGTTAGCTATGGATCGGTTCCCATATATATATATGTACAGTCAGCTTCTCCAGCGAACTGAAAGGAGCGAACTAAGAACGAACTGGCTATAACGACGATTTTTTTTGTCTCTATAGCCTAGAAAATCATTTTTTATGTTATAGTGACGGGAAAAACCATCGCTATAGCCAGTTCGCTCTTAGTTCGCTCCCTCCAGTTCGCTGGAGAGAGTCGAGCTATATATATATATATATATATATATATATATATATATATATATATATATATATATATGGAGAATGATCCATAATATATATTTATTATGAATTAAAAGTGGGTATACATCATCTCTATCGTTTAATATAAGAACCAATGACTTAAATTAATTCACGTTTATTATTAATAGTAGCGGACATTAATAATAGCAGATGATACTAAAAATAGTTTTGTCGTCCTCTACTAATAATAGCGGACATTAATTTTTTAATTCTAATATTGATCTTTGATTTCTATATTGAACAATAGAAATAGTGTATGCTCATTTTTAATTAATAACAAATAAATAATTTTTAATTCATAACGAATAAATGAGTGCTCTACCTTTTCTATAATTCCTTCTTAAATTTATTTATTCAAAATTAGACATAAATTGAACCATCCTCGCTGTTCCTTTTGCTCTTTTCAAAGTCAACAATGAAGAATGATACCATTGGATAAAAAGAAATTTGAAAATCACTTTGATTTGGATGTCCTCATCACCGTACTATTATTAAATTCCCTCTATTACTTTTAAAAAAAATTGAATTCATTTTTTAATAATAATAATATAAAATGATATAATATTTTTTAATTTGTTATCATAATTTTTTAAATAATATCATACTTATAGATTCGGTCCGGATCAAGTGCATACCCCTTATCTTATTCACCCGTGCTCACCCCCTTTAGGCGACGGTTTTAGTCATACAACCGTCGTCTATATTTTTAGCGACGTTATATGTTGTCCGTCGCTAAAAGTATAGACGACGGTTGTATGACCAAAACCGCCGCCTAAAGGGGGATGAGCACGAGTGAGTAAAATAAGAGGTATGCACTTGATCATTTCTGCTTATAGATTAACAGTTTATTATTTTTAACTTTTAAGAATATATATATATATATAGTCCATTTCTTAAGCTCACCTTTATTGAGCTCACCCTGCTTTTTTTTTTTTAATAAAAAAAAACATAACTAATAAAAAAATGTATAATAATTTATGGAATTGAAAGTTTTTTTAAAAAAAGTGTTTTGGGTGTGATTTGGGTACATATAACAAAACAGTGTTGTACAAACTGTATAACACTGTTTTGTTATATGTACCCAAAACACTTTTTTTTAAAAAAACTTTCAATTCCAAAAATTATTATACATTTTTTATTAGTTATGTTTTTTTTTTTAAAAAAAAAAAGCAGGGTGAACTCAATAAGGGTGAACTTAAGATCCTTGCTCTCTCTCTCTCTATATATATATGAACGTTGGAGTGAACCGTTATGGAAACATCTATCTAGGCTACAAAGTCATGGGGGTTTGAATTAATATGTTATTGACAAAGACAAAGTGAAGTTAATATACAAACAACACTTGAGCGGGCAACCATTTTGTTGTTGGATTCCTCCGGTCTATATCAACATCTTTACATAATTAATGGATTAACCAAATGTAATCAAGACGTGATTCTTCTTTTCATGTGGGCAATATTTTTGTACATAACTAGCAGACAAATATATCAAAAATAAATGAATTTGGTACTGTTGCTACAAGGATATAAATTAATATAAATAAATAAATAAAATAATTAAGAGCTCTCTCTCTCACTTTCAAACCATACGTTACAGTAGAAAAATGTTTGAGAGCAACATATATAGCCGTTGAGGTTACTTGAATATTTCTGCCCACCGATAAATAATGAAAAAGGAATAATAAGCTCATTTGTCTGTCTGAGTGCACAAGCCACTAAATTTGGATGGGATTGGATTGGATTTTCAATGACAAATAAATAAAAATAAAGAGTTGGTTGAGGTGTAAAAGCGACATTTCCTTCACAGGCTTCTTACTTACTAGCCTTAACTTTAGACCGACTAGGCAAATTACTGCATCTTTTTCAATACATTCAATTAATACTGTGCAAAAAATGACAGTACTCATTATCCAAGGTAATCAATCAATCGATAATGGTACTTACCCATTTCCTTAGTTTATAAATATACTAGCGATAACCCGTGACTAAAGACACTGTATAATTTTCAAAAAAATAAAAATAAATTATGAACACAAAAAATTAAAATGAGAGTTATTTTGCGACATGTGATATTTGGAACTTGCACTGCTCTTTCTTAACAAACACATGCTACTAAAAGTAGAATTATCTAGATGCATCATGTATATATAACAAAATCTAGATGCATCATGTACATATAATAACCATCTTGAAATTAGATTAGATTAATACCGGTGCATGATGTACATATAACAACATAAAGGCACGACGTAATGAAAAATAGTACATTATCTAAAGACATATACCAACACAACAATTAATACATACTCAATCATCAACATATATCCAACCACCAAGATATTAAGCTAGTCGGTACTAATTTCAAGAAATTTCAGCAAAATTTCCTTTAAAAATAGATATTCAGAAAATTTTAAACTTGTCTACAAAACTTACAATCATCAATATATATACAAACCACCAAAAAAACAATCATTCCATACCAAAAAATCATCATAACCATGTATAATTAGTTAACTTTACAAAAGATGGAACCAAAAATATATAAACATGCAGAAAATAGATAAACAACATGTTGAGCATAAGACCCATTACTTTACAGCTTACACTAAGTATTCTTTACAGCTTACACCAAGTATCCTTCAATGCATACCTGAAAATATTTGAAATATAAAAATTATCGAAATATGTGAGTAAAAATAAAACAACTGTAAATCCGAAACATAAGAACCCTTACTTTACCTTGAATTATCTAAAAAACAAATGAGCGCACACATATTTACTTTATGAACAACGCAATGCTCTGAAAGACCTCCTCACCTGATATATTATTCCAGTACTCGGTCCTAATAAAAGTTTTGAGAAAAGATATCACTACCTGATCCTCAACCTTCATATGCTTTGAGAAAAGATTGGCAGCATGACATTCTTTAGTCAAAAGTCGCAAACCCCTGCAGTAGCAAAAGAAACATGATATACAAACTACTCAATTTGACTACTGTCATAAGGTTCGACTGTGTTATTCTCCATATTAATGAGAAGCTTTAGTTTATTCTTTATCTTCAATTTCAAGGACGCCGAGTAATTCAGTATGACCACAAAATTTATTTGGAACTACACATGCTTTTTCAGGTATAATCATATATCATGTTTTGCTGTCAGTCACCATATACTACACTATGAAATATCCACACATTCATTTGGAACACAAATTTTTTTGCTTTCTTATGGTCACTATTCACATCATTCTGCACCTACAGAATTACAAAATAAGAATAAAATTAAATTCATAAAAGCTAAAGATAAAAATGGCAGGCCTTAGTTGTGTTGTTTAAAATTTCAAGTGTAGCTCAAATGAATGGGAAGACATATATATATAAAAAAAACAGATTCAGCCATACCAGCATGACGATGATTTATGAATTCCGGCTGCCATCCTCAAGCATCATTCCTTTTAGGCTTCTTGCCAACCAGATAGCTGTCTCCCTTGAGGAGACCTTATCCTTTCCAAAGGGTTTAAGAACAACTGCAAGCTCTTCCAGCCTGTTTTGCTGAAGCAAGTCAGCAGATAACTCTAATAGCCCTTCAAGTGCCTCTGCCCTCTGACTGGATGAATTGACATCTAAAATCTCCTTACCTGGTGTTTCCTCCTGAGTTACACTTGCAGGAGTGTTCGTTTTTTCACCCTCCGAAAAATCTAATTTTTGTACCAGTGACAAAGTCTCAGACACTCATTTTAATTGGTTTACACAATTAAAGAAATTATTTTTCCTTTTGATCATAGAAAAGAAAGCATGATGGAGATGAAGATATAAATGACATCCACAGACACAAGAAAAGTAAGGTAACAGTAAAACGACCAATTTCTTCTAGTCATTATGTTTATTATTGATTGTTAGGTTAGTCTATACCTAATGCTACGCTTGAAAAAAATAAACTTCCATGAAAAAGAAATCTACAATACTAATCTACAAAAATCTATAATTCATACAGGTTAAATCTATAATTAAAACAATCTATAATTATGAAAGTGATCCAAATTTTCACTTAACTCAATATGAAAGTGAATAGCTTAATTTTTTTAAAAGTAAATCATGATTCATTGGCGTTCATTTTCCAGTTTCAGACATAATTCACATAGGTTATAATTTCTCCTTTACTTCCAGAACTCGTAATTTCTTGTTTTCTCTTTTATACTATAAGATAATGAGTGGACAAAAAAACCACCCTCACCAAAAAAAGACACAAATAAGCACTTCAAAAAGAGTATAAATCAAGTATATTCCGGGAATATTTATTTCAACAGTAAATCAAGATGGCTCAAGTTAGGATAGGTTGTTTCAATATGTTCAAGGACTAAATGCTACTCTTGGGCTCAATGTGACCTTAAAATTTAAGGTTAATATCAATAGTACTCTTGGGACAGTAAATATGAGACTTGATTCGGGCTCAAGTGGTTACTATCAATATGTTCAAAATATTATTTAATAACGCCACCGCCTTCTCATCTTCGTCAGCTATAACTACGATAGCTCGTAATATTGGATTTGCGGACTGGTTTCCATTCCAAAGCATCTAAGAGAGAATCTAATCAAGTACTTTTCAGTTTTTAATCTCTCTCAAAATGACTATTAGATGTTGCTAATTAGTTTTGAAATTAGGGTATTGAAAATTTGAATTAGAAACATCCCAGTTCGAGGGTTTTGGTTTTGATATGAATTTTGATATTGGGTAGGGAAAATGTTAATCAAAAATTCTAATTTCAAGATTACTAAAGGAGTAGACTAAAGGTACGTCATACATTAAAACTAACAAATGAAGACCATTTCAAATCAAAAATCTAACAAAACAATTTTTCTACCAAGAAAGAAATTTGATGATTGCTTGGAACGTAACAAAAGTCATGAACTAATTACCTGACATAAGTTGCCAAACATTAAAAAAGGTAGTAATATTTGCACCGAGTCCAACATCTCCGGATATACGATATTTGTCGTGGTAGATGTCCATTAGGAGGGAGAAGGACACTGATGCGATCTGCCGATGTGCATCTAGACATGGCCACATATAGGTGACCGTGGCTGAATACAGCTAAGCGCAGATCTACACCAACAAACTTGACTGATTGGCCTTGCGACTTATTGATTGTCATAGCATATGTTAAGCGTATTAGGAATTGGCGTCTAGTCATTTGAAATGGTAAATCTTTGGACGACGGTGATAATGATATCCGCGGGATGAAACACAAATTTGAAGATTTGTCACCAGTTAGAATTCTAGCCTTAATAACCCGCGATGCGCACTTGACAACCATTAGTCTGGTCCCGTTACAGAGTCCATCTTTCGGGGCTATATTCCTCAACAGTATGATGGGGCATCCGACCTTTAGCTCCAACTTGAAAAGTGGTAAACCTGGCGGGTTTAGAGAATTTAGAAACTCACTTGGATATTGATTAGTGGTAGAACGACAGAGTTCGTCCCCATCTGACACCTTGTCAGCTGCCAAGTAGGTATACGTCTCGCCAGGAAAAATTTGTAGAGCATCATCATTGATGGCACAGACATCATCCTTCCGTGCAAAAAGAATTGTGCGCTCAGTTAAGTAGGAAGGGGTTACCGCACTGAGCACATCTAGTTGTGGATAAACTTTGGAAATTAGTTCATGCAGAGTTCGACACCTGTGTATCGTTGGAGGAAGTTCCACAGTATCTTGTGTACTGATCCCAATCTAAGTATGATGTGAAACATATCAGTACATATAAATGAATAATTAAATGAATAATGTATAATATAAATCACCTTTTCCAAGAAGGATGCATGAGTAGAATTTGCAGGATGATTGCTATTCAGACGCATGTTTATGCTCATAGTCAATACGCACACAATTGCCCATATTGCAGAACGTCTTAAAGATGCACCAACAATTTGTTCTCGCCGGCCCTTAGGTATCACCGGTAGTATTTGACGAAAATCCCCGCCAAGTACAATCGTGATACCATCGAATGGTCGGTTATCATCACGGACGTCACGAAGTGAGCGATCAACTGCCTCAACACCATGTTGATGCTGCATGGGAACTTCGTCCCATATTATCAAGCGAGCCTCCCTAAATAATTCCCCATGCGGTGACTGTTTGCTGAACCCACATACAGAGCTTTCTATGATATCGAATGGAATGCAAAATGTAGAATGAGCTGTTCGACCGCCTAACAACAACAACGATGCAATTCCTGATGAAGCAACTGTAACGACGATATGACCCTCGCTGCGCATTTTAGTGGTGATGGTGTTGTACAAAAAGGTTTTCCCAGTTCCTGCACTTCCACTAAGGAAAAACATTTTGCCCTGATTTTCAGCAACGGAGATAGTGATAGCATCATAAGCCGTACGTTGAGCATTATTCAAAACATCAATATTCAAAAGGTCATTCAGTTGATTAGCTTCATTTCGTAGTTGCATATGATCGATCAACAATCTATTACCTAAAACAGAACTCCAATTTTAAACAGGGTGTGGCATAGGTGGGAAGTCATCCAATTTTTTGCCAGATTCATGTAGCAACTGATCAATCAAATATAAGCCGTAATCTTCGATTTGAGGCTGTGTTGGATCGCATGTGTCAAAAGTTGTTTGTAGCTTGTGACGAAGATCATTACATATATGGACGGAGAATTGATTCCACAGAGTGCATGGCTGTATTGGGGAGCATTCTACCAGAATGATGCAGAATAGTCTCTGTAACTGGTATCCCGTATTCATGGTTGAAGCCTCCTGGAGGCATTGTACCCACTCTGCATCATCTTCCAGGAGCCCCATAGCTACACACGCTGATTTAAAACTATCATGAAACACCATTGATCGTGCATAGACCATCAAAAGAATGCGGTCCTCTAACAACTGTTAATAGCAATCGAAGGTAAAACCGCTCCCCAAAATTGGGCGTAGCAAAGTATAATCTGCCAATTGCAAACCCACTCTGCCTCAGAGTCCAAATCTTCCGACCTTTGTTCCAAACGAAATGTTGGGGAAATTCTTGGTATGTGTAGGCACGCGCAACATCATTTGAAGAACAACAGTCAAAGAATCCAGTCAGAGTTGTGATTTGACTCCTAGACCCAAGTCTAATTGTTTCAAGTGTTTTAGCAGGATCGTAAATAACTTGATGCATCCCAGGTCAATGTAGATCTAGCCGTACAATCGAAGGAATTTCTTCATGGAGAGGATAACCGAAGAGTCGCCATGCAGCCTATGTCGGTCCAATATACCTTGCATCAAGGTATTGCTTTATCTCATTGTTTCCATCTGGTCCCTCTAAAACCATAGTTGTGCGGTCATGACCTTTGTAAATATACTTGTGGATATATTTGACGCACCTCATTCCTGCACAGACCTCCACATTTATATGACAGTTGAACTTTCTTGATAGGTGTGGATTGTAAGGTACGACATCTCGATTATCAAATGTATACCCTCTGGTGGTGTAAGACTGACCATTACAGTGACGACGGTAAACAGGGTACCCATGTTCATCCATAGTAGTCGAATCTGCAAAGGCTTTTGGATAATGGAATCGACATGCGCCGTTCACCATGCAAGTTGAATATGGGTTTCGAGAACCACAGGGACCATGAACCATACAACTCTTGATTGTTTCGTATAGAGTTGGATTAGTGGATGGATCTGGGAATTCAGCACTAACTAACTGATCCACTTGTGAAGTTGTCTGAATCTTGTCAGACCCATGAAGGAAGAATAAAGCATGCATGTGTGGTAACCCTCGTTTTTGGAACTCAATGGTGAATACATGAGCAACTTTTCGACCAAAAATTTGTTCATTTTTTACCTCATGCATCAGGGCATGCCATTTTAACTCAAATACACGGGCAACTATGTAAGGCAGCTGTTATTTCGGGCCATTTTGGGTTGGCCGTCATGGTGAGAAAGATGTCAGGGTGTTGGTGGTACCTTGTAATGGCCATAGAGTCATGAAAAATCTGGCTCATGTTACGTGCACTCCCAGTAAAGGACGATGACAGAATAAAGCGTTGTTCGATCTAATCGGGGCCCAACTCATCAACACTGCCGTCACATAAATTTGCATAAATCTCGCGACGCAACGCAACTTATCCTGATTGAGTCTGATGTAAGACAACCTATTTTGCTCCGTTGATGCCCAAACATCTACTATAAACTCTTGAAATAACTTTCCTCCTCTAAGAATCGTCGAATACTCGGTGGGACGTGGAAACATACGATAGCTATAAAATTGCATCTGTGTCATCCTTCTTACTGCAAAATCATTTTATTCGGTGTTCCACTGTCGTAGACCAGGTTCCCAACCAAGCTCACCAGTAGAGAATAAAAATACATAGTGTAATGGTAAATATGCTGGATGACACTCATTTATTTGGCTCAGGACTCTATTATCTCCTTTTAGGTGCAGAACAATATCCCGCATACCACTACTCTCACTACCATCACCAGGCAAAATCACAGCTATTTCATCTGTGGTTGAAAGATTGTACCGATGCTTATTAGTTGATGAGGTGTAATGAAGGTGAGCACGTAAATCATAATCTGAAGATTTTGACTCAGTTAGTATTTCATGAGCACGTTTGTACTTTGAAGCAAAATGATTCACTGACAACAAACAAATCTGTATAGTGTGGAGGACATCTCGACATAAGTTATTATTCTGCGCACACCGAATATTCAATGCAGTGGTTGGGTCATATATGTACAACTGACATTAGATGGGTGCGCGACCATCCGGGGGTAACAATGACCCGGTACGGTGTCGTAATTCTCCATAGATAGTGAATGATGTTGGCCCTCTTGAGTTGAGTAATCTGTCATCAAGCTTAGCACCCAAGCTCGTGAAAGCATTAGCTGCATTGTACTCCTTAATATGCCGATGAAATGATTTTGATTGACCATCATGGCCATCGTACAATGCACGAATAGGAGGTGGGGGTGCAATGAGTTCCGGTAACTTAATTTTGCCTTGTAGACAACATATTCCGAATCTTGGATTGGACAATCCTGTGCGAGATTATCGTTCATCCCGTCAATGTAAAGCCGAACAAAATATTCATAGGCCTGAGAAAATGACGCTCATTATTGACAGTGTAAGACCCCAACTTTTATAAATAAAGATAAAATTTCTATAAATATCATTTTTGAATATTATGGAGTTAATTTGATATAATGTTATAGTTGTGGGTAATATTTATAAATTTTGCAAAGTACGCAAGTTGTTATATAATATTTGATTGGTCGGGGAATATTCGTTTTAACAGGGAATATTCGTACAACGACACAATCATTGGTGGACCCCACAACAGAATTATTGTCGGATTGAGAAAACGACAAAGATAGTTTATTAAAAATAACGGCGGAAGTTTTACCATTGTTACTGTTGAACTACTCGGTAGTAAAAGTACAGTAATACGTGTGGTTGCATAGTAGCACACGGTATTGATTATTAATGCTTATGTGAGAAGTCACTCAGTTTGATTCCATTATTGTCAGTTAATAATATGAATTATTTAGCGATAATGACGTTTTGTTTTATTCGTATTATTAACGTAATAAAACAGAAACATCTTTTTATATAAAACAAAATACTTTATTAAAGTTATTCTATAAATAGAATATATTATATTTTATTTAAAAAAAATTTCTTTAAATATGGACCGTCAGATTAAAGTAATCAATCTGGACCGTTCATGGATTAGTTACTATGCATTCTATTTTTCTATAAATATCAGCTCATTCCTTCATTATTTCTTACGAATTCACTGAACTCTAGAGAGAGAAACTATAGAGAGAAACTATAGAGAGAGAGAAGAAGAGTATTCTGCTACTTAACTACTTCCTTACTTCAGCTCTTCTTTAAAACGGTAAGGGGTGTTATTCTTTCTTATTCATGAAGAGAACTGTTGTTATTCCATTTCTTATTATTCTGTTGGAATAACCTGTATACGTGGTCTACCCTATACTTGGTGACATTCTGCTATTATTCTGTTGGAACATCCTGTCTGTGTGTTTTACACCGGACCTGGTTCCGTTTTTGTTATTATTCTGTTGGAACATCCTGTCTGTGTGTTTTACACCGGACCTGGTTCCATTATTTATTATTCTGTCGGAATATCCTGTCTGTGTGTTTTACACCGGACCTGGTTCCATTATTTATTATTCTGTCGGAATATCCTGTCTGTGCGTTTACGCCGGACCTGGTTCCATTATTTATTATTCTGTTAAGAATAACCTGTCTGTGCGGTCTATCGCATGCATGGTGATTTCTTTTGTTATTTCATTCTTTATTGTACTCAGTTGGTTAAGTTTTGACTTCTATACTCCATGAAATTTGTGGAATATCCTTGATAATTGCGTTTCATCTAGTATCTATTCATGAAAATATTCTCTTGATCATTCTTAAATTTTACTCCACAAAGTAGTATCATGTTGACAATTTGGACGTTGTTAATTCTTGGATAAATTAATTCTTGAACTTGTTTTATTGAATTCTTATATCATTGTCATCATCCTCATGTTTATAAAATATTGAAAGTCATCTGTGGCCTGTAGTGCATAGATGGACTTGGTATGATTATGACCAGGGATTATTCGGTGTAATTATGACCGTAATGTTACAAATGATGTGGTAAAAGTCCTCATTGGCCCGTAGTGCATTGATGCACAGTTGTTGGCATGATCATGACCATTAATGAATATACGAATATCCTTGGCCGTAGTGCAGGGGTGATTCGATGATGTGGATTATTTTATTAAGCTGAGTCTCAGCGATCACAGTGTTGGAAAATCTTTTAAATCATAAAAGATAGTAGAGTTTATCTTCTACTTGACTCTTTTAATGGATTGCTTGTTCCGCTGCAGTTAAACTTGATGTCTATTGTATTTTATCAGTTTAACATTGTTGAAGGCTAATGATAATTTATTCTGCATTATCTTAGTCATAATATTTCTTATTGGGCTAGTTGAGCTCACCCTTTCTTTCACTGTTCTCTTCAGGAAATGAGAACGTAGCTGGGGCAAGTCGGGGAACGGAGTGATGGTCCGAATGATAGTATTAGTTAGTAGTCCTCACTATTCTATGTAATGGTGTGTTAATAAATGTAATGAGGACTCCTTTTGAGTATGAATACTCTCTAGAAGATAATATTTGTATTCAAACTCACAGTTTATGTTTTGTCGTATTGTACACGACAGTTGTATTAGTAAGTTGTATTTGTATTCTGTACTATGTATCTGACGACCCAAGATGGGTGATGTATACCTAATTTTGGGGGCGTCACAGTTGGTATCAGAGCTTAGGGATATGATCCCTGGCTAAGATGTGAGAATAGAACTAGGAGGGGAGAGAGGGAATTTCTTCGCTAGTATGACCTACCTAAGTTTATTTGCATGGTATTTAATTGGTCGGTCATAATATAAGGATAAAATATGACATATCAATTAATTTTTATTTTGTGACAGTATCTGGAAATGGCATCTGAGAATGTTGAGAATAGCAATGGAGCACAGGCGACTGTTGATTCACCACATATCAATAATCAGAATAATGTGCATCAGGAAGGTGACAATCCTCATGCAAACAACAACACTGACCAAATGATGAATGCTCAAATGTTCAGAGGCTTTATGCAATTCATGCAACAACAGGTGCAAGCGGCTCCTTTCCACAACGTAGGTGGAAATACTGGAAACTCTCTGGCGGTCACCGCTAAACAGTTTAAGGAGCTGGGACCACCGGAGTTTAAGGGAGAACCCAAACCACTTGTAGCTGAAACATGGATAAAGCAGATCACCAAGATATTTGATGTCTTGGGTTGCTCCGAGGAGCAAAAGGTTCCCTTTGCCGCCTTTATGTTGCGAGGAGAGGCAGATTACTGGTGGGAATCGATAAAGCGTACTCAACCTGCCGCACTAAAGATGTCCTGGGAGAAGTTCCAAGAGCTGTTTAACGACAAATACTTTCCCGAGAGTATTCGTCACATGAAGGAGGTGGAGTTCATCAAATTGGAGCAGAATAATATGACCGTGTCGCAGTACGAGGCAAAATTTGCGGAGTTATCCCGGTTTGCGTCCCACCTGGTGGATAATGAAGAAAGAATGACGCGGATGTTTTTAAGAGGTTTGAAGCCGGAGATACGTCAACATCTTATTTCTCATAAACTATGTTTGTATTCAGATGTTGTAAATAGGGCTCAGTTGGTGGAGCGCGATAACGAGACAACGCAACCAAAAAGAGAGCAGCCGACAAAATGATAATACCAGTGAAAGCAGTCATCGAAGCGGTGACAACAAGCGTGGAGGGAATCAACAGGCCCGAAATGGTAACCACTTCGGTGGTAATCAGGGCCAAAACAATAAAAATGGGCATTTCAAGAAGAGGAGATTCAACAATGATGGAAAGACGTCAGCACCAGCACCTGTCGTTGAGAACGACCACCTATCATATGTTTCAAATGCGGAGGGGAGGGGCACATCAGTCCAAACTGCGCGATGCCGTCCAAAGCATGTTATAATTGTGGAAGAGAAGGTCATTTAGCCCGATTTTGTCGTTTACCGAAGACAAATTCAGCTAGGATGGAGGCACCAAAGGCCGTCCCAGAAAAGTCAAAATCGATTGTGCAAGGGAGAGCGTTTGTTGTGAACTCCCAGAGAGCAGGGAACCCGAATGAGGTCATCACGGGTAAGCTTATCATAAACTCTAACGAAGTCTATACTTTATTTGATACCGGTTCTACCCATTCTTTTATTTCTCCTACTTGCGCTCATCGATTAAATTTGATTCCGGAGAAATTAGACTTTGACTTAGCAGTTGAAACTCCATTGGGAGAAACCTTCATTACATCCACGGTTTATAAGTCTTGTTTGGTTCAAGTTGGTACCCACACATTACCTGTCGATCTGATTTCATTAAAAATACTTGCATTTGACGTGATTCTAGGGATTGATTGGTTAACTACTCATCATGCAAAAATTGATTGTTTTCGTAAGGTTGTTAGCTTTCATATTCCTAATCGACCTATTATGCGAATTCAAGCAACCAAACCATTAAAATCAATCGCTGTCATCTCAAGCCATAAAGCTATTCGTTTATTGAAAAACGGATGTCAAGCTTTCTTAGCTCATGTCACAGATCTAAACAAAAATACGTCAGCTTTGAATGATATTTCTGTTGTTAATAAATTTCCTGACGTATTTCCCGAAGAACTTCCTGGCCTACCCCCAGAGCGTGAAATTGAATTTTGTATCGACCTTGAACCCGGTACAAAACCCATTTCCAAAGCCCCATATCGAATGGCTCCTATTGAACTTCAGGAGTTAAAGACTCAACTGCAGGAATTGTTAGACATTGGTTTTATTCGTCCTAGTACTTCTCCTTGGGGTGCTCCTGTTCTGTTCGTGAAGAAGAAAGATGGGAGTATGCGACTTTGTATTGATTATCGGGAGTTGAATCATGTCACCATCAAAAATAGGTACCCATTGCCACGTATTGATGACCTGTTTGACCAGTTGCAAGGAGCACAATTCTTTTCAAAGATCGATCTTCGTTCTGGATATCATCAGCTGAAGGTTAGAACTGAGGATATTCCAAAGACTGCCTTCAGAACTCGGTATGGGCATTATGAATTCTTAGTTATGTCTTTTGGATTGACTAATGCTCCTGCTGCCTTCATGGATATGATGAACCGGGTATTCAAGGAATATTTGGATCACTTTGTGGTCGTCTTTATCGATGACATCCTTGTTTATTCCAAAAGCCGTGAAGATCATGAGCAACACTTGAGGCTGGTACTCCAAAAGCTTCGTGAATACAAACTTTATGCCAAGTTGAAGAAATGCGAGTTCTGGCTGGAGGAGGTAGCATTCCTTGGGCACGTAGTATCAAGTCGTGGAATATCGGTTGACCCGGCAAAGATTGAAGCTATTCAAAGCTGGGAGCAACCTAAATCAGTGACCGAAGTACGTAGCTTTCTTGGTTTAGCTGGTTATTATCGGAGATTCGTGGAAGGATTTTCTCGAATCGCTACTCCATTAACTCAGCTGACTCGAAAAGATACAAAGTTCGGTTGGAGCGAAGAATGTGAGCAGAGTTTTCAAGAACTCAAGAGGAGACTCATTTCAGCACCTGTTCTAACAATACCATCTGGCTCGGAGGGATTTGTCATCTACAGTGATGCTTCGAGCAAAGGGTTGGGATGCGTTCTCATGCAACATGGAAAAGTCATAGCCTATGCATCAAGACAACTCAAGGAATATGAGAGGAATTATCCTACTCATGATCTAGAGTTGGCAGCTGTTGTCTTTGCACTTAAAATTTGGAGGCATTACTTGTATGGGGAGAAGGTGGAGATCTTTACGGATCATAAAAGCCTCAAATATTTCTTCACTCAAAAGGAACTCAACATGCGACAACGACGTTGGCTTGAACTGTTGAAAGATTATGATCATACCATTCAATATCATCCTGAAAAGCGAACGTGGTAGCTGACGCATTGAGTAGAAGATCATATGCGGGTACAAGTGCGATATTGTCAACACAAAGGCCCATTTTGTGTGATTTGCAAAGGATGGAGATAGAGTTAAAGACTCCAGGGACCCATGTGATGATGGCGAATATACGAGTAGAACCGACTTTAATCGATAAAGTTAAAGCTGCTCAAGCTACAGACCTGGAGCTGATGCGTATGAAGAAGAAAGTGCAAGAAGGTGCTATGCCGGAAGCAAGAATCGATGAAGAAGGAATACTTCGAGTCAACTCCAGACTTTGTGTTCCTAACAACCCTGATTTAAAGTATGAAATCATGATGGAGGCGCACAACACACCGTTTGCAATCCATCCTGGAAGTACCAAAATGTATCATGATCTTCGTCATACATTTTGGTGGAGCAATATGAAGAGAGAGATAGCGTTGTTTATCTCAAGGTGTCTAACTTGTCAACGAGTCAAAGCGGAGCATCAAGTACCAAAAGGTCCATTGCAACCACTTGAAATTCCAGAATGGAAGTGGGAGCACATTACCATGGATTTCGTTACCGGTCTTCCTAGGGTTTCTCAAGGTATTGATGCGATTTGGGTCATTGTTGATAGATTGACCAAGTCTGCTCATTTCTTACCGATACGAGAAACTTATACACTTGAACGTCTTGCTCGTATGTACATAAACGAGATTGTAAGACTGCATGGTATGCCAGTATCCATAGTTTCTGACCGAGACCCAAGATTCACTTCACGATTTTGGGTTAGTTTACAAAAAGCTATGGGCACGGAGTTACGATTTAGTTCAGCATATCATCCTCAGACGGACGGACAATCAGAGAGGACTATTCAAACTCTTGAAGATCTATTAAGACTCTGTGTCTTTGACTTCAAAGGAAGTTGGGACAAGTTCTTACCATTGGTGGAGTTTTCCTACAACAACAGTTATCAAGCAAGTATTGGCATGGCTCCATTCGAAGCATTGTATGGAAGAAAATGTCGTTCTCCAGTATGCTGGGATGAGGTGGGTGAAGCAACGTTGTTGGGACCGGAGTTGGTACGTATGACTACAGAAAAGATTCAAACGATCCGACAACGTATAAAAACCTCACAAGATCGACAAAAGAGTTATGCTGATCTTCATCGAAAGGACGTGGAATTTGATGTAGGAGATCATGTGTTCTTACGTGTTGCTCCATGGAAAGGAGTTACGAGATTTGGAAAGAGAGGAAAGCTCAATCCTCGATTCATCGGTCCATTTTTAATCCTCGATCGAGTAGGAACTGTGGCTTATAGACTCGCTTTACCGCCAAGTATGTCTCGTGTTCATAACGTTTTTCACATATCCATGTTACGCAAATATGTGGAAGACCCGAACCACATTATTGAGTTAGAACCAGACGAAATAGCGGAAGATTTGACGTATGAAGAAGTTCCTGTTCAAATCTTGGATAAGAAGGAACATATTCTACGCTCCAAGGTTATACCTCAAGTCAAAGTTTTGTGGAGAAACCACGATGTTGAGGAAATGACTTGGGAGTTAGAATCTGAAATGAAATCAAGGTATCCTTACCTCTTCGACATACCAGGTACGTACCCTAATTTCGAGGGCGAAATTTCATAAGAAGGGGAGGTTGTAAGACCCCAACTTTTATAAATAAAGATAAATTTTCTATAAATATCATTTTTGAATATTATGGATATAATGTTATAGTTGTGGGTAATATTTATAAATTTTGCAAAGTACGCAAGTTGTTATATAATATTTGATTGGTCGGGGAATATTCGTTTTAACAGGGAATATTCGTACAACGACACAATCATTGGTGGACCCCACAACAGAATTATTGTCGAATTGAGAAAACGACAAAGATAGTTTATTAAAAATAACGGCGGAAGTTTTACCATTGTTACTGTTGAACTACTCGGTAGTAAAAGTACAGTAATACGTGTGGTTGCATAGTAGCACACGGTATTGATTATTAATGCTTATGTGAGAAGTCACTCAGTTTGATTCCATTATTGTCAGTTAATAATATGAATTATTTAGCGATAATGACGTTTTGTTTTATTCGTATTATTAACGTAATAAAACAGAAACATCTTTTTATATAAAACAAAATACTTTATTAAAGTTATTCTATAAATAGAATATATTATATTTTATTTAAAAAATTTTTCTTTAAATATGGACCGTCAGATTAAAGTAATCAATCTGGACCGTTCATGGATTAGTTACTATGCATTCTATTTTTCTATAAATAGCAGCTCATTCCTTCATTATTTCTTACGAATTCACTGAACTCTAGAGAGAGAAACTATAGAGAGAGAGAAGAAGAGTATTCTGCTACTTAACTACTTCCTTACTTCAGCTCTTCTTTAAAACGGTAAGGGGTGTTATTCTTTCTTATTCATGAAGAGAACTGTTGTTATTCCATTTCTTATTATTCTGTTGGAATAACCTGTATACGTGGTCTACCCTATACTTGGTGACATTCTTCTATTATTCTGTTGGAACATCCTGTCTGTGTGTTTTACACCGGACCTGGTTTCGTTTTTGTTATTATTCTGTTGGAACATCCTGTCTGTGTGTTTTACACCGGACCTGGTTCCATTATTTATTATTCTGTCGGAATATCCTGTCTGTGTGTTTTACACCGGACCTGGTTCCATTATTTATTATTCTGTCGGAATATCCTGTCTGTGCGTTTACGCCGGACCTGGTTCCATTATTTATTATTCTGTTAAGAATAACCTGTCTGTGCGGTCTATCGCATGCATGGTGATTTCTTTTGTTATTTCATTCTTTATTGTACTCAGTTGGTTAAGTTTTGACTTCTATACTCCATGAAATTTGTGAAATATCCTTGATAATTGCGTTTCATCTAGTATCTATTCATGAAAATATTCTCCTGATCATTCTTGAATTTTACTCCACAAAGTAGTATCATGTTGACAATTTGGACGTTGTTAATTCTTGGATAAATTAATTCTTGAACTTGTTTTATTGAATTCTTATATCATTGTCATCATCCTCATGTTTATAAAATATTGAAAGTCATCTGTGGCCTGTAGTGCATAGATGGACTTGGTATGATTATGACCAGGGATTATTCGGTATAATCATGACCGTAATGTTACAAATGATGTGGTAAAAGTCCTCATTGGCCCGTAGTGCATTGATGGACAGTTGTTGGCATGATCATGACCATTAATGAATATACGAATATCCTTGGCCGTAGTGCAGGGGTGATTCGATGATGTGGATTATTTTATTAAGCTGAGTCTCAGCGATCACAGTGTTGGAAAATCTTTTAAATCATAAAAGATAGTAGAGTTTATCTTCTACTTGACTCTTTTAATGGATTGCTTGTTCCGCTGCAGTTAAACTTGATGTCTATTGTATTTTATCAGTTTAACATTGTTGAAGGCTAATGATAATTTATTCTGCATTATCTTAGTCATAATATTTCTTACTGGGCTAGTTGAGCTCACCCTTTCTTTCACTGTTCTCTTCAGGAAATGAGAACGTAGCTGGGGCAAGTCGGGGAACGGAGTGATGGTCCGAATGATAGTATTAGTTAGTAGTCCTCACTATTCTATGTAATGGTGTGTTAATAAATGTAACGAGGACTCCTTTTGAGTATGAATACTCTCTAGAAGATAATATTTGTATTCAAACTCACAGTTTATGTTTTGTCGTATTGTACACGACAGTTGTATTAGTAAGTTGTATTTGTATTCTGTACTATGTATCTGACGACCCAAGATGGGTGATGTATACCTAATTTTGGGGGCGTCACAGACAGGGACAATAATATTCATTTCGTCATCACTAAACATACTGTCAACATCGCTAAAGGGTTCTGGTGGGAATCTACAAATAAAAATAATATGTACACAAATATGAGAAGTAAGAAAATAGTAGGCAACTAATAAACTATGTAAAATATACATACACTGTTAGATCTGCCAGAACAGGAGACGACGTCATGAGGACATTATCGTCAGTTTGATGAGAATGCGGTTCTACATCGGGGACAGCTTCATATTGAGCAAAGTCTGTCTCTAAATTTCGAGGCGAGGGTAAAGGTCGCACCAGAACAGGTGAGAATAGAGCAAAGTTAGTTGGAATAAAAACTGGATCGGACGCAATTGTAGGTGTTAGATAACATTCCAAATTATTTGTCTGCGATCTTTTTTGTGGAAGGTGTGCTATAGTGGCTCGGTGCAATGGAGTTAGGTCTTGCAAAACATGATATAACGGTTGTGGGGGAGTGTAAATCACCAGTATTTTCCTATGCAACTATCCAACAGGGGAAAGACAATACATTACAACTTTATTTTTCTTAAGAGCAAAAGAAATACGTATTGTGACGCCCCCAAAATAGGTATACAACACCCATTCTGAGTCGCCAAATACATGGTACAGAAAGCAAACTACAACTTCAATAATACAATTGTCGTGCAAAATACGACAACACATACTGTGAGTTTAAATACAAATATTGTCTTCTAGACAATATCCACACTCAAATAAATCCTCATTACAATTATTCAAACACTATTTTACAGAAATAGTGAGGACTGCTAAAACATCTTTCTAGAACCATCACTCCATACCCCAACTAGATCCTGCTATGTTCTCACCTCCTGAGAAGAAAAATGGAACAAAAAGGAAAAGGGTGAGCTCAACTAGCCCAGTAAAGAATATTATGACTAAGATAATATACAAACAAATTATCGTTAGTCTTCAACAGGGAAAAATCTGATAGAATATAATCGACAACAAGTTTTAGATCAACAACTGCAGCGGAAACAGCAAACCATTAGAAGAGTCAAGTAGAGAAAGAATTCTACTATCTTCTAAGATTTAAAAGTCCATCATCAATATTTTATCCCTGTAACATCAATTAATAATCATCTTTATCCAAATATTCATCTTTGCACTACAGGCCAAAGATATTCATTTGTATCACCTGTCAGTCATGTTCATCTCAACACCTGTTCATCTTTGCACTACAGGCCAAAGATATTCATCAAGTAATCATACATCTTTGCACTACAGGCCAAAGATATTCAGTAATATCATCATTTAGGACTGAGGATGATGAAAAATATCTTAAAGAAAACGAATCCAATGAGACAGAAGGACAAATAGTAGGGATTCGTATAACAGTTTATCCAAGATCAATAATACTTCATAATAATCAATTGTGAAGCAGAATTCAAAAATAAAGATCAAAACATGGATACAATCAAAGATAGTAACCATAATAGACATCTTGGATAAAAAAGAAAATTTTAATTTTTCGGTGAATAGTGTCGTATTCGTGAATAGTACCGTATACGTGAATAGTGCCGTATATGTGAATAGTAACCCCGACACAAAAAGTTCCAAATTTGATAAAAACTCATATCAATATTTCAGCATAATGATATTGAAGAAAATAATATCATTTAAGAAAAAAATAATATCCCTTACCTCAAGATATCAGTACTTCTGGTCGGAATACCGGTATAAGGCTGAAAGAAACTTGCTCTGATGAATAGAAACTCTCAAAGTATCTAAATACTCACAAAATACACTCAATAATCTAGAGAGAGAAAGAGAGAAAACTTGTTTCTGGTGTGATTTTCAATTCTAACTTAGCCCTCTATTTATAGGAAAATTTTAGTAGGTTTGACCTGCAACCTGATGGCTTTACCTGCTACTATTCCCACCCACCACATTTGAAATATAATTCAGCACATTTCTTCACCAACCACAAGTGGGGCCCACCAATTCTAGAATTTTCCATCAAAATGATAAACTCCGAAAATTCAACAATTTCTGAACCAGTCATCTCGTAAAATTCATAATAAATCATACGTTCATTTTTAACGGTTCAAAATTTGTGGACATATACTCAACTTATATATGTATAACATATCCAAAAATTACCACGATCCAACGGTCGGATTAAAAATTATAACCCCCGCAAAATATCTCAAAAATCCTGATTTTTAATACCTCCATTCCGACAAAAATACGGATAAAAACCTCAACATTAACTCCTTCATTTTTAACCACAAAAATATATCCCTCATTTATATCCACATAAAATAAATATTTCCTTATCATATGAATCAATAATTAATTATTCACAAATAATATTACAGAATCACATTTATGACAACCAGGCCGTTCCCAGGAAAGAGGGGGCTTTCCAATAAGGATTTCTCCTTACTGGCGCGCAATTAGATGACCAAACCTCTCCTTAGACAGAACTTTCTAGACATTGCCAATAATGTTATCTAATAATATTATTCAAATAATATGAATTATTGATCTGATAATGGAAAATACTGTGCAGCAACAATTATTGAAACAATAATAATATAAAATATCAACGCAACAATTATTGAATCAATAAAATAAAATATTGAACAATAACTACTGTAACAATTATTGAGTAGTGCCTTCTTACGTAAGAATCAATAATTGGTGCAATACCGTGTGCTACTGTATTTTAACCACCGGGTATTCTAACAGTATTAACGGTAACAACTACGCCGTTATTTATACTTGTCGTTTTCTTCATCCAATCGCTTTCCGTTATGGGGCCCACACAAGGCTGCGCCGTCGTACGAATATTCCCCGACAGCAAGAATATTCCACGACCAAACGAATATTCCCCGACAAAATGAATATTTTATAACCACTTGCTTATTTTGCAAAATTTGCACATTTCACCCATAACCAAAGTATTATATCAAATTAACCCCTTATTATTCACAATAATATTTAGAGAAAATTTGATTTTATTCATTAATAAGTTGGGGTCTTACAACCTCCCATCCTTATGAAATTTCGTCCTCGAAATTGACGTACGTACCTGATGTTTCAAAAAGGTGAGGATACCTCGCTTTCATTTCTGATTCCAACTCCCAGGTCATTTCTTCAATAGCATGGTTTCTCCACAAAACCTTAACTTGTGGTATAACCTTCGTGCGTAGGACATGCTCTTTCCTATCCAAGATCTTAACAGGTACCTCCTCGTACGTTAAATCTTCAGCTATCTCGTCTGGTTCTAACTCAATAATGTGGTTCGGGTCTTTAACATATTTACGAAGCATAGATATGTGAAAAACATTATGAACACGAGACATGCTTGGAGGTAATGCGAGTCTATATGCCACATTTCCTATTCGCTCAAGAATCTCAAATGGACCAACAAATCTTGGATTGAGCTTTCCTCTCTTCCCAAATCTTGTAACTCCCTTCCATGGTGCAACACGTAATAATACATGATCCCCAATATTAAATTACGTCCTTCCGATGAAGATCCGCATAACTCTTTTGTCGATCCTGTGCCGTTTGTATACGTTGTCGAATCGTTTGGATCTTCTCTGTAGTAATGCGTACCAACTCTGGTCCCAACAATGTTGCTTCACCCACCTCGTCCCAGCATACTGGAGAACGACATTTTCTTCCATACAACGCCTCGAATGGAGCCACACCTATGCTCGCCTGATAACTGTTGTTGTAGGAGAATTCCACCAATGGTAGGTACTTATCCCAACTCCCTTTGAGATCTAGGACACAAAGTCTTAATAGATCTTCAAGAGTTTGAATAGTCCTCTCTGATTGTCCGTCCGTTTGAGGATGGTATGCCGAACTGAATCGTAAATCCGTGCCCATAGCTTTCTGCAAGCTAACCCAAAATCGTGAAGTGAATCTTGGGTCACGATCCGAAACTATGGATACTGGCATGCCATGCAATCTCACAATCTCGTTCACGTACATACTAGCAAGACGTTCAAGGGAATAAGTCTCACGTATCGGCAAGAAATGAGCGGATTTGGTTAATCTATCAACAATAACCCAAATCGCATCTATGCCTTGAGAAACCTTGGGAAGACCCGTAACAAAATCCATAGTAATGTGTTCCCACTTCCATTTCGGAATCTCAAGTGGTTGCAATGGACCCTTTGGCACTTGATGCTCCGCCTTTACACGTTGACAAGTTAAACACCTCGAGATAAACTCCGCGATCTCTCTTTTCATATTGCTCCACCAAAATGTATGTCGAAGATCGTGATACATTTTGGTACTCCCAGGATGGATTGCAAACGGTGTGTTGTGTGCCTCCATCATTATTCTATGCTTCAAGTCAAAATCGTTAGGAACACAAAGTCTGGAGTTGACTCGAAGTATTCCTTCTTCATCGATTCTTGCTTCTGGAATAGCACCTTCTTGCACTTTCTTCTTCATACGCATCAGCTCCATGTCTGTAGCTTGAGCAGCTTTAACTTTATCGATTAAAGTCGGTTCTACTCGTATATTTGATATCATCATGTGGGTACTTGGAGCCTTCATCTCTATCTCCATCCTTTGCAAGTCATACAAAATGGGCCTTTGTGTTAACAACATTGCACTCGTACCCGCATATGATCTTCTACTCAATGCGTCAGCTACTACGTTTGCTTTTCCAGGATGATATTGGATGGTATGATCGTAATCTTTCAACAGCTCGAGCCAACGTCGCTGCCGCATGTTGAGTTCCTTTTGGGTGAAGAAATATTTGAGGCTTTTATGATCTGTATAGATCTCCACTTTCTCCCCATACAGGTAGTGTCTCCAGATCTTCAACGCAAAAACGACTGCTGCCAACTCCAAATCATGAGTAGGATAATTCCTCTCATATTCTTTGAGTTGTCGTGAGGCATAGGCTATGACTTTCCCATGTTGCATGAGAACACATCCTAACCCTTTGCCTGAAGCATCGCTGTAGATAACAAATCCATCCGAACCAGATGGTATTGTCAGAACAGGTGCCGAAATGAGTCTCCTCTTGAGTTCTTGGAAACTCTTTTCGCATTCCTCACTCCATACAAATTTTGTATCTTTCCGAGTCAGCTGAGTTAACGGAGTAGCGATTCGAGAAAATCCTTCCACAAATCTCCGATAATAACCAGCTAAGCCTAGAAAGCTACGTACTTCGGTTACCGACTTCGGTTGCTCCCAACTTTGTATGGCTTCAATCTTCGCCGGGTCGACAGATACTCCATGTTTTGACACCACGTGCCCAAGGAATGCTACTTCCTCAAGCCAGAACTCGCATTTCTTCAATTTGGCATATAGCTTATTTTCACGAAGCCTTTGCAGTACCAGCTTCAAATGGCGCTCATGATCTTCACGATTTTTGGAATAGATGAGGATGTCATCAATAAAGACAACAACGAACTGATCCAAATATTCTTTAAATACACGGTTCATCATATCCATGAAGGCAGCAGGAGCATTAGTCAATCCAAAAGACATGACTAAGAATTCATAATGCCCGTACCGAGTTCTGAAGGCAGTCTTTGGAATATCCTCAGTTTTAATCTTTAGCTGATGATATCCAGAATGAAGGTCGATCTTTGAAAAGAATTGTGTTCCTTGTAACTGGTCGAACAGGTCATCAATGCGAGGTAGCGGATACCTATTCTTGATAGTGACATGATTCAATTCTCGATAGTCGATACAAAGTCGCATACTCCCGTCTTTCTTCTTTACGAATAAAACAGGAGCACCCAAAGGAGACGTACTAGGACGAATAAAACCGATGTCCAACAACTCCTGTAGTTGGACTTTTAACTCCTGAAGTTCAATAGGAGCCATTCGATATGGAGTTTTAGAAATGGGCTTTGTACCGGGTTCAAGGTCAATAAAGAATTCAACTTCACGTTCTGGGGGTAGACCAGGAAGTTCTTCAGGAAATACATCGGGAAATTCTCTAACAATAGAAATATTATTCAAATCTGACTTGTCTTTGTTCAAATCCATTACATGGGCTAAGAAAGCTTGACATCCGTTTTTCAATAAACGAATAGCTTTGTGGCTTGATATGACAGTGACTGATTTTAGTGGTTTAGTAGTTTGAATTCGTATGACAGGTTGGTTAGGAATATGAAAACTAACAACCTTACGAAAACAATCAATTTTAGCATGATGAGTGGTTAACCAATCAATTCCTAAAATCACATCAAAAGCAAGTATCTTTAAAGAGATAAGATCAACAGGTAATGTGATAGTGCCAACTTGGATCATGCAAGATTTATAAACTGTAGATGTAACGAAGGTTTCACCCAACGGAGTTTCAACAGATAAGTTAAAGTCCAATTTCTCCGGAGTCAAGTTTAAACGTTGAGCACAAGCAGGAGAGATAAAAGAATGGGTAGAACCGGTATCTAGTAAAGTATAAACTTCGCAAGAATTCAAGATTAGCTTACCCGTGATCACCTCGTTCGGGTTTCTCGTGTTTTGGCCAGTAACGACAAACGCCCTTCCAGGAACCGCTGATTTCGACTTATCCGGGACAGCTTTTGGAGTCACCATCCCCACTGAACTTGGTTTTGCTACAGAACACTCTCGAGCTATATGACCCTCCTTTCCACAGTTATAACATACCTTAGATTGTTGTGGGCAGTTTGGGCTGATATGTCCCTCTTTTCCACATTTGTAACATACGACCGGTGGTCGTTCTCCTCCCCTAGAAACAGTTGATGTTTGTGCTGACGTCTTCACATTATCATTGTTGTACCTTCTCTTCTTGAAATCTCCTCCCGACTCGCTTCTTCTATTATCACGACCACGATTACCACCAGAGTGGTTACCGCTTTTGTCTGAATGCTTTCCTCCCTGCTGGTTTTCATTGCTTCGATGACTGCTGCCACCGGTATGACCCTGGTTGTGGTCCCTCGGTTGCACATACTCATTATCTCGCTCTAATAATTGAGCCCTGTTTACAACATCTGAATATAAAGAAAATTTATGAGAGATAAGATATTGTCTAATCTCGGGTTTTAGACCTCTCAGAAACATCCTTGTCATTCGTTCCTCATTTTCGACCAAATGAGGTGCAAACCTGGATAACTCTGCAAACTTCGCCTCGTACTGGGACACCGTCATGTTGTTTTGTTCCAGTCTGATAAACTCTACCTCCTTCATATGACGAATACTTTCAGGAAAGTACTTGTCATTGAACAGTTTTTGAAATGTTTCCCAGGACATGTTGAGTGCGTCAGGCTGGGTACGCTTCACAGACTCCCACCAGTAGTCTGCCTCACCGCGGAACATAAAGGTGGCGAATGGAACCTTCTGTTCCTCCGTGCATCCCAAGACATCGAATATCTTGGTAATTTGCTTGACCCACGTTTCTGCCATGATCGGATCCGGCTTTCCCTTAAATTCTGGTGGTCCCAATTCTTTGAACTGCTTAGCTGTGACAAACCGCGCGTTATCATTTCCACCCGTATTCTGCACACGAGTCTCCCTCGTCTGATTTTGCATGAACTGCAAAAAGCTCCTAAACATTCCATCATTCATCGTTTGCTCGGTAACGTTGTTTACAGGAGGAATATTGCCTTCCTGTTGCACGTTCCCCTGGGTGGTGATCAAAGGTGTCTCCACGGTCTGATTTACTCCATTATTAACGTTCTCAGCTGCCATTCTTAAATACTGCCATAAAACAAGGGTTAATAGTCATGTCATATATTATCCCTATACTCTGACCGACCAAATAAACACCAAATAAACTTAGTCAAGTCATACTAGTGAAGGAATTCCCCGTCTCTCCCCTCCTAGTTCTTGTCTCACATCTCAGCCAGGGATCATATCCCTAAGCTCTGATACCAACTGTGACGCCCCCAAAATAGGTATACAACACCCATTCTGAGTCGCCAAATACATGGTACAGAAAGCAAACTACAACTTCAATAATACAATTGTCGTGCAAAATACGACAACACATACTGTGAGTTTAAATACAAATATTGTCTTCTAGACAATATCCACACTCAAATAAATCCTCATTACAATTATTCAAACACTATTTTACAGAAATAGTGAGGACTGCTAAAACATCTTTCTAGAACCATCACTCCATACCCCAACTAGATCCTGCTATGTTCTCACCTCCTGAGAAGAAAAATGGAACAAAAAGGAAAAGGGTGAGCTCAACTAGCCCAGTAAAGAATATTATGACTAAGATAATATACAAACAAATTATCGTTAGTCTTCAACAGGGAAAAATCTGATAGAATATAATCGACAACAAGTTTTAGATCAACAACTGCAGCGGAAACAGCAAACCATTAGAAGAGTCAAGTAGAGAAAGAATTCTACTATCTTCTAAGATTTAAAAGTCCATCATCAATATTTTATCCCTGTAACATCAATTAATAATCATCTTTATCCAAATATTCATCTTTGCACTACAGGCCAAAGATATTCATTTGTATCACCTGTCAGTCATGTTCATCTCAACACCTGTTCATCTTTGCACTACAGGCCAAAGATATTCATCAAGTAATCATACATCTTTGCACTACAGGCCAAAGATATTCAGTAATATCATCATTTAGGACTGAGGATGATGAAAAATATCTTAAAGAAAACGAATCCAATGAGACAGAAGGACAAATAGTAGGGATTCGTATAACAGTTTATCCAAGATCAATAATACTTCATAATAATCAATTGTGAAGCAGAATTCAAAAATAAAGATCAAAACATGGATACAATCAAAGATAGTAACCATAATAGACATCTTGGATAAAAAGAAAAATTTTAATTTTTCGGTGAATAGTGTCGTATTCGTGAATAGTACCGTATACGTGAATAGTGCCGTATACGTGAATAGTAACCCCGATACAAAAAGTTCCAAATTTGATAAAAACTCATATCAATATTTCAGCATAATGATATTGAAGAAAATAATATCATTTAAGAAAAAAATAATATCCCTTACCTCAAGATATCAGTACTTCTGGTCGGAATACCGGTATAAGGCTGAAAGAAACTTGCTCTGATGAATAGAAACTCTCAAAGTATCTAAATACTCACAAAATACACTCAATAATCTAGAGAGAGAAAGAGAGAAAACTTGTTTCTGGTGTGATTTTCAATTCTAACTTAGCCCTCTATTTATAGGAAAATTTTAGTAGGTTTGACCTGCAACCTGATGGCTTTACCTGCTACTATTCCCACCCACCACATTTGAAATATAATTCAGCACATTTCTTCACCAACCACAAGTGGGGCCCACCAATTCTAGAATTTTCCATCAAAATGATAAACTCCGAAAATTCAACAATTTCTGAACCAGTCATCTCGTAAAATTCATAATAAATCATACGTTCATTTTTAACGGTTCAAAATTTGTGGACATATACTCAACTTATATATGTATAACATATCCAAAAATTACCACGATCCAACGGTCGGATTAAAAATTATAACCCCCGCAAAATATCTCAAAAATCCTGATTTTAATACCTCCATTCCGACAAAAATACGGATAAAAACCTCAACATTAACTCCTTCATTTTTAACCACAATAAATATATCCAAAATTTATATCCACATAAAATAAATATTTCCTCATCATATGAATCAATAATTAATTATTCACAAATAATATTACAGAATCACATTTATGACAACCAGACCGTTCCCAGGAAAGAGGGGGCTTTCCAATAAGGATTTCTCCTTACTGGCGCGCAATTAGATGACCAAACCTCTCCTTAGACAGAACTTTCTAGACATTGTCAATAATGTTATCTAATAATATTATTCAAATAATATGAATTATTGATTTGATAATGGAAAATACTATGCAGCAACAATTATTGAAACAATAATAATATAAAATATCAACGCAACAATTATTGAATCAATAAAATAAAATATTGAACAGTAACTACTGTAACAATTATTGAGTAGTGTCTTCTTACGTAAGAATCAATAATTGGTGCAATACCGCGTGCTACTGTATTTTAACCACCGGGTATTCTAACAGTATTAACGGTAACAACTACGCCGTTATTTATACTTGTCGTTTTCTTCATCCAATCGCTTTCCGTTATGGGGCCCACACAAGGCTGCGCCGTCGTACGAATATTCCCCGACAGCAAGAATATTCCACGACCAAACGAATATTCCCCGACAAAATGAATATTTTATAACCACTTGCTTATTTTGCAAAATTTGCACATTTCACCCATAACCAAAGTATTATATCAAATTAGCCCCTTATTATTCACAATAATATTTAGAGAAAATTTGATTTTATTCATTAATAAGTTGGGGTCTTACACGTATCAATTCGAAGACATTAATCAAAAAACTTACCAAAGAGGTAGACATATTTTCTTTTCCATTTTTCCGACAATTAGTGGGCGTGTGACATACTTTCGACGTTGAAGGTGCATTATGATTGCTAATAATTCGTGTTTCCCACACAAGTACACATTCATTCTGGCGTTGAAGATAGTTAGTTTTATGTATTTTAATCCAAATACAAACAATGATAATAGTAAATGTACCTCGACATTGCACAACTGAGTAGGCGAATCTTCAGCCAATATTGTACTAAGAGATGGTTGCGAATGCGAGGGGACTGCAGTAACCATGTTAGGAAGTTGGACTTGGGTGGTGTGTGTCTTTGAGTAGAGGTTGAGTGTAATTCCCAGAACGCTCTCTTTCCCGACGTGCGCACTGTGATAGCTTACGTCGCGAACACGTACTACTATCAATGCGATTTCGTTCACGTCTGGCACGTTGGGCCTTAATTTTAGAGGAAGAAAATTTGATGCGGGAGTCTAAAATAGGAAGTGATGTGTGGAATAAGTTAAATTTATGACAGGAACAAAAAAATTAATAAAATTAAATAAGAATCTATAATATGTAAGAATGGCTAAAGAAACCATTACATAATTTAGACAATATGTTAGCAGGTCCAAAATCAAAAATATCACCGACAATATAGAGTAGATCGCTCTAACCGAAATAAGGCATTAGGTTATCATGTCCAAACAGCATTAATTTTTAAAATCAAATTCATAATAATACCACAACACAACAATTCTACTCGATGATGGTATGGAGTCGTGTGTGCGTGAGAGAGAAGGGTAAGGGTGAGAGTGAGACTGAGGGGTGAGGAACTAAAAAATATCAATGACAATTTAGTGTATAATGCTCTAACCGATTTTTATCAACAAATAAACAATGATTAGTACAACATACCAGTTGATTAAACCAATTTTCTTTTCCAATAGAACAACCAATTTTTGCTTTCCCTTTCGTTGAAGATGGAATAAAACTTGGGTTGTTCAAGTGATTCACATGTGAATTCTCCTAGGCAGTACAAAATAAGACATTAGTCAAAAAATGCAAACTAATATCAAAATGAATTTTTTTAACAATACCAGTAGCGTTACCTTATCCATATGTAATTGATTAGGCGCACAGGTATGTTGTTACTATCACTTAGATCAACCTATAAGAGCAAACTTAATAAATTAAACATGAGTTAAACATGAACAAATGAAGATGCAAAGACAGATACATTCAAAACTATTGTTCCAAATCTTCCGAGCCTAGTTCAATTTTTTTTTACTATACATTGGAAACTATTGTTTTGAAGATAGTTGAGGTTTCAAACTGTTGGAAGATAGTTGTTACTATTGTTACTATACATTCAATACTATTGTTACTATTGTTTTGAATAGAACTGAGCAAAAAACGGATATAACCGAATAACCGAACCAAACCGAAATTCGATACTATTCACCGAATAAGCCTTATCTTAATTCAGGTATTGTTACTATTGTTACTATACATTCAATACTATTCACCTTTATTCTCTTCGTCTCTGTCTTTATCTCTTATATCAGACTCTCAAGTCTCAACCCAGATCTGATCTAAAACTGATCTCAAGTCTCAAGTCTCCATTCTCCCTTCTCTTCGTTTATTCCCTATCTCACAAAGTCTTAACCCAGATCTGATCTCAAGTCTCAAGTCTCCATCTCCATTCTCCCTCCTCTTCGTTTATTCCCTATCTCACAAAGTCAAATCGACTAAAATATTTTCTCGATCTCAAACTTTCCGGCAAACCAAACGAAAACAGTGGCCATATCCTTTTCTCTCACCTCTCTCTCCAAAACCCCGAAACCCTCTCCACCTAAAACTTCGATCTTCAACCTCCTCAACACTACTCATGCCAAAAGAAAACATCAAGGAACCCAAATCAGCCCCAATCAAATGGTGCCATCATCAGCTGTCCTAAAATCTTCGTCGACCTTTTGAAGAATTTGTCTGGGAACTATTCTGGGTTATAATTTTGACGCCTAAAATGCATGTTAGTCCCCTGAAGGGAAAGGAGCAAAAGATTGAGCTTGTTTTACTTTAAATGAGTACAATTGTAGTTTGTTTCCTTGGTTTTTCTTCTTATGGAAGGTGGTCTAATTGGGTACAATGTATTATGCAAATTTGAACGCAATCCATGATCCAGACAAAGATGAAGATGCTGCAAGACAAACAAGAGGTAAAAAAATTTGGTAAAAACACACAAATTACTTTGATAAAACAAATCAAAACTCTTACGAATCAGCTCCTTGATGAATTATTGTTAGGAATCAGCTCCCAAGTATTATTCTTCAATTTTCCTTGCCTTTGTAATGTCAAAGTTTCAAATTACGGCTAAAAGAGTACAATAATTACAGATTATCCCATAAACAAACAACTATTAATTCCAACTTTGGTGAGTCAAATATTCAACTTTTTATAGAGAATGTATAGCTACTAAAAATATTGGGAATAATTATTAAATTAAATTGGCCTTTAATGTACATGTAGATATTTAATAGTTGCACCACAAATTATTTTTAACAAATCTTGTATTCTTATTGTTTATAGTTTAATTAGAAGAGACATCTTTATTGTATAATCTATTTACAAGTTAAATTCGTCCAACTAAAATTAATTAAAACATAATTTATTCTTGAAAAATGAAAAGGTAACAAATGATCAGATCATTCAAACATTTTGTACCTATACTTTTTAAAATCACATCTAAAAGGACTATACGGGAAAAAAGAATTTATGAAAATGTTGGATATGAATTCTTTGAGCAATGGATATAGGTTTAAAAACAAAAAGAATGTCAAGAAAGGTATAAGAACTTACCATATGCAGACTTTTTCTTCACTTCAGCATTTTATCAAGCAACTTGCTTGCACCATTTCAAAATGTAGATGAACAATTAAAAAAATCTGAGAACAATTAGTTGCTGCTGGTTAGACGTGACGTGATGTAGATGAACAATTAGTTGCTGCTGAAACTGTAAACAACCCAAAACATTAGTTTCTCAAGCTAATTAAAAACGTGTATCAAACATTTGCTTGAACAAAAACTTGACGCCTGCTTACTTGGTTAGCTTGATGTTGATTGTATGAGAGAGACTGATTCGAATGGAACCCGAGATTTGGGTGGTTGGGGTTTTTTAGTGGGACAGAGATGGGACTGGGCTTTCGAGGGATGCCCAAATATATATCCCCTGTAGCCGCGTATAATATATTCCAAGCTGCCTCAAAATACCCACCAGAAATTCTCAAAATAAAATCAAATAGAGAAAAGAACCTTGTTGCTTGCTGCGATAGTGATCGAAAATGAAGAAGCCCCTGCGATAGTGATCCGAAAAAGGTTTATTTTGGGGGAAATCTCTGTATTGGATTCAAAAAGACAACTTTCTCTCTCCTCAAAATGAAGGGCGGGATAAGGAGAAGGCGGAGGGCAGACGTATAAGGCGGACTTGGCCAGAGTGTAGAGCGATTTTAGAATTGGGCAAATTTTTTTATTTTTTTTTTGTGAAATGAAATAATTAAGATTAAATTTGAGCCATTAGATGATGAAGTTTTAATCGGTCGTTGTTTGTTGAAGCCGCTCTATTTTATTATATAGATATATGACAAACTTTTTCTACTTATATAATCAAAACAACGTTCCATACAACCAACTCTTCTTTCTAGTTGGTCGGGCAGATTCATTTTTTAGCTGCAAAGATTTCATCCTTCCTTCCCCTACATTCACACGTTACCTAAATATAATATATATGTCGAATTAACTACAAAGTTTCTTAATTAATGTATTATACATGCATCTTCCATATATATGAAGAACATGATCAGTAATTTACTTTTTGAAATCCTAAGGTTGAATATATATATATATATATATATATATATATATATATATATATATATATATATGTCCATGGGTCACTCTACATACGTATGAATAGGGTAGAGGAGTCCTTCTCTTATGTGGAATATTGGAAAAATGAAATTACGTGTACTGTAAATATATAATGCTGGTCTATTTAACCTCCTTTTTCTGGGTTTCTGTTAGGTGTGTTTGATTTTACTGCAAACAAGTGGCTAAAATCATGTAGGTGTACCATTAATTTCAATTCTTTGTCCGTATCGTTAAATTTATGTGAACACAAAGTTCAATAAGTATTGCCATTAGCATCGTAATTCGTTACTAAACATTCAAGTCTTAATCATGGCAAACAACTCATCTGCTACACGACTGACTGACTGACTGACTGGCTGGTATCACTACTGGCTTTTCAAATGAAGAAATTTTTGCTGAGTGATGTGGATCACTTTGATTATCCTCCCAACAACCAGATAAAGATTATGTTAATTTTATACCCTCAGTTTCATGAGTACTAATTAAGATTAACAAGCTTAAGACCAACAAAACTAGCTACACGCACTGAATTCCATCAAAGATCATACAGTTAGTAATATATCTTTAATGAAAGCGTCGGGAATTGGTCGTCTTCATTATTTGTTCAAGTTATAATGATAGATATATAGCATTTCATTCATGGCTTGTTAACCATGAGAAGACCAACATTTCTTTTTTCTAAACGGGTGTGCAAGAAATTGAACTAGCTAGTTTTATTGGTTGGTAGGCTGTCAAGGTTTCCAGAAACAGAGCATCTTGTTTCACTTTTTATCATTCCGAGGTTTTGTCCAAGTTGCCATGCAATCATTATTATATTAGTAGCACGGAGTACTACTAATATGCTTATAATAATGCTAATATCCTTTTACATGAATTAATGCGCCTATTCCAATAATGCTAATTTGGCCAAATCCAGAATTTGGAAAGTTGTAATGATCGATCATTATAATAATAGAGTGACATTCCCTCCTAGTGCCACCCCTTATAAAATACTACTACTAGCTAGTATGCAATAATGTGTGGAAATTGACTTATTTACTACTACAATATAACCTAGTGCTGTCACACCTCAAAAACTATACTACTACAAGAATTTTGTTACAGTAGTAATATTTCTTTTGCACTATGTTCAACACTCTTTCTTTATGTAGTCCTTCTTCCTATTCCTACCTACCGTAGAAAGAGGGGTCTTGGTTGCTGTGACTGCTGGAACATAAGAGAAGCCTTCCATTCAGTTGGCATTTAGCAAAACAGTAAGTCTTGGCAGACCGGTTTATTGGACAGGAAAATGGGACATTTTCAGTTTTTTTTTTTGTGACTCTCAAAAAATATATAATATTTATTCCAATAAGAATTTTTATAAAATATAATATTTTAGGTGTAATTTGGATACATATACAAAAACAAGGTTATACAGAGAGTCACAAGAAAAAAAAAACTGAAAATGTCCAATAAAACTATCCACGTAAAAGGACTCTTAGCAAAAAGAGCCAACACCACCTAGCTAAAATTGGGCTATTTTATTTTTTCAATAATGTTGCATAGGATGGCAACCTTATTCACTATTCTTTTACTCTTGAGACCATTAAATTGGCTCCTATTTACATAGTCCCACCTTCCTCTTTGGATTATATAATCCATCATAAATGGCCTTCAAAATATACAAAAATAAAGGTCACTGAGGTTGTCAAATGTGACGACACGAGAAATCAAATGACCTTATAATAGGTTTTTATTGTGAATATTTAATAAAATAAAATTTTATTGATATTATTATGTGTTATCTGATTTAGGTCGATTAATAACTTAGTTTATGTGTTACGTGATTATGTACGAGTGTTAGTAGTTTTTCGGAAAAAATAAATTTTTCCGAGAAAAACGTTAAATCACTATTCAAAAGACGTTTTTTTTCGTTTTTTGAACTTTTCAAATTACGGTATAGCGTTTATTTGGAAAAAAAAAAGACGAAATCTCTAATAAAAATATTTTTATTGAGAAAAACGTAAAATCACTATTCACGCTAAAAACGCGTTTTCATATTTTTGAATTTTCGAACTTTGACATATTATTTGTTCGGGAAATGGGGACGGCAAATGAAAACAAAACTTGAAAAGAAAGTCAATATTTTGACTAAATGTTAAAATTAGAGAAATTAACTAAAAAAAAGAAACTAGAAATAATAATAATAATAATAATAAGAGCATAGAGAGAAGTGCACGACAAAGAAAGAGAAAGAGAAGAGCAAGATACAAGTTGATTATTAAGTGAAGCTAGGAAGAAGCAAGAGCAACAAGGAAAGGTAAGACCATGAACCCTAACCTTTTATTTCTTTGAATTACTTTATTTGAATTAGTAATTGTTGGTAGTTGTTGTTTATTGGAAGATCATGAAGGATTATGGAGTAATAAGGACGTGTGTAGTTTAAACATCTTAAATTGCTTGTTAAATTGTCTGGATTGACAGACAAGGAGTTTAAAACTAAAACAAACAGGTTAAGTTGTCGGCTTTATACCTGAAAAATAAAAAATAAAAGTTGGGCGTATTAATTAAATCATAAAACGCAAAACATAAGAGATAAAATGGAATTAATAAAGTTATGGAAAGACTTTAAAATGTAAGTCTAAATTATGATTTAGGCGAAGTGTGAAGTAGACCAAAGTGTATTTGTTTCCAAAAGTCGAATAGTCAGACAACGTTATGCTATGTTGTTCCGAACTATATAAGACAAGCGTAATAAAAATTAATTAAAGAATGATTTAAGATGTCTTAAATTAAGAAATATGTGCATCATGGGACTTTAGAATTAAAGTCTAAACTATGAACGAAGTTAAAAGAGAAATATACCAGGGTATATAAAGTTAAGTACATTGTGTTGAGTTGTAAAATTTGAACATCGTAAATTATGAAATAAGCTAATGTAAACCTATATTTGGAGTTAATACTTGACTAATTGGTATGTTCGACCTTAATGATATATGTAGGTCATTTGAAGAATAATATAGCGTAAGCTGTAAAGCAGTGCTTAAGGCAATTTTTCTAATCTTACTCGAATTTTATTTACCAAGTTTCTAATATTTGTTTAATTGTTGATATTAAGCAAGTTTTTAACTTCACTCAGATTATTGAATTGAATGCAAGTTTCATGTCTTTGTGCAAACATGTTATGATTGTAGAAGGTGTTTAGCTACAAATTGTTTTGTTATTGAACTGTTTAAGTTGTTACAGTTCTGTTAATGCATGAGTTGAGTTATGATTAAGTTCATGCTAATTGTTTCAGCTGGGCACATGTTAAGATGTTACATGGAAATAAACGCAGATTGTGTTATGATAATGATCTACGTATTGTTAATGTCAAATTGTATGTTTTTAATAAAGAAAAATGTGATAGTCGGTGGGACAAGTTATTAAATCTAGTGATGTTTAGGAATGATAAGAATTTAAGTTATTCTTATTTATTCGAATTGCTTCTCACCTATTATTTCGTTGATGAAGTTTTCGAATAATACTGAATTGATTCTTGATTTTATTATTTATTCAACTGCTATAACTTGTTGGACAATTAAATGTTCCCTTGCAAAACTCTAAAACTTTTACAGTTAAAGCGGATGGACTTAGATAGTCGAGTGGTATTAAGCGGAAGGAATTGTTAAAGCTTAGAGAATTTCATTTTGTGATGTAATAGTTTGTTGTAATTATGTAATATTTGTTAATATTATAAGTTGAAGATGTAAAGGTCTTAGAACCTGGGAGTTACATTGATATGTTGTAATAATATATTAATTACGTTACGTCTTCAGGTTATGTTGAATGGGTAGTACCGTGATGCACCGAACTCGAATTTGGAGATAGACCGAATTTCGGGGACGTTATAATCATCCTAAGACTAATATATATAAGGATTTTAAAAAATGCTTTAAAACAGTAAACTAGTATAAAAAAAATAAAAGAGTCAAATTCCGTGCAAGGTAATTATGAAGAAACATAGCCTAGGGGCTAAGAGTATCACCTATTTGTCATCCTAATAGTATCATCTATGTAAGCTCTCCCCATGACATAGAAGCAGTGTACGTTAAATAGTGTATTTTGTTAGACCTAAGATAATGGCTTACAACGGAACTTGAATTTCAATGCTAGTGGATGTCACGGGAGGGGAGAGCAAGAAAAGTTTGAAAGCATATAAAGACATGCAACAACTCAGTTTCAAAACCTTTCTTTCTGATCAATATTCAGTTATAAATGTTAACTATTTAGATTTAGTTGATAACAGGCCTATTCCCAAGAAACTATCTATGCTTGGATCAATTATTCCCAACATCTAATGGCAAAACATAATAGAGGGCAAGAAGGGAAAAAGAATTTGTGCTTTCTAATTTGTTACCTTGTTCTCACTTTAGTATGTCCTGAAGAGGACTCAACTTTGGCTTCCACTGCTTCTTATAGTTACAGCCAAAGCCTCCACATCATTAAGTCTATCTTTTCTCATGTCATTTCTCTAAATTTCGCGGCATCCATATCCTAATAAAAACCCAGCAATCAATATTCTATGACCAAAAGAAGTCCCAGCATGAAAAAGCGCTGACTTTTTAAAAATTGACGAGTTTTAGGCCATTGTAAGCAGTTATTATAGACTTCAATTATTTATGGGGTTTCTAGCAGTCACAGGCCCAGCCTACTTGAGGCCAATAACCACTGCATCAGACGTAAGGAAGGTCCTTGCAACTGAAGCAGTGTGCTCCAAGCAACATATCACCACCTGGTTTTTACAAATGTGTCAACTAATAAAGAGATGCTGCAGCATACATTTATAAATACACAAATCCACATGAACTAATAATGCATACATTAAAATCTAGGTAATCATATGATTTCTTAAGCATGAATAAATGTTACAGACATGATAGATCTACAATTTGAAGAAAGCTAGGTGGCCTTAACATTCATGAGTAATTAATGTGATATGCATAGAACGACAAAACCAAAATTCAAAAATGGTAAATATGACAACATGAAACAGTAGCAAGCCAATGCCAGTGAAAGTATACATCATTTACTTGTTAAAAAGAAAAAATATGCTGATATATATATATATATATATATATATATGTCTGGGGGGATATCTGTCCGTCAAAAGTGAAATATGCAACGAGAGTTAATAGACCATCATCTTCATTTTCAGAAACAACAAATGGCAATTAAAAACTTGCCTTTGTAGGATCAAGTATACCATCAGCCATTAAATCCTCGTATTCTCCATTTGCAGCATTGTTGTAACCATACTATTGATTGTCACTTAAAAACACCTGAAGCAAAAAAAAAATATCAATCAACCTATTTGGCATGCTCAAAACAATACTTCTTTAGAAAACATAGTATCTGCCGTACATTCAGTTATATAAAAAAGATAAATAAAAAATGACAGATACATTGTAATTATAGAAAATACCTTTTCAATTACAACACTTCCATTGACGCCGCATTCTTGGCAATTAACTTCATTGGGTAGCTCAATGCCCTCCAAACAATATCAGCTTCCACCTGCCAATCATTCAAATTAAAGATCAAATAGCAGTCACAAGGAATTTTCATACCTATTCCTCTGTTGGTGAAAACCAATGACATAATGTACTACCTTCTGTTCGACATTATCAAGAGTATCTTTGATGGCATCAACTTTTGCCGCAAAACGCAAAAGGTGCATCCACCACCGACTACGATGCCTTCTTCAACAGCTGCCTGCGAGAAGTTAAATGGATCAGTTTTAGCATGTTAAGAAATCACCATCATTCCATAATAAATAAAATCCTTTCGGACAATAACTTGGTTGCATTTAGGGCATCCTCTACTCTCAATTTCTTTTCTTTAAGTTCTGTTTCTGTTTGGGCCCCTACCTGAGTACAAATAATAAATTCAAGATAGAAAATGAGTGACGTTCTTAAATAGTTTTTGGTAAATCAGATCCATATCCTGATGCAGCAAGTCGTTAGAGATCACCTGAAAGACAGCAACACCTCCTGAAAGTTCTGCAATTCTTTCATTAAGCTTTTCTTTCTCATAGTCCTGCTCTGCTGCCTGCTTGACCATCCAACATTAATAAGTTAGGGAAGAGCCAATTAAAGATGGAAATGAGAGCAAAAGATATAAGGAAATGCACCTCAGCAAGATTTCTTATCCGCGCAACTCGTTTTTACTAATTCTTGGGTGCTGCCATCGCCGACAATTGTTGTATCCTTGGTGAGCAGAACCATCCTTATTGAAATGTAGCTCCTTTGTCATTGCCCTAACCTTGGGAGAACATCTTCTCTGCAGGAAAACATTACATCTTCTGGTATGAAGAGAACTTGAAGATATGGAAGCAAATGAAGACAAGTCTTCAAAGAACTTGTATCTTTATTATCCATTGTACGGCTGCAGGGAGACGCCAAAGAACCAACAGAAGATATGGAGGCGATGCCATTTTACTAAGAATCTGGAAATCAAATACAATAATGCCATCATAAATCCTTTAAAAAGAAAATGAAACACTAAAATAAATGGCATTACATTGCGAGCTGCTTTGAGAAATTATAGTTTTCACGTCTGTACAAATATATACCATGTAGCAGCTTGTTCTGTCCTAGCCAGAAGAAAGCTTTTGAGATTAGGAGTACCGAGAACCACATACAAAGCACACGTGAAGAATAGTGCTACTAAAACCTTTTCTTGGGCATGACCCTGCCTCATTTATTATTAATCTAGATAACTAGATTTCTTTCAGTCAAATGTTATACAAGTTACAACTTGTAAACTTCTCAGATTCTACAAAAGTTAGAGAACAAAGGCAAACAAAAACAAACACACTCAAATGCTAGAAATTTTAATTTTGAACTCTTTCGATGGGATACTTGAATCCTTTTTCAATCTAAAAGTAAGCAAGTTGCATAAGCCTCACGCCACAGTTTGTAGGATTTGCAAATAGAAAGGATAATGATTATAAAACCCATTTCTTAAATAGTTAAATCAGATCAAACACATTTAAAATCAGATGAGGTCTTCTGGACAAGCTTAGAAAAAGCAAAGCTACATAAGTTTAGAAGTTCCCAAAGGAGTGACAGTTTTAAGCAGTAACAGGAAAGTGTGAATATGGGTGTCACACACTAACTGTATGTACCAACTTTTTAGTAGAGAGGTCCTTACTATAATAACACTAATACATTACCCCTAAAACCTAATTAATCCAGCAATGTTCAATACTTCCACACAGAGCCTGCTTATGCCTACATTAGGTGTTCTCAATCATATGCATGGAATTGGTAGCTCGCATTAAGTTTTCACCGTGCAATCGCAATATGGAGTAAACCGTGAACACTGCTTATGAATGAGTAGTAAGTACCTAAGTGTTGTAATTTGAGTACAGTGGGTATAGGAATAGGATTGTAAAATCAAGTCTAACAAGCAAAGGCATTTATAACTGGAATTTAAAACAAGGCTGAAAAATCAACAGCTTAACTGCATAAGAAAAGCTCCAGTCCTATCTCTACAATCAAATTATATATATTTATTTATACGCCATATCACTACATTAAACATAAACGAATTTATTTATGAATTCAGAAATTCATAAATGAATTTGAACACGAGGGAGAATTTTATTCAAGCAACGAAGGAATTGAATTGAATACCTGAAAATTACAGAAGGAGGAGGGCCCAAGGCTTTGAAAGCTCCGACGAGTGAGAAAGTTTCCAAAAGTGCTTCTCTGTTTCTCCTTTCCGAATTAAACAAAGCCCTACCACCAGGGCCGGTCCAATATTATTACTAGTTGTCTTAATTTTAATCGGTCCCAACTTCTCTAATTTTGATATCGCAAGTTTCTTTATTTTTTGAATGGTAGGCTTAGGAAAAATCTTATCTTAATACTATTATATACTACTGGACTGGATGTTCTCCTGTTGGATGCATGGCATGGCTGACATCGCTTCTACAACCATCATTAACTGATCCCAAGATTATTTCACTCAATTGTCTATTTGAAGAAGAAAAAAAAAGGTTTACGTTGAATGAAGATTTATACGAGTTTTATGCATTGTTCGTTTTGAATACTCTTTGAGAGATATGACATCTTGTCTTCTTTTATAACGTAAAGTTAGTATGATTTGGTCATTATGGGAATGTTAATATTTTTGACAGATGCCAATGGAAACAGTACAGTACGTAGTCTTTTAATTTGTGCACATTGAAAAATTTATGTTATTATGCAAAGGAGAGAGTATATTTCATCAAGGATCGAATTAGATAGAACTACAAAAATCAATAACAATAAAATTAAGTCAATGACTCCCGAGTTCCAACTTAATTACATAGTGAATCCAGTCTTAAAGAAAAATCAAGAAGAATTCATAAAATCACAAACACCAACGGTTCAAATAGTGCGTACGTAGTACCTGACACAACTACATAACATCATAAATCAATCAATAAATAAATAAAGAAGAAAGCCTAGGCGGAAAGCCACAGTACTAAAGCTGAAGCCAGTAGAGTCGCAAAAACAGAAACAGCCACTGCCGCTGCTGGTGAAGTTGAAAGTGGTGATGGGGCCGGAGAGTCTGCGAAATCAGGATGAGGAGAAGATTTGGAAATGGGGTGCAGCGGCATGACATCAACGGCTAAGCGCTGGCCATTCTTGCAGTGTTGAGGGTATCCGCTAATGAAGTAGAGTGGGCCTGGATTATCAAGATTTATAATAGTATTGCCATTGGTGAACACTGAGGATGGGTTGCTTGGGTTGCAGTGATAGTAACCCCATTTTTCCACCACAACCACCGAATCATTCTTGTACTCAAAACCTGTACATAATACCATTAATATAAACACGTACATTTTTATTTTCTTTTAAAAAAAAATGATCTATCAAAGCATGCATGCATGCATGCATGTGAACAATTAATAAAGAAACTTACGAAGTGAATCCCCAACATGAAATCGGGTTTTTGCAGCCCAGAGAGTGTAGGTTTCAGTGTGATTGATGTCGGGCTGTCGCCAACCCTCAGCATCACCCACTTTGAATTCCTCCACTGCTCTAACTGCTATAATCACAGCAAGAATAGTGCAGCAGCAGCACAATAAACCAACGACCCGAGGAGGAGCCATATATTAATTGTAATATTAAATAAATTTTATATGAATTGATTCTAGAGAGAAAGAGAGACTGGAATAAAGTAGCAGGTGATTGTGGTAGATTGAGTGTAATGAGATGGTGTTTTGATGAGAGAATGGGGCATACAATATATAGGTATTAGTACAGAGACGGGAGTGAGTTTGAGATATTAGAGCGTAATAACTGGGACTGGGGACTGGGGCTGTTAACTAACCGTGATGGACGTGGCTAGTTTTTTGGTGGTTATGGATCTATTTAGTGGGAGTCGTGCTCACCAGTAACTTCACCACTACCATACGCATACTGTGATACTTTTCAAATAATTAAAAAAAAAAAAAAAAAAAGTAAACAAACAAAAAATTAACTACAGTAAGCTTCAGTAATAACCACAAACCCCACCTGATATCTCTCTCAATTAATTAGTTTTTATACAACAAGTTATTATCAACATCAAATATTACATTCTTAATTATAAAATTAGTAAAATTTAACAGAAAACTCCAATAATCACTAGTCTCGCTCAAAGGATGAAATAACAAACTCGCTTGAGAAAATAGCTTACACTATACCAGTGAGAATCAAACTTCGAGAAATTAAGAACCAAGTGTTGAAATAATTATTATTAATTTCAAATGAATTATATCAATTTAAAATTATTTATCTATAAAAAAAATAAAATAGCCTCAAAACACAAGTCACAACAACAACAACAACAAAAGGAGGGTCAATTAGATTTAATTAATGAATAAAATCATATCAGAATATCACATCTCTAGAGAAGCTGTGCAACCTCAATTACCAAGTACAGATTACATTCTAATCAAGATATACAAACAAAAAATTGGGGACCTAATCAAACCACATCAACTCTTCCTCGTATCCTGAAACTAAAAATCTAGGAGGATACAATAATGCTTCCCCAACAGGAAAATGACTTTTAGGGGGAAATGATCAGACAATACCGTAGCCCAGTAGCCAAAATAATGTTAAAGAAAACAATGCTGAGAGGTCTCTGCCCATATCAATTTTCCAAATGTAGGGTCCCAAATTTCATAATTCATTCTCAGCGACTTCTGCAATATCTTCACCAAATTTATGGCAAGAATCTGCCAGGCTGCTCATGCTGCACTTTTTACAATAAGTAATCTCCTTACAAATAACAAAACACTGCTCATTTAACCTGAAATGGAGCAAAAATATTCTATCAACAACCAAAGCACCGAGTAGAGATTGCTATTTCTGTAAATTCTAAAGTTTTACTCGATCTTTCCTGGGTTAGCTAGTTCTAATCTTATAACTTCCAGCAAAACTAGTTACGAGCTTGTTTCAGGAGCGCAGGATAAGCTCAATTTTTTTTTTTGCATGTATGCACATGCAACTGGTAGTGGGAATTCGCTGTTACTAACTACAGTGGCTTAGATAAATTTCACAATGATGAAATTCAGTTTTTGTCAAGTACAATCAACAAGAGAAAGATAGTAATATGTTTCATGCAAATGAATGGCTGACTGTCAAAATTGAAAGCACTTTAACATTTGCGGTTATAGTCATCTTTTAGACAAAGCTGTTGTTGTCCAGCTTTCTTGACAAGTAAACAAGAAAACTATAATTCAAGTAAATTTATTAAAGTAAACGCTTAGCATATCCAAGTCATGTATAAAATAATAAAAAGATACACCGATCAAAAATAAAAATAAAAAACCTGATAGATCATATCCCAGAAGCATTGATCATTCACTGCCCCGAATAGCTGTTTCATTCTGGTTCATCATCATATCTTGGAATTTTAAACGTTTTGCAACCCTTATATCAAGTATGCTGGGTGGAATTGGTCTAAGGGATCCATGCAACTCTACCAGATTAAAGAACTCTAGTTTTGTCATACTTTTCTTCTGAACTAGTTCATCAACCACAGCATCCATGAGTTTTCGGTTTTGCTGCAGGATCTGATATGGAAAACATCAATTACAACATTAAAAACCATAATATGATCCATACTTACAGCTACTTCAATATTACATGAGATACCTCTTTTGCATGTTTATAACACATATTTAGGATCCGCAGAGCTTCTGTGTCAATGTCCTATGCATCAGCAACAGAAGGAATGGCATATCCATGTTAGAGGAAGTAAAAGATGGTAGTAAATAGTGATGAACTTAGAAACTTAAAAACTTGGTTTCTATATGTTGAGACATTCTATTGATATTAAGCAATTTCAGAAGTTCAAGTTCAGGAAAGAAGTTAGAATTTCATGGAGGTGCAATTTTTCTTCACTTTTGCTTATCCCTTGCAACCACTTTAACATAGTGGAGAAAATGGATTGAGATAAAACAGTGGATAGAGGATACACCCAATATCAACATTGAAGATGCTTCAAATTACCAAAACAAACTATCCCAAGTATGGGGCCATCAACCTTACCTATCAAAAAAAAAGTTACCAAAAACTAAGGAAAAGCATAGAAAGTGGAGATCCATACATTGATACGATCTGCAGCCCAGAAGTTCGATAAACCATAATGTTTCTCAGAAAGGCCACCAAGAACAAGAGTTCGTGCAGCTGACCTAGCATTGTCCACCGTTTCCGCCCATATTGTACTCAACTGTAACACTTCAACGCATTCGTAACTGGTTATTTTTAAAGAGTGATGTATATTAGAACTCATTGTATTAATCTTCTTGAAAGCTGCTGCTTGCTCATGAAAGGTCACATGGTTATCCAAAATTTTTGTTAAAGTGCAGTTGAGAAGACTGCTATTATGTTTCCAACTTTCTCACAAAATCCATGTTCTTGTTTGCTGTTTTAGGTACTTTTAGATAGAAAGTGGTAGAAACTAAAGAGATGAAAATTTTCTTCAACCTCTTTCTGTGCCAGCATCTCGGTCCACTCATAATAATAAAAGTTCTTGCAATTACTTATGTGAATGTAACACAGCATGTTATTATTACCTGGCCCTCGCCAAACCAAAGCTCATCAGCTGCTCGTGGCGCTAGTTGAACTGTGATATGATCCAAAAGGGATTGCCGACTGCATGATGTTATAGGAAGAAAGGAAACCTATATTATACATACATACACAAAGGATGACAGAGATGATTCTTTGTTCAGAATCTTATAGAAAGACACAACATATTAATCAAAATCAACAAATGACTATTTAACAAGTACAAGAGTAATTATTTCTGAGGCAATTCATCCCAGGGAAATGCATATAAGAACTTTTCAAGATAATTTTATAATTTTCAGAAGGAAACTGATATTTTCACATGACTTTTTGATATTTCTACATGAAAACCGTCGCTATAGATCCTATAGTGACAGTTTTTACCGTCGCTATACATCTATAGCGACACTTTTCATGTGAAAATATCAATTTCCTTTTCAGAATTACAAAGGAAAAACATACCATACCTGAGCATTCCTTCTTTAAATTTGATGTGATCCATTTTCATCCGGACATAACCCAACTCCCTGCCAGCTCTTGGAGCAATTGTGATCTGCTCAAAGCAAGAAGCATTGGCAATTGAATAACCATAATGCTTGTTTGATTAATTAGAAACAAGTAATTACTAATATTAAAAAAAATACAGTGGAAAAGGTTAGCAGGGAGAAGTGATAATGAATTGGATTAGAAAATTTTTAATTGGCTTCGGTCCTTGGGACCCAATAAATAAGCAAAGCTACAAGAAATTGAATATATGTTTCTTTTGGATAAAAAATATTGAATAAATGGAATAACTACCTAAGTGGTTAACTATAACAACTCAACTTTATGCATTAACTGGCCAACATTAAAATTCCACAGGCAATCAATTTCTGTAAAAGAAGAATTTGTGCAATAAACAAAGTCAATAATTTTCACCTTGATGCCCAACTCTTCCCCCCACCCCCCTAAAAAAAATTAAAAATAAAGAAACAGATGTTACAGGAAACATTTTATTCCATTTTATCAGCACTTGCCAATATTTCTGTATTTCTGTGGAGCATTAGTCTGATCTACAATCATGCCAGTAAACTGACATGATTTCTGCCTTAACCCACTAAAATAACTGTATTTCACAATGTTTTGGGAGCAATATTTCATTGCTCACTTGAACATTAATGATATGATGTTGATATTACAGGATACATGTATAGAATGTTCTCCACAGACCGCTGTAAAGCAGTCATTGTACTTTGTGCAACCGTTCTTTGCATAACATACTTCAGAATGCACCCTAGACATTCATCAGGATGAACAAACTTAGTTTTCCCAGAATTTGCTTAAAAAAATCTTCCAGATACAAATTTACTGAAAATGCTCTGCAATACTTTCGCATAGAAGCTACCAACATTATTGTTTCTCAAGTCTTTTTTGTAACTACTAGTACACTCCAAGGACATTCAAATGTATCCCATATTTAACGCAAGGCATATACTTGTAAAGCAATATACTCCATAATGTTAGTAAAATTAAAGAACTGAGCCAAGCATTAGAAGTACAGCAAGGAAAATATATGGATCCACAAACTACACAAATTCTATTAAGCATTCAATACCCTTTTTGCTGGCAAAGAAAACATCAGATCAGTAGTAAACAAAACTGAAAACACCATATAACACATGGAAATTAAACTTGAATAAAAGAATTCTGGTTCAAAAGACCTCAATTCAACATGAAACTAAGAGTTTGTATAGCAGTAAGCAGAAGTCCTAAACTAACCACAAAAACAGGTTGAGGTCACCTATAAAACTTTAACCTGATGCATATGCAGGAATTTACAAAGAACTGCCAAGATGCACCTAGTTTTAAAAATTAAAAAAAAAGAAGCCAAAATGCACCTAAAACAACAGAAGGGATAATAATTGCCCTTGATAGACTAATATCAAATAATGATAAGAAACTCAACCTTAAAGTTCTGTGGTGGCAGCTTATTAACCTTGGTAAAGAATTTTAGTACAGCAACAAGAGTGAAAGGATTTATATCGAAGTCTCTAAACTAGTATAAATCACACATGACAGCATTTATAAGAAAGCTTATAGTTGAGTTTGAGGATCATACAAACTCAATATTTCTAAGATCAGGGAAGTTCACAGCTACTACAGCCATTGCTGCTTCATTGATAGCTACTTGCTTCCACATCTCGGGGCTTCGCTCTTTCCTATCAAGCATTCCTCTATCTTCAATTTGCGCAGCTTGTAACAAGTCATCAGTAGTGATCTGCATTAAGTGCAATAGAATCTCAGAAATACCCAAGTTTCCATTATGGTAATCACGTGCACTTATAAGAAGTTCAATACTCAGTAAGTACTACCTCAGTTCGTCCATCACGCATCATATTGATAGCAGCGACCTCAATAATGTTGGCAAGCTCTGCACCAACCATTCCATCAGTCATACTGGCAACAGCCATATAGTCCACATCCTCAGCCATCGGCTTCTTACGAGCATGGACCTAGCCACAGTAATAAAGGCTTATATATACATGCAGGAAAAAATACTGAAGACTCGAAATCTAGAAGAGAAAATACACAGTTGGATTATTTCTATGCAGTAGAACCAGTAGAGAATGTGCATACAGAGGTGATACACCCGCTAAACCATACCTTCAGAATTTCAATGCGACCTATTAGGCCTGGTTTTGGTATATATATTTTTCTGTCAAACCGTCCTGGTCTCACAAGTGCTGGATCCAGAATATCCGGTCTATTTGTCGAAGCAATAGTGATTACATTCCCTCTTCCTTCAAACCCATCCAAAGATACAAGGAGCTGGAATGTATTGACAGCATTGAACATTAACACAGGCTCAAAGCAATTAGTTAAACAAGTACAAATTAGAAATCAAAAGATGCCAAAGAGAACCTGATTAAGAGTAGCATCACGTTCTTGTCCACCAGGACCTTTAATTAGACCACGTTCCCTTCCAAGAGCATCCAACTCATCAATGAAGACAACAGAAGGAGCCTGTGCATCAGTATACAAATTTTCAGGTTAAGAATTAGCCCTTATCTAATATAAACAGAACTAGGAAAAATACAAAAGGTTCTGCACAAAACTGCTAGGAGCAGATTACGGGGGTTAATGGGATGATGCAGTGTTAGTACTAACATAATAACATTCAGTGGACCATTACATAAACATTTAAATTTAAACATTGCTAGAATATCACAAAAGCAGATGAAAAACATGATAAGTAAGCATGAGTTCTTGGAATAAACTGAGCAAATGCTCACATTTTCCCTTGCTTCTTGGTAGAGTGCTCGGACACGAGAAGCACCAACCCCGACATATATTTCCACGAACTGAGAGGCAGAAATGGAAAAGAAGTTCACACCTGCCTCACCGGCAACAGCTTTTGCTAATAAAGTCTTCCCCACACCAGGGGGGCCACAAAGAAGTATCCCACCTAACAGAAGCATCCCACAGGGTAAACATTTCAACCCAAGTTAAATCATGTGAAGAGGACAGTTAGTTTGAGCGCTAAAGGCTAAATAAGCAAAATGATAAAAAAACAATAATAATAATAAATAAATAAAATAATAAGAATAGACAACAAAGATAGAATAATACTACATGAAAACATGAAGTCGATTTATTTAAAGTTAGCAGACCAGATGAATGGTCAATATGAGAAATGAGAAATGTAGTTCTTAGATTATATTTAATCTGAGGCAATGTAAGTGGGCGTAATTTAATATCTCTTCATTCTCAATCAGACAATGTACTGACTTCAAACTGAATGAATATCAAAAGCTAAAAGAAAAACAAAAGACCCTTTCTAACTTGTAGAAGACTATGGATAAATATATTGGATCTCCAAAAGTTCCTGTTTCTTTTCCCCAGTTTTACGGTGAAGCAGAAGAAGAGGTGTGTAAAGTTTGTGGCATGAATTAAACTCTCTGTACAAATCCCAACAGACTAAGGTAGGTTTCAGCTAAAACTTGTCTAATAAGGGCACAAGATTCATCACCAGATTTTTTTCTCGCAAAAGTCAAAAGGGCTCTCTCCAATTTGATATGATAAACATCAACAATCAGAACATACCAAATTAGTCATACAATTAACTTAAAAAAGAAATTTTCATTCTTAAACGTTTTTGGAATGGAAGGTCTAGTTACTTTGCTACAGGGCATATGAGAGGTTTTATTATTTTCTGTACGAGTCCTGCTATATATTGCGAAAGAATTTTGCCGAATTACGATTGCGACGTATATCAATACATGAGATTGATAGAATTATAAAATTGGCCCATTATATCAAACACATCGAAAAAATAGTACCAACTAAAGTTATCCGCCTAACTCGCAATAAAAAAGTCAACATGTAAAGTCGCAATATATATCATTTTCCTAAAAAGAGAAAAAAATAACTACAAGACTTTTTAACACTTTTAGTACAAGTAGATCAAATGTGTCAAAATGTAAAAATCTAGCAACTGACCATTGAGACCGAACAGCTTACAGATATAAAGAAACTAGACATGAAGCTTTGATAGCTGTAAGATTACAAATTAAAACATATATTTTGATTTAATGTACACAATGAGAGAAAGATTTAAGACCTGGTATTTTGACTCCTCTCCTGCGATACATTTCTCTATGGGTGAAGAACTTCACAATTTCCTCAAGCTCAAGTCTAATTTTTCCAAGCCCAGCAACATCTGAGAACTTCACATCCATTCCTCTTTCCAAATACTGAGGAAGTCTCTTATTACGTGCCCTACGAACACGAGCACCAGACTTCATGAATTGCATTGCCATCTTCGTGTAAGGATCGTCCTCGCCTTGTCCTCCTTCCTCAGCATCAACATCGTCAGGCTCAAATCCTGCCATTTCCTTCTCAAGTTCCCTCATTTTCTTCTTTTCCTCTGCCTCCGCTTTCTCAATCTTCAGCCTGTCCTCGTAATCTTTTTTCTGCCTCCTATAACTAAGAACAACCGTTCCATAAAATATGTAGAAGAAAAGACACCCAAGCGCTGTTGAAACGTTCGAGTCTGTAGCTAAATTTTCCCATACACCAGCCATATGCTGAGAATCCTTGTGTGCTTGACGCATTGACTCCTGATACTTAATCATCTGTTGCTCCCTCTTTCTATTCCTATCTTCCATCTTCTTCTGCATTTTCATTGCCTTCTCCATCATCTCCTTCTCTTCATTCATCCTATTTATTTCCTCATCTCTTTGCCTCTTAAGCTCTTCCCTCGCCCTCTTCAACTCCAATGCCTTCTTTGACTGCGGTTTCGGCTTCACAAACGAGAACATCCACTGTGGTACCTTTGACAAAAACCCTAAATAAGGAGAAGGAATCTCCGGTTTCTTCAAAGGTGGCGAAAATGCATTGACACAAAGAGAAACAATATTTAACTCATCCCATGAAGCCCAAAATTTCGGATCAGTCTCAATGGAAGGCAAAACAATCCTCAAAACCCTAAAATCATCTAAAACCGCTAGAACTACCTCCGGCCGTTGCTTCAAACCTACATTGGGGGATTTAATTATGTGTTTAAGTTTTCCTTCTTGTTTTAAATTCAGTATTTCGGTATACGGAATCCGATTGGCTACTACAGGAAGCCCTTGCGACCATGTTTTCAATTCTTGTGGTGTTAAGGCCTCAATACTTTTAGTTTTTTTAGATCGCTTTGAAACTTTTGCCGCTATTGAGGGCTGTGGCAGTGCAGCTGAGACTACAGTGATGGTTACAGACAATTTAAGAAAATTTAATCTATCATTTTTGGACCTAAATTCTTCCTCATCAGTTTTAGAGTTACCCAGGTTACAAGTAATTGCGGGCCTAACGTGGAGGGAGTGCCTAATTAATCGAATTTGGGGGTGATTGCGGAATGGAAGAGAGGGCAAGAATGAAGAAGTAAGAATGCAATTACAGACCATGGAAATTTGCGTACAGAAATTAAAGTGAAGTTTTAAGAGTGATTATAGTATTGACTTGATGGAGACGAAAGCACCGGCACGGACTTCATCGAATCAACATGTCAACTGCAGAAAAACTCGCAGATTCGATGAAGTTTCTTGAATGCGAAATTTCAAATTAGGGCTTCCATTCTGATATCAGCCTGTCAAGCTATAAACGGCAGAGAGAGATATATAAAAAGAAATTTGCTATATATATATATATATCTTCTGTATTATCAATGATAAATATGAGAATGGTTACGAGGTCTGAATCTAAAAAATTATTTGATAATTAAAAAATAAATTGTTTCTTAATTATATTATTTTACTATTTTAAAAGAAAAAATTTTATTTAATAATTTTAAATATTCAATTTAATAAAAATAAATGCATAATATTGTTGAATGTATTTATATCAAAAAAAAATCATTAAGAGATACCTCTTAATTATTAAGATTTTATTTTTTATCTTACCGATTAAGAGGCATTCAGAGATAAAAAAAAAATAACATCATATTTCTTAGCGAATAAGAGACATTCTATTAAGAGACAATCAGTTATAAATAAACAGCACACTGTGTATATGTATGTGGTTAATTTCTGTTCTTTTCTTTTCTGATCTTTTTTTTTTGAAAGCTATGTGATTGTGGTTAATTTCTAAAAATGTTAGACCCAGATTAACATATAAAATCATCTGTTCTCTTATTATAAAGATAGAGGGAAAAAATTAACTGTTTTTGTAACTGAAACTGTGTCAGTCTTAAAATTAAAATATTTTTTTATCTCTCATTTTTTATCCCTATTTTCTTTAATATATTTTTTTTCATTCATATTTTTCAAGTTTTATTTAATATCTATTTTTTACCCCTTAACTGCACAGGTGCCACATAGACCAGTACATATAAAATCAGACCCAAATTAGCATATAGTTTTTGAAAAAAGTTCTTCCATATAGAGGTTTTATACTGGATTAAAGAATAATTTAGTTTATACATTAAGAAGGTAAGTTATACATATTAAAACCTTTACAGGACCACACCTAATCCAGTTATTATTTGATTTAAGACTAAATAAACTTTTGTCTCTCAAAATATAACTCAGCTTATAAAAATAGAGTAATGCTATAGACACTAACTATTTTATAAATATTTTACAAACTGTTGATATGTCATACTTCATCTCAACATATTGATCAACAAATTGCTTGAATGTAGTCTTCGATCCCACACAATAAGTTGAAGTGGAGTATGCTACATCAGCAGTTTGTAAAATATTTATAAAATAGTTTGTATCTCTAGTATTATTCATAAAAATAAGAATAATACTATAAATACAAATTATTCTACAAACATTTTACAAACTGCATTGATGTGGCATGCTCCACCTCAGCATATTGTGTGGGGTCGAAGACTATATTGAAACAATTTGTTGATCAATATGTTGAGGTAGAGTATGTAATATCAGTAGTTTGTAAAATATTTTATGTATGTAGCATTACTCTAAATATAAACTCTAATTCATAAAAGAAACCATAACTACATTTACACCATGGCTTAGAGTTTTTATTTGGAGAGAAAACAAAAACAAAACAAAAAAAGTGAAAAACAATAAAAGAGGAGTTTCTTGGAGTTGTTTTTTAGTAAAAGATAAAATAATATTTAAAGCTAAGGAAATGTGCTTTATAAGCGAAAGGAAAGGAAAGTCCTTAGCAAAAGTGACCCCACTTTGGTCAAAACGCTGGCATATCATGGCAAAATAATGTATTTATATAGTTTAGATATCTTTTTAACTATTTTAACCGTTTAATTATATTCTATTGTATAAAATAATACAATTAAATATTAATTATAAACATGTATATACTATATAAATAAAATAAAATTCAGTACGCTTACAATCTTAGTTCCATTAATTAATTTAAATAATTTCCTAAAATAAAATAATTAACTTATCAAAACTACATCAAGAATGGCTGGGGTGGAAAGCAAGAAGAAGGTGAATGCTATCGAGACTGAAATATGGAGTAACGGTTTACAGAAATTTGGTAGAGCTGAATGACGGATACCTGCATGTGCATGCGGTTCAAATTGGTCACTCCTGCCTGATGCAGCTGATCCAGCACTCACAAGTGCATATGCAAATATATGCAAGAACCAAGTAGCATTCGGGTTATTGTGCTATCTGCAATGACATATGAAACTGAAAAAGTCGATTTTGGTGACACAATTCTTGTTAGAGAAAAGTAATAGTATTAACAAGATGAATAAATAGTAAAATTAGAATAACTTATCTAAAAAATCGAGGCTTACCGTCTTAAAAAGTAATTTCACCCTCACAGATTTTAATCTTTGGTAGAGAACAGTTCTCATATAGTAATGTACCATAAAAATGAAACCGAACTAGTAGCTTTTTTAGCTATACATATTTCAGGCAATTATGTGGTTTATGATATGCATGGTTTTCTTTTACTTGTCCATTCTTGTGTTATCACTCTCCACTCTAAAGGGGCCATTGTGTGATGCTAGGAAGAAACATCAAATATCAAGCATGAAAAATATAAGTTCAAGGCAAGAGCAGCCAAATGGTAGGTAGGCAACTGGTGGAATAAATTAATTACCATAATAATCTGAATTTATCAATCGCACCACAAGCAAGCCAGACAGCTACAGATTCTCTTTACTGCCGTAGCATATTAGCTAGTTAGCTTAAAAAATATTTTAAGATTATGAATACAGCAGGAACATAGATAATATGATCAACTGAACGTTGAGAAATCATTATTTGGCTCAATAAATCAAGAAAGGGATCTAGTAAGTGGGCTGAAAATGCTAGTTATGGGGGCCCAACCCTATCGTCTCAGTCTCAACAACATCAGAGCAAATGCATCATCAGCTATGGAAAAAAAAACCCAACCCTATAATGTATCAAGATATTTTAACCCAACTGGCTCATTGTACTGCCATGTGCCTCTTCTTAACAACTACTACTACTATACTACAC